>OX578136.1:23428405-23775905 GCA_951213105.1 Amaurobius ferox
AACTGCAGAAGTAAACAAAGACATAAATTTCCCCACAGAGAAAGTGATGAGAAAAAAAGATAAACTAACCAAACTAAAGTACAGCTTAAATCACGGAGTTAAATCACGGAGAAGGAAATAAAACTGTGGATGAAACGCTAGAAAATGCCATAATGCTTTGAGAATTGTATCTAAATGTGGCTAGTCTTGGTAAAATAGTCGTTATTGGTAATTGGCATAATTGAAAGGCGTAGTATTTGGTATATGTATTTTTGATTATTTTTAAATTAATGTTCCCTAATTATGAGTATAATTAATCAGTATTTGTTACAGTTGCTAGATATAGTACAGAATATAGAGATAAACATAAATTCAAAGGTAAAATAATTTTGAATACTCAGGAATATTATTTATTGCTACAGTTCCAATTTGGATTATGCTAATAATTTTTTTTATAAAATTGACAATTTAAATACATATTTCAGGCCTTTCGTCATCGAAATACATACAATGCAGGAAGTCTTATCTGTACCCAGCGCTACCTTAAATTTTGTTTCAAACGATACTTGCGTTTTTTGAATATAAAGTTTTAACTCCTTACTTTTACCTCCATGATTTAAATTGTGTTATTAGAAACAAAAGTTGATGCAATTCTTTAGTATGACAGCCGAAAAGAAAGTTTACGTGCACAAAAATTATCCATTTAATTCGTAAAATTGAGTAAAACATAAAATATGTTTTTCTCAATGTTTTATGTTTTATGTTTTACTCAATTCGTAAGATTGAGTAAAACATAATAATCAGAAACAAAAGTTGATGCAATTCTTTAGTATGTTAGCCGAAAAGAAAGTATAGGTGCACAAAAACTATCCATTTAATTCGTAAAATTGAGTAAAATATAAAAGGAGAATAACTGTATAAAATCCAATAATCTGGATAGAACATTAGGAGTTTTAAAACTTGCAATATGACCAATTTATTAGGTATCACTATGTCATTTTTTAATCAAAGAAAAAACTGATAATTGATGTGTGTGGGGGGAGGGTACATCACTTTTTATATAGACCAATTGTTTATTCCTATATTTCGGCAAATTTATTAATTTAAATGATATCAATTAATTTTATTGCACAAAATTATAATTGTACAGACTATTTTACTTACGTCAAATTTGCAGTTGTTAGATAAGTGGTTGCAAACATTTTGTCATGTTAACGATTTTTTTCATGCACCATCTTTTTCTCAGGATCTACTTAGATAATGACTGATTTAGCTTCAGCATCAAATTACGGAGGTTAAAGATTGGATTCACTAAGGATTTGCACATCTGGTTCCAAAATGTGAACCGGATTCAGAATAAAAACAAGAATTTTTTCAGCATAGGATAATATAACATGGATATATAAAAACATTAGCTAATATAATAACAATGGATATTATAATAAGATTGTTTAGTAATAAGAGATTAGATAATGAGGGATGTGAATTTATTATCATATTCTGGGGAATTTGGGATTCACTGGGAATTTTCTCGCCGGTTATTAACACTTTACAACATAGTTGAAAAGTGCTTATGACTTTTTAACACTTTACAACATAGTTGAAAAGTGTTTATGACTTTGTTCATTCTGTCTGTCTCTCTCTCTGTCTGTTAGCACGATAACTGCCGTAAAAATGACTTGATCAAAATGAAATTTTAGTATGTTTTTCAGACGGTTTGTGGGACCTATGGGAATATAAATAAATAATATCACCCAATTAGTTTTTTATTAAACCCGAGTTGAAAAAATGAAATACATTGAACCTTACGGGACCTAATTTTTCAAACATTTTTTAAGCACATTTAAAATTCCCAAATTGCTTCGAAATTTTTAGAAAATATTCACACTATCCTATAAAATATATAAAATTCAGTAAAATATGTTAGGTAGTTTTTTAATTAAAAATTATTTAATATAGGGAGAAACACGAATTCAATTAAATTCTGACTTTTGCGATATCCTCCAGAAAGGAAAAATAAATATATTATTTAAAATGAAATAAAGAAATTTATTATGAGTTTAATTATTTTGTATGTGAGAGAGGCTTCACATTTTAAAATAAATTTGGTAGATAACAATTTTTCAAATTTTTTTTAAATTTTATATAACTCTTCATGATATACTTATTTGATGGCGTTTTTAATGCACTTTCCTACGTCCTAGAGAGTTAAAATTTGGTACACAGCTTAAATTTGTAGAACATTTTATTCGACAACAACTTGGTGGATCTTTAAATGTAGATCCTGCATTTTTTCGGAATGGCCTGCAAATAATCCCCGTTCACTTCTATAAATCATTGTCGTAATATTGTTAAAAATTCTGATGTGGACAGTACATGTCTTTCTCTGCAGACTTATATTCACATCTTTATTTCTTCAATAATAATTTGAGTTTATCTGCACAAAATAACAGCCACAAGTATTTTAAGTGACATTGAATTTGCACGTTAAACTTAAATTTGGTTCTCATTTGATACATGGACTTATTGTCAAAGATGGCGTAGCGAAAACGCATAAAAACAAAAATATCTCTAGAACGGCTAGTCCTAGAGTAATGGGGTTAGTCATATTTTTTTTGTTCCCAAAAATCACGTATAAAATAGGAATTTAATTGATATAATTGAGCACACGTAGTCTTGTATTTTTATATTTAACAATTTTTGCGGACCATTTCGCAAAAACAGCCCGTTCTTTTTTCCCGAATCGTGCTAGAATAACCTGCAAGTGATTTATATAACAAATTTTGTTAAATTTGGTATATAAATCACTTGTAGGTTATTGAAATATTATACACCAAATTGTGGTAAATTTAGTCCATTAGTTTTTAGCCAGAGTGGATAAAGGCAATTTCTGCCGGCCATTTCGCAAAGAAGGCAGATTCTTTTATTACGAATCGTGAATCGTACTATAATCAAATGAACATCAGAGTTTCCCACAAAAAACTTACCTACCAAATTTTATTAAATTCGGTGCATTAGTTTTTCAGTTAGAGTGGATGCAATATCCTCACAGACACACAGAAACACACACAGATACACCCTTACACACACAGACGTCTTCCTAAAAATAGTTTTTTCGTGTTCTAGAAGTCCCAAAACGTGTAGATCCTTCGAAAATTCGAGTTCCGATCTTCGGCACGATTCCAATACTTTGAATGCATACATATGCACACACATATATTATCTGTGCATTATTTGTGTATGTAAATTCCGTGCCTACACAATTACAATAGTTGTGATTTTAAATGATCCCTAAACTTTTATTATTTCTTCAACGAAGCCTAATTTTAACTTATGCAGAATGCAACTATCTCAAGCGATTGTAAGGTGAGTTACATAAGAATTGCTGAATTTTTTTCACACAAAATTATTTAGCTCTGGAGTCTGGAATACAAGTTATATTCATTGATTTTCCATAGAGAAATCAGATGATTTATATTTCGATACAGTTTTAAATATTTAAGTATAATAAATTTCTGTAGTACTGTGATAATGTAAAAGAGATCACCACTGACTGTATCGCATTTTAGAGATTTTTAAATGAAATTACATTTCAGTTGGAAAGTGTTTCATAATCAATGCTTATGCATGATTGATCTTTCTTGTTTTTTTCTTCTTCCGATTCAAAAATGTTTATTGGGAAATCTGCTTCAAAGGCGATAGATAAAACTTAGATAATCACTGATATAGATTCAGTATCAAATTACAGAGGAGCTAACTGGACTCGTTAAGGATATCCACTTCCGATTCCGGAGATGTCAGTTTTGATTAAAAAATCTACATTTGAAACATATATTTATCTGGATTTGCTACAGATATAGCCTAGATGATGATTGATATGGATTTAACATCTATTTCAGGAGGAGATGTGGGGAATTACTAAAGATTTCCACTTTTGGTTATATTTCCTCTTCTGGTTCAAAAATTGGTTTGAAACAACCACGTCATAAGTTTGGCTATAGATAAAGCTTAGAAGGTGACTGATATGAATTCAGCAATAAATTCAGGAGGTGGTAGGGTCGTTTACTAAAGACTTCCATTTCCGTTTTTTTTCACTTCCAGTTCAAGTACTTTCCTTGAAACATTTATTTCTGAGGATTGGATATAGTTAAAGTTTAGATGCTGGCTGACATGGATACAGAATTGGATTCCAAAGGGGATAATGGATTCAATAATGATTTCTATTTCCAGTTCTAAGGATATCAACTCCGGTTTTTCAAACAATTGTATCACAGTAGGAAATAAGTACATAAAATTTTTATCACTGTAGGAAATAAATATTAAAAATATTTAATACATCGTCAAGAATTAATTGTATATACTACTCGCTACTGTATGAATACACTTTCAGAATTTTCTGTTTTCTTTATTATTGGGCATATAGGCACATTGTATAATTACATCAACACGAAAAAATGTACATTAATTGATAATATATATAGATAGATTAGATAGATAGATAGATAGATAGAGAGAGAGAAAGAGAGATAGAGATAGAGAGAGATAGAGAGAGATAGAGAGAGAGAAAGAGAAAGAGAGATAGATAGATAGAGATAGAGAGAGATAGAGAGAGAAAGAGAGAGAAAGAGAGAGAGATAGAGATAGAGATAGATAGAGAGAGAGAGAGAGAGAGAGAGAGAGAGGATGTAATCAGTTTTATGAAATAAAACATGTTCAATTAGATTGTTATTTTGAAATTTCTCAAAACTCATACAAGAAATGTAAAACTTAAGAAGTAACGATAAAATACTTTAAACCGTTTAAAAGTAACGATAATTGAGATAATCTCAAACTAATAATAAGTAAGCTACACCCTAAGGAAATTAAAACCTATAATTAAATAAGGACCCATTCTAATAATTGTTATTTAAAAAATCCCATCCTATGCATGTTAAATTGAAAAATTTTATTTTATATCATCAATTCAAGATTGGGGCTTTCATTTCAAATGACAGCACGGCTTCATGTTTTTCATACGCTCGTGAGCATATAATAGCCTATTTTTTCAGGCGCAGTAAAATAACTTGGTATGTATTCTAATTTTTCAGTCCTCTAAGGAGGCCAAAAATCCCATTCTGTCACACCGCTGGCTTAAAATTTCGTAAACGTGTGAAATCGGTCTAGGGATGTAGATATCTGCAATGACAACAAGAAAACTTGCTGTACCACAACATTACGAACCACTATGGAGTCCAAAAAATCCCATCGCATGACGCCACTGGCTTGAAATTCTTGGAAATTCTTAAAATCTCTTCTACTCTTCTCACGAAATCGATCTATAGATGATGATCTTTACAATGGTAGCAAGAAAATTTACTATGTCTTACAATTTGGTGAACCACACTGGTGCCCCAAAGATTCCGTCCCACAACTCAGCGAGATTTAAATTTCTTAGGATCGTTAAAACAGTCGATGGATGCCGATCTCTACAATGGCAGCAAGAACACTATGTTCAACAATGTTGTGAGCCTCAATGGAGACCAACATATTCGGTCCTACAAGGCAGCAAGCTTCAAATAGTATCTTATAATCTCGAAACTGGTTCATGAGTGCTGTAATCTGTAGTGTGGGTGCAATCCTAACATTGAGAACGGCCTCTGTAGACGGGTTCTACTAACAACATAATTTTGACCACGACCACCAATATTAAAATTTTTCAACGCATCCCCAATGATCCTTTCGCTCACACTCGGAGGTACGCGTACCTCAATTTGAGAACCGTTCCTGTAAAGAACACATGTTTCAATAGACATCTGAATCACAAATCTTCGTCTTGTCACACGATTTGAAACGTCTACATCATTCCAGAAAATAAGATATTTGACAGCATTACCACTTACGATTTATATAAAACTACTTTTGCGGGGAAAGTAAAAATAATGAGATTGTTTATAATCTTTATTCCTAATAAATTAAGTGTCAAACCTATTGGAGAAGAAAGTTCGCCCGCGGCGAGGTTTGAAAAGACTATCAAATTAGATTTTTAAAACAGCAGAAGTGAACAAAGACATATTCCCCCCCCCCCCACAGAGAAGTTGTGAAAATAAAAGACTAACCAAAATAAACCGTAGTTTAAATTGTGTTTACAATCACATAACGGAAGGTGATGGAATTCTTTTGTCTCTCTTCGTCATAAAAGAAGTTAGAAAAGTAGGTTAAAAAAACTGTGGATTTAATGCAGAGAATTAAATAAAAAATAAAGGAGAATAGTGACTATATAAAATCTGATAAGATAGATACAACACAAGGGATGTTTTTATACTTGTAATGTGAAAGATTTTTCCTGCTTAATTTTATTTTATTTTTATTAGACAAGAATAAGAATTCTGCTGCAAAAGGTTTATGCTTCCTAATTAAAAGTCCTCCTAATTAAAAGCTGTAAAATGTTTATGTTTTCGAATCTGCCCATTTAAGTTTGCATTTATTCTCTCAAGCTATTATATATTGAAGTTCGAAACTGTGTAACTAAATTTTAAAGGGGAATAGATAAATACTAAAATAAACCTTTTTCGTATATGAATGTATGTCTACAGACGTCGCATTTAGTGCAAGACGGCCATGTTGATACATAAGGAAAAGACAGATCGTGAGACCAACTTTTTATTTACAGCAGTTGTATACAGTTTTTGAGCAGTTTTACAGTAGTTGCTCAAACGAGTGACAGCCAATAGTAATGCATGCTGACAGCGTCAACGCATTGATTGTCGTACATTTTTAAAGATTCCCTTCATTTCATGAATACTTTCTGTTCATAATACTTTCTGTTCTGAATACTTTCTCTCAGCAACTCTTCTGTTTTAAATGGCAGTCCCATATGCTACATGCAGGTCAGATTTCGTAAGATATCTTTTTCGACAGGTAAGATATCGTTTTTGACGTCCGGGAAAGAGTCATTTAGTATGGACGGGAACATATTAGGGGTGACAACCGCAAAGACGACACTGTTCTTCTCTTAACACATCATCTCTCGGATGGATTTACGATAATACAAATTTATCGTGTACAAATTTATCGTATACAAATTTATCGCTGCGTAGACACGAGAATAGTTTTGGAAGGCGTCGAGGATATAGAACACTGGACAACCGCGTGCAATCCCCTTACCTTAACCACTGGACTATTTCGGCTCTGTGATCTTAGTATTCTTGCTTTCTTTCGACCCAGACCGTCCGACCTACCTGAAGGTGTAAGGTGTCTGTTTTGACTGCCGGAAGAGTGCCAACCAATTTAGAATAGAACCCAGGGGGGACGACATCCATGGGATCATACTCTTCTTCCCCTGCAACTCGGAAGGCCATTCGGACACACAGATTTAACTTTCTCGTACTCCGCATAAACATGGTGTTTGGGCAAAGCCAGTAATGAAACTCGGAATATATATATATATATATATATATATATATATTATATATATATATATATATTTATATATATATATATATATTTATATATATATATATATATATATATATATATATATATTATATATATATATATGTATATATATATATATATATATATATATAATAGAAGTTTGAAAATCCAATGAACGAAAAGTAAGAAGATGTAACACGATAAACCTAACTTTTTAAAAACACCCACAGAATAAAATATAATACAGCAAATCATCAATCAAATGGATTAAAAATACAAAACACTAGCTATCAAGTTACAGAAAATCAACCAAATTAAAAGGTATGGAAACAAAAAAAGAAAAACTTAAACTAAATTCAACTATCTAACTGGCGTACAAAACAAATGTAAAAATCAATTAATCCTCAAGCATATGGAAAAAATAAAAAAATTAATATCGAATCAACAAGTCAATGAAAAATATAATACAAAGGTAAGGAATCGAAATAAGTATAACAAACGAAATCAAGCACAAACGCCTTATACGTGGACAAGGCTCTAAGCCTAAATCATGAATTGTTAACCTCTACAAAAATCTAATCATGTCCAAGTTTTTTGTAGAAGCAAACACAAAAATGTATGTTTCTGAAGAAATAGATAGATTAAATCTATGAACTATTTCTACTTGGACGACATACATAAAGATGGAATAAAAAAGAAAAAATGAATACCTGGAAAAAGCACAGCGTGTGTACAGACGATTCATTACAGGGATCGAGGGAACACTGATAGAAGAGACCAGTGTTGCCATTCGTAAAGAAAAAATAAAAAACCATTTACTGTTGCCATTCATAAGAATTGAAAAACTGTGAAGCTAAATGTAAAGAAAAAGTATTAATATACAAAAAGAGCTACTAAAAAGAGGGGCAAATAAAGGTAATGCTGAAGTGGGAAGTGAAAAAAAAAAAAAAAAAAAAAAAAAAAAAAAAAAAAAATGGAGATGACTGGCTAATATAAGATACTATGAATAGAATTATATGATACTATGGAAAGAATTATAAAAATCCAGCTATTTTAAATTTTTTAACAATACTATTTACTAAATAAGTGGGATATTTATATAAATTACTAGTAATTTTGAGATTATTGATATGCATAGCATGAAATTTTTTATCAGATAATCTATAAATTCTAAAAAGCTGATTGAGTATAATATTTCTAAACAATTGAATTGAGTTACAGGAATTAAAAGGTAATATTTTATTAATATTAAAATTATAAAAGTCTTTTTTATCATATAAATTTGTAACAATTCTATTAGAAGGATCAATAAAAAGATTTAAATCCAAAAAATTAACATTTTTATTAATAGTAGCTTCATTAGGTATTAATTCCAAATTGTCTGGATAGTAATCTATATCTATGAGATAATTTTGTGTATGTACTAAGCAAATCAGATCATCAACATATCTGTAAAAAGTATAATCTATTGAAGTAAATGACATTTCATAATGATAAAGGTATAAATTAGCTAGCATACTGCTACTACAGCCACCCTGTGGAACTCCTGAGACTTGTAAGTATAATTTATTTCCTTGAAAAATATAATTATTGAAAATAACAAAGTGAAGAAGTTTAGGAAAATTTTTAAATTTAATTTGATTTGAAAGAGGTGTAATATAAGCATTATATAGAGCTAAAATTACATCATATAGATCAGATATCTTAATATTATTAAAAAGATCTTTAAAATCAAAAGTTTGAAATCCTATTATTTTTCTAAGAGATGTTAATTTATTCTTTAATTCTTTACTATTATTTAGAATATGGTAGTTATTGCTAGTCTGGCTTAAACTATTATTTATTAGATTTAAAGAATTTAGTAATAATTTACTCGCAGTAGTAGAGTAAGTATTATGGCCACTAGTAACTGTTCTAAATTTAATAGGATTTTTATGAAATTTTGGAATAAGCACTATATAAGGAAATTTAAGATATTTATATTTAATATTTAAATCATTATACATATTGATAATTTTCAATTTAATACTATTGATGGAATGTAAATCAGGTTTAAAAAGACTATTATTTTTTAAATAATCTAACAGAAATTGAATATAAAATTTTTTACAGATAATAGCATAATTATTAGAGGCTTTATCAACATAGGTGATAACAAAGGATCTTTGTAAATCATTAATGGAATGTTTAATATTATCAATATTATATAAAGATCTAGACAATTTAATATCTCTAATAGCATTTTTAATTGATTCTAATATAGTAAATTTCCACATATTAAATGCCTCTAATGGCAGAGCGTATTTACAAGCTAATTTATATATATATTTATCAAGATCAAGATTAATTGATTTTAAGACTTTAAAAGAATTATTACAAGAAGGTATTCTAAATTTAGTGCCAAATGATATATATATATATATATATATATATATATATATATATATATATATATATATATATATATATATATATATATATATATATATATATATATATATATATATATACTGATAATGATTGTGATAAAAGATATATTTAAATCATGGTGATAGAGAGAAGGAAATAAAAGTCTCATCAATGAAAAATTGGAAAATACCATAATGCTTTGAGAATTATATCTAAGTGTCGCTAGTGTACCATACTACTATATAGTATATACATCATATAGCAGTAATATATGTATTATATAGCATATATAGTATATGTATTTTTCATTATTTTAAAATTATACTTCCGTAATTATAAGTAGAAGTCATAAGTATGTTTCTTAGTTGTAGAAGAAGGTACATAATATTGGGAGACAAAATTAAATAGAAAGGTGAAATAAATTTCAAAATATTCTATTTTGTTTGAGATCTAACGCCACCCGAATTATTCTCCCAAACGATTTTGGCGTTTTTCTCAACATGAAATTTTTAGTATTAACCCATTCGTTTTACCTCTATGTTCTAAACACCATGGATTATGAATGTATGAGAAAAACGAGTGGAGACTCACAGAGATATTTCATTCTTTTGTGCATCAACAGGTCCTTATGCAGGTCCATTTTATCCATATTTTGAGTTAATCTAAGAAAAAAATTCAATCATGAATCTGTTTTATTCCAGTTAATCTTTTTTATTTTAATGAATGAAAATATTAGCCGAACTAAAAAAAATGTGTTTAACTGCCTACCTGAACAATAACGGTTTTCGAAAGTAAAAAAATGAAGGAATCCAATTTGTTTAAAATATTTTTACATTAATTAAATCAATTCCCTTAGGAATTATTATCAAAAGAACTAAATCTTAATGCGCACCTTTTCAACAAAATTTTACCGTGAAAAAAATTTAAAACAGATTTAATTGACATTTATTTGACTATCAGAAACCTTACCCGAGGCTATGTAAAAAACTCATTTGAGAACATAAACGTCTTTATTTGATGTTATTAAAATATTTCTCTTTTCTACGTGGCAACGATAACTGGAAAGAGAAATATTTTTAATAAAGTTTGAGAAAAATAAATGCCAGAAAAAAATATGAAGGTAATTTTTCTTAAATATTTTCAGGCTGAGATATTAAACTTTCAGAGGTTTTGATAGGCTTTTTTTATGTCACTATGTGGCGTTAAATTGGGGTAGTAAAATGAAAAAGTATTTTGAGTACAGGATAGCGAAGTGAGTTATTTAGTAAGATAATAAATCATTTATGCAAGTAAATTGATCATAAGGTCGAGTGAACTTATTACTTTTCCTTTCTTTAAAATTAAATATTCTCGTTTTTCTCAAGAATAGTAAAAATTAAGAAACCGTACATTTTTAAAGTTATAGAGCATATAATTAATACGTCTCGATAGTTATTTTAATCTTAATAGACGATTTTCTAGTTTTAACACAGTACATCAATCTATGTCTAGTATGATCAAGTAAACACGCGTCATTAATTTCAGTTTAAATGTGTCAACTTAACTTCATGACACGTGTCAACTTAACGTATTAACTTGATGACTTGTGTTAACTTAACACGTGTCATTTTTTGCATTTGTTTTCTATTTTGCTTTTAGTGTTAAATATTTTAACGAAAGTGGCGTCATACTGTTACAAATTCGAAACAACAGAAAAGCATTGTTATGATTATTAGACTCTCCAATTGCTTGACTTAGGCGACAAATTAGGTGATTTTGGTGTTGAATTTTGTGAAATATCGCTAAATACGTTGCCAAGAATTAGCAACTTCTAAAGACCTTTAATTCTGTGAATTGGCTAAGAACTTCACAAGTTGGTGCTTTCTCCAAATTTTCCACAAAGGGTATGGTACATAAGTTCGCCAACATTCAATTGGGTTGTTGACGTGATGTGAGTAAAAGTATCTGCCAAACTCAATTCAGAACCAAGTGTATTTTTTCTCGGAATATTTGCATCCTTTAAGCTGTAATGTGAAACAATATTGTTAGAAAAGTGTTGAAGACCCAGACCGCCCGACTCACCCAAAACGATGAGCAGCTAGCTGAGCGGCCGGGTGGTAGAAAAGTATGAAAAACTGCACATGTAAATCTGCGACTTCTGTACATCGGCATCTGCGCTATAAATCCATATCCTTATCACTTGCACCGACTTCTCTCTCGCTTGGTGGATTGCTTGCAAATGGTACATACAAAAGTTCCATGGTCAATACATTCGTTGTTTGTGATCCCATTCCGGCGAAACAAGTTGCATTCAATTAATTTGTCGAAACTGTATAATTATTTTTTTGCGGCGGTAATGTATGTTTTCCACAAATAGCACCTTTTCACAATAACTGAAGATATCTATTTCATATAACCTTTCAAGTTCAATTACCGTCTATTGATAATTTTTATGTGTAATACAGAATTTTGTAAATCATTGCATAAACGTACAGTAGATATTGCTTTGTTTGCCCCCTAACCACTGGTGTCACGTTCCTAAGCAGTGGGCGCAAATAGGGATGATTAAAACTGAGACTGGAATATGTTGTTTAAGAGAAATCTATATCCAATATTAATTTAGGGAAGAATGTTACAAGTCTATCTGTAAAATATGGAACAATAGAATAACGATCTTAAAATCCGAGCGTTTTTACTGAAATAATTATTTAAAACTATTGAGAAAGGATTGATTCAGTGTTTAATGGAACTTAGCAATTATTTTCAGAAAACATCCTTTACCGGTAAATAACGGTATAAAACCAATGGCATCTTATCAAAGAAATCAGTTTATTGACTTAACAAAGTTTGTCACATTAGAATTAGCAATTCTGCCAACATTCGAGTACACCCATTCAGCTTAACTTTACCTCAAACCAGCTAATTACTGTTAGCTAAAATATATGTTTGTCTGATATTTGAAAAACAATTTTATAGGATTCTAGTTCTCCACATAATGAATGATAATGTGATACAATATTGACTATAAAATGAGCAATCCTTCATTTATATTGGACATATGAACAATTTTGACTACATAAATTCGATCCATATAGCTATGAAACGAAATAGGAGGCATATATACTATGGATAATCTTGATGGAAAGATCTCTCGTTAAATAGGTTTGATGAGCTAGTCTCATATATATATATATTTTATAAATTTTAAAGTCCCTAACTTTTGAAATTAAGGTAGATACTTTCAGGAAATTTGTGGAGAATTATCCTCAACAAGTGATCACGATTTTCGTAATCGAGATCACTTGTTAATGTTAATTCGAAACAAATTAGACAACAATAGAGAAATATTCAAGAACGTTTAATTTAAAAATTGAATTAGGCGTACAGCAAACAATCTTCCCTGCAGAACATTTAAAAATATCATTACAGTTCCAAGATTGCTCAACAACAGAAGATTTGCATACTAATTTAGAAGCGCAGCTCAACAATTCCTTAATACGAAATTTCAGACCTATTTTGGTTTGATCAACATAGCCAAATGGAATGTGTTAAAGACCCCAACATTTTAAGACAGGATTGGGATCTTTAAAAGAGGGAAATTGAATTTAATAATAGGTTTAAATACAGGCACAAAATTAAACAGAGATAAAATTTTGAAAACTTTATAGGTCAGATATGGTGTATATAATTTGTTTACCTTTAAGAAAACCTGATTATCTTAAATCTTATATTTCATAAAATCTCATATTTTATAAAGAATAATGCACATTTATAAGCTATGCAATTACATATGTAATTACATATTTCAAGCTATGAAAGAAAGTTAGATTTTTTTTAAATTATAAAAATAATTTTTCAAAACACTTACAAAATTTTGAAGCAATATAGGTCCTTTAATCTGCTTTTCTCTCCTGTAAAGTAGTTTGAGATCAGCAAATATGTAAATTAAAGTATTGCATTTAATTAAAATACATATAAATATAAAACAATTTCTGTTTTTAAACATAACTTTTCGCTGGTACTGAGTAGTAACTTAAATTTACCTTCATTAGAAAGATTATTAGTAATTCTATAATAGACTAACTTCGAGTATCTGTACAATACTATCAGCCACTAAGCTGATGATATTACGCTTTCTGCCGCCACACAAAAATTGTACACTTTACAATCTGTTCATGAAACCGATTATTGTCTTATTTTTCATATAGGACACTAATATTAGCAGTTCGGTTTACTAAAGATTATTGTGTATTTTTGTTTTATTTTTTTCGAATTTCGTTTGGCAACAATAACTTCTTGGGTCACATGGAACAATTATTTATTGAGAGATTTGTTGTTGTCTTTGTTGGTGCTGGTGGAATACGAGTAATGCCAAAAAAATCTGATGTGGGCAGCACATGACTCTCTTCATATAATGCAATGAATTGACTTCTTTCACAGTGAAAAAATGATGAAAAGATTCACAGCACAGTGTTTGTGACACTGAATTGCATATTTGACGCTTCTCTGGATGACAACTTGTAAAGTTATTTTGTACCCAATTAACTTATATTTCGTGCAACTCTAAATTAACAAATATCAATATTGATAGCATCCTAAATAAGCAATATAATCCAATAAATAATTAAAATATTTTAATAATAAATTCATCAATTAGGCGTCATTTTCATTAACTTGGCTTTATTTTTTTCGCAATTTTGATGATATTTTCGTTAATCTGTGTCTAAATATCGCCAAAGGGGCGATATTTAGATGAACATTTCTTATATAATAAAAGGTATGCCCATTATATGACGGAATGAAAAATTAACAAAATTATTGCATTCGATTTGGCGTCATTTTTTTCAATTTGGCGACATTTTTATCAATTTGGCAACATTTAAAAATGTCGTCAAATTTGTAATATGCCGCCAGATGTATTATATATAGTCTATACTATTAAAACGTGCCCGCGTCTGTGTTTATGTAGCCACATTTACGAAACTCTTACTTGACTCAGAAGCTCATGATTGTTTTTGAAAATTCGAAAAATTTTATAGATTTTTAAATATTTGTAAAAATGTTTTTTTAGGGTAAAAAGTGGGGTCCGAATTTTGTGTTTGCTTCATATATTTTATCTATATAATAATTATCTAACGTGACTGTGTCTTTCTATATCCTTCAAAAATCTTCAGTGGCCTTAAAGGGTGAATCTTTGTGCACTTACTGTATTGTCGTATCGACTTTTGGAACACCATCTCAATTTCCTGCATTTCAGAGCCATTTTATCAAAATATTTTCTGTTCTCGTAGATTAACATGGGAAAATGCATTTCTGTTTTCGTACGTTAGATTACTGACGCCAGTCGTGTCTAGTAAGTGACATATGTTACGGCTTTAATTACGGTACGTCACTAATACAAGTGTCGTTTAACCAATGAGGACATCATTGATGGGTAACGTATGAGCTGTTCGGATGATGCTCGAGGCATGTGACCCGGAAGTGATGTGGAGTGTGGACGGACGAGAGGTCACGGTGTATGTATTTCTAGAATTAGTGGTAGAGTTCAAGTGGATTGATAAAAAATGAATATTTAAAATAAATGAATATGGAATTTGCATATTTGACGAGAAGCAGAGCTCGCTTGCAACCGTTTGAAAATTAAAGACTCCAGCGATGATTTGGTGAATTTCGTTTTCCACGGCCAAGGTTAGAAATATTGATAAGAACACGGTATTTGTGGATATAAGTGCTGCCCGAGGGGAAAAAATCTTCTTGCATGCCTAGAAAAGAAACCAAAATAGCACCGAAGGATTTTGTGTGTTCCAGCGTGATAATGCCAGTTTTTAAACGTTTATCCATCCGGGGGCCGTCGACTGGGTTAATAACTGTTGGAGCTAGATTCGATCCGGAGTTCCAACTACTTGTGTTCTACCTGTTTATAAAGTTTAAGTCATTCGTCGACAAACCTCCTCTCTCCTTGGATGTGTTTTGTTAAAGGTATTGCGGAGTACGTGGTCGAATTGTAAATACAATTTTATATGTAATATAATCTGCATCAACATGAGAAAATGTTAATTACTATGGGTCAAGGTGATGCCTATAATATGGTAATTGCTTGAAAATATAGTTAATTTCTATTTGAATAAATATTTTGTCATTTATTTAATTTGTTCTGCTTTCCACAACTTGCTTATTTTAAGTATTGCTCCTTCCCTTTAATATCGCTCTATGGCTGATCAACAGATTCCTAGAATCGGCCAGGAAATGGGACCTGGTCAACACGACGCATAACGTGTACGGTGGAATATAAAATTCTATACGATCACTATTACTTTTCAAGGAAATATTACATTTTAATTATATTCTGTGTTAGACGGCAGTTGTCTATCTCTCGCTTATTTTCAACCTGACCTTATTTATGGGAACTATTTGACAATTCAGGTATAATTTTACCATCAACTAATACGTACTTCAAAATTTAGTTATCATAGTATGCGCCATACGGCAAAACCTTACTGAGTAGAATTTTCGATTTTTCTCCCGAGTGTTAATAAAGGGAGGGGGGCGGTAAAAAGTCTTTAGAGACCATCCATAAGGCCTTTAATAACCTCAACGATTGAATCTTTGCAAAACGTATCGTGTCCACCACAGAAAGACCCCAAACATGGCAGCACGTTGATTATTTTTTGAAGGAGGATAAAATGGGGTGGTGAATAGACTGAAATATCTTTTCAGACTCTCCAGACACCATTTGTATGATATAGGAGGCTGAAAAATTTGCGCAATATGTGAGATCCCATTAACCTATATGTTGTTATTTCTCTGATTTGCATCATGTTATGATTTTACTGTGAACTAATATCCTATTAGATCTGCAGGTCAGGAGACCAATCACAGCTCTAGCTTGACACGTGTGCAGATACTATTTTGGGATGAAGTCAACTGTCGGCAGATCGTGTTCTGTGAGTGAGTTCCACTGTGTATTTGTGCCACGGAGGTTTTCGGTGAATTTTTGGATAGATCTCCAGCTAACAAGTTGTCAACGTGTTTTAGTTGGACACTGTATCTCGCGGTTCGCCTGCGTCCTAGACAATTGTACTGGAGGTAATAAGGTGTGTAATGTTTCCACTACGTGACTGTATTTCTGTATAATTTTTGTATATGGCTTTATATACAATTTATATGCTTTAAGTTATTTATTCCGGCAAGAAGCCGAGTAGTTGGTAAATGAATAAGCACTTTAGATTCTATCTACATTTATGTCCCAATATTCCCTGGACGTTAACATTTGTGATTATTTGCTTTTCAGCAGAATAAAATTCATACTTAATTCATTTTAGGCTAAAGAAATCCAAGTTATTTTAGTTTGGACTTTTCAAATGATAGTATCAGACAGCTGGACAAAACCTAACTGAGTGAATCTTCGATTAAGAAACATTTTTTAACTCTAAACTACCATGTGAAATGGCATAAAACGCATTAAAAAAAGTTGAGCATTCATATTTTAAAGTGTTTGTTTCTACATCTTTGACAGGCTTAAATTCTAGTCTTTTTTTTATAATTTCCTAAAAAGAAACACGTACTCGTTATAATAAACGAACAGAAATGACAGAAAAGAAATAAAAGACAACCATCAGAAAAGAAAGTTATTATTTACAGAAATTAAATTCCCACATAGAACAACTTTATCGTCCATTCAAAAGTAAAAGCTGCTTTGTAACACCTCAATTATGCTCCTAATCCAGAAACGGACGCATATCATAACCTGTAAAAAAGCAAATAATGAAAAGACATTTTGATAAGAATAAATAACCTTTCCACACAAAACGGAGAAAAACGTTATCTGTTCAGAAGCATCAATTTGCATAAAAACCTGGTTTTACCCAACCGAGTTCAAAGTGAAAAGCCTCATCAGATAACACTGGCTTAAATTCGAATTATTTCTCTCTTTAACTTATCATCTTTTTATCCACATAATGAATCCAAAATGGTGAATCTCAACAGCCACTTAAACGAGTGGAAAGAACCGGGTTACTCTGTTCTCTTTTGAAGTGGAAATCAAAAGAATTCTTTTCGAAAAAAAAAATCCTTTGTATTTGAAGGCAGTAAAAAAACACAGACGGATATCGGAAATTAATTCCGTTGAAGTTTTATTATGTAAATATGAGTTCGCTAAAAGGGATTCGTTAGAGCGTAATTGAAAAGTTAAGGCATTCTTGGAATAAATTATCTTTTATTCATAGATTCTTCAAAAAAGATAAATTATGAAACAATGACGTAATACGTCGATTACTTAAGAAATGGTTTAGATAAATTTTATAGTAAGTATATAAGCTCTAATCATACTGGAATTCTTTCATTGGAGAAATAAAATATCATTTTTACATATCACTATTGACTATCATAATGCTCATTATAACGAATATTTGTGAAAATGAACAAAAAGTTAAGCGATATTCCTTTCTACTAGATAACACTTGAAAGCATATTTTCACACAATCACAGAATTGAAAAAAAAATGTTATTTATAAAGCGAAAATTCATATAATAATTGCCAAATGTATTCGGGTCTTTTTAGACCATCCAGAAGTCCACCGGTGACCAAAAATTCTGAATTTTTTAACAGTTATAGTACACTGTTAAAAATTTTTACGTACATTGCACTAAAAAGTGGGGCTAGTTGTATGCCTACTATTTTTCGTGCAATAAGGTGAACCACTTATTTAGGAAACTCAACTCAGTTTTCCTAACATAGATGCGTATTATTACACGAAAATTAGTAGAAAATAGAACCGTAAACACTTTTTAGTGCAACGTTGCCCAGACATTTTAAACAGTGTGTCGTGCTTGGAACAGAACCTAACTTAGACTGATTTCTAATTTCTGTTTTTGGAAACAATGAAACTCGTTTTTTTTTTCGAAAAATCTTTTGAAATCCTCCAGAATTCTCCCGGTGACCAAGAGGTCTAAATTTTTGCACATATTTTGTTGTATCATCAACTGGATAAAAATTAAATGAGCAGAATTTACGATATTTCGCCCGGGGCTGGCAAGACGCGGGCAACGATACAGACCCTCCAAAATCCTTCACCGAGGAACTAGTAAGCTGTAAGTTTACACACGGATAGTTTTGGCCATGGTAGAGAACATAATTGATCCAATTTTTGATTAAGACGACTACTTTCGACGCTAAGCACTATGCATTGTTAAACAAATTATCTGAAAAAGTTGCAACTTCAGTTTACTAAAGTATTAGTTTATCTGTCTTTGACAGGCCTAAATTCTAGTTCATTATAATAATATAAAAAACATATTTTATTCTTGGCCAAAATACTGATTGATGTCTATTATGTTAAGCTGACGTTTTTCACAAGTTTTCATGTAATTGTAGTATAGTATTAAGTGCAGATATGAACAGCCGAAATGCAATGGCTAGTATTCCAGCTGATTGTTTAGATAACAGTTATGGGTAACTGATTTCTAAGCAGCTATCATGGCTATTTAAATTACTTTGCAATTGTAAATCTATAATCCAACATCCTTAACCATAGACGGTGTGCTTGTATTTCTGAAATCCGTCTGATGCTTGCAATTGTTTGATGAATTCTTCTTCAATCCACTACTATTAAGTAAAGAACGTGACTTTGAGCACAATTAATCTTCTATTATATAATTGATTTGTGTTCTGATCTTTTCAGTTCTATATTCCAACGAGGGAGACATACGAATTGTCGTTAAGCTGTTGAGAAAGAGTCAACCCCATTGGATTGTCTATTGTCCATAAAAAAAACTAGACCGCAAAAGATTTATCTTTTGAGTTATAAACAGATATCGAAAATTACTAAAATTTCTTTTTTACGTCATTTAAGTATCCTATGTTGATACCCAACATATCATTCAAAAAACAAACTAAACACAAAACCACAAACTAATGAATTCAAATTGAAATTGAAAACTAATGAATCAAATGAATGAACTAATGAATTCAATTGAATTTGTCTATTATTGAAACTTTTGTTTTGAAAAAGGTATTGAAATCAAATTGAAAATTGTTTTAACTCTTTGTTCGATAGATAGTTTCAACTCTTTGACTGGTATGTTGTAATTTAACTGGGTGGCCCTCCAAGGTTTCCATTTACACTGGCGTACAAAATTATCTTTACATGCACAAAAACACTGTTTTCTCAAAACTGTTCAATGTAATTGAATGAATTTTTTGGTGTGATACATAGCATCATAGTACATAAATACAAACTGAAAAATTGAATATGAGTGCATACGATACAAAACGAATTATTAAAAAATTTGCTACTTCCATCAATGACTGCCCAGCTTCTAAACGACAGCTCGTCTCTTCAAAGATTCTTTCCAAATAATTATTCGAAGCCACAAATACTGTTTTGAGTTGAAAAACACCGAAATCAAATCCTGAGTTGCAGAAGTTTGCAGGAAAATACAGTTTGTGCACAGTTTTTTTTTCATAAGTAAAGATAAATTTAACACCGGAATAAATTTCTCTTTGACAGCATAGTTGACTGTGATAAATTTGTGATATTCATTTGTTTATTCACTAATAAATTTAACAAACGGAAAGGTAAATACATGTTTGAAAAATCTCTCAATATAGGTTCCAATCAAATTTCTACGAATACAATTAGAAAAATCTGATGTGGGCAGCACATGACTTTCCCTGCAGACTTATATTCACGTTCTCTTTATTTTAATTAAATGTATTTCACTTTTAATTCAATTTTCGTTCTCATTCGATAACCGGACTTATTTTCAAAGGTGGCGTAGGGAAAGTACGAAAAACTAAAATATCTCGAGAACGGCTAGTCCTAGTGTAATGGGGTTGGTCTTATTCTTTTCATCGTTAAAAATTACGTATTAAATCAGCATTTAATGTATATATTTGAGTATACTCAGTTTTTTATTTCAGATTTTGATAATTTTTGCGGGCCATTTTGCAAAAAAAGGCAGGTTTTTTTTTCTGAATCGTACCAAAATCTAATCAGCACCAGGGTGATCTATACGTGACTCATCTACCGAATTTTGTGAAATTCGGTCCATTAGTTTTTTAGCTACAGTGGATACAAGCTTTTGCGGGCCATTTCACAAAAAAGGCGGGTTCTTTTATTCCGAATCGTACCCAAAACTAATCAGCACCAGCCCCGCCCACAAGTGACTTACCTACAAAATTTTGTGAAATTCGGTCCATTAGTTTTTTAGTTAGAGTGGATACAATATCTGCACAGACAGACACACAGACACACAGACAGACACACAGACAGACACACAGACACACAGACAGACACACACACAGACGTCACGCTAAAAATGGTGTTTTCGTATTCTAGAGGTCTTGAAACGTGTATATCCGTCGAAAACTCGAGTTGTGATTTTCGGCATGATTCCAATACTTTCCCTATACATTACCATGTATTGCAGGGAAAGTAAAAAAGAAACTAATTTGAATAATTAGAACTAAAATGCTTTGGTGAAAATAAACCTTGCGATTTCCAAGTGAATTGCGGACACTGGTAACCATTTTCTTCTTATTTGGATGTTGAAGGTCGTTTTCACTTTCAACCCCAGAATCACCAGAACTACGTTTTATGGCTTCAGCACTATTAATGGATTCATCATCTGGACATTATTCATACAAAAATACGATATTTCATAATTAGAAAGGACTACACGATTTCTATTGAATTTCGCCATCTTGACAGGCAGAATTGCAAATGAGTAAGGGTGGTGGGATATTCAGTAATGCTACTAACTTGTACTTAAATATACGTTTATACCATACGCTGTACTTATTATTTGATTGTAAATACACCTTCATAACAGCCAAATAATTAATCATTATTCTACATCTATCACAATGTAAGCTGATTTAGAAGGTTATGATTGTGTGAATTAACAAATGTTTAAGATATAAAAGAACCAAGGTCTCCACAACCTAGCTAATACATTACAGTTGACGCAATGATAATGTTGACTATGCTGATAATAAGAATGTGTTAGCAAATGAAAGAAACGATATTTCCCAATCAAATTTTCGAAGAAATGAAAGAATGCCATTATTTCCTGTTTATGTCATTATTCCATGGGGTCATTATTTTATTTTGTGTAATTTGGAATGCCTATTCTAGGCTGGTTTTATGACTATGAACTTGGAGTTGCAATCACGTGTTGCTCAAGCTGTAACTTCTAAAAATTCAGAAACATCTGCATTGTAAGAAACATGAAATTAGTTACCACAAGCATGTGCAAATGTATTGCGTATAATTGCAGAGCGTGATCTTGCATATAAATAATAGATGGATATATTAGTTGCTTTACTGAGATTATTATTCCATGTTTTGAAATGCCTACTATAGGCAGATTTTGTAACTTTGAATTGAGCACTGTAGTCTCATTCTGCTGCCCACGTTATACTTTTTAAAAATTCGGTGGCAACTGCATAGTACAGACGATGTAGTTGGTTATCACAAAAATTTGCAACTTTAGTGTACGTAATTGCAGAGCGTGATTTTACGCACAAATAATAAATGACTAGACCACAGTGTAAAATGTTGCGGACGTAAAATGTCGAGGTAAGCATACGATAGTCTCGAAAACACATGATGGATTTTCTTTATCAATGTAAACAGGTAAATAAGTACCTGACAAATTGCCAAAACCACGTGCAGGAAACTGTTTAAATAAGCAGAGTTATACAGCGGTGGTGCCACCTAATGATAGAAAGGTTAAGGAATTGAATAACAAGAAAGATCAATCATGCTTAAAGCATTGATTATGAAACACTTTCCAACTTCAATGCAATTTTTTTAAACAAGTCTAAAATGCAATACATTCTTCGGTAATATTTTGAAACTTATCACAATATTGCATTAATTTATTATATTTGAAAACTTAAACCTTCATCGAAAAAAATGAACTTCATTCAAATGACGGCATTGAAATATAAAATGCCTGGTTTAAACATCTTTAAAATGTTATACATTCCTCGGTAATAGTTTTCGAATTATCATAATACTACGATAATTTATTATATTTGAAAACTTCATCGAAAACAACTGAAATTAATTCAAATGACGTAATAGAAAAAATAACACGCCACGATCTCTCTATAAAAACAGGATTTCATTCATAACTTTCTCCCATTCATTTCATTCATCACAATACTATAATAATTTATTTTATTTAAACATTTTGTTTAAGACCATGGAGCTACAAAAAATTAAACTCTATGCTTGAAACTTCATCGAAAAAAATCGTCCTTCTCTTTATGAAATCAATTAATATTTCATTCATATCAGCCATGCAGACTCCATGGACTAAATTATTTTGTGTTAAAAAAAATACAGGAATTCTAATACAACTCATTCTATATATTTTGCTGTTTACATTTTACATAGGTGAAAAATAGGCTTAGTTGTAGAAATAATCAAATTTAGATGAGCATTTAAACTCAAATATATTGTCATTGCGTTGTTTCAGTATGTAGATGCACAGAATTTAAGCAAAAATAAAGTAGTTTTAGGACGGATACAACACTCAATATGAATTAAAAAGAACTTTAAAAAATCACGATTTTGAAACAAGATGGATGCCATATATCATTTTGAAGTGGGTCATGTGATCGTTTCATATCATGTTCACGTGATCGTTTCATATAAGAGGTGTAATTATTATTTTAATTTTTATTTAAAAACTACTGAATATATTTCGCTGAATTTATTTTTATATATTTTGTGGAACAATTTAAATATTACCTAAAATTTTTGAAGCAATTTGTGAATTTTAAATCCGCTTAAAAAATGTTTGAAAAATTAGGTCCCATAGGGCTCAATGTATTTCATTTTTTCGACCCGGGTTCAATCCAAAACTAATTGGGTGATATTATTCATTTATATTCCCATAGGTTCTACAGACCGTCTGAACAACATACTAAAATTTCATTTTGATTAAGTCATTTTTACGGCAGTTATCGTGCTAACGGACAGACGGACAGACAGACAGAATGAACAAAGTTATAAACACTTTTCAACTTTGTTGTAAAGTGTTAATGATATTATTCATTTATATTCCCATAGGTTCTACAGACCGTCTGAATAACATACTAAAATTTCATTTTGATTAAGTCATTTTTACGGCAGTTACCGTGCTAACGGACAGACAGACAGACAGACAGACAGACAGACAGACAGAATGAACAAAGTCATAAACACTTTTCAACTTTGTTGTAAAGTGTTAAAAATGAATAAAATCTATGAAAACCATAATGATAAATTGTGAATAAAACAGACGCAGAAGAAGAGAAAAATGGGAATCTAGGGAATAATTAGAGAGGAACCTGTTAAATAAATTCAAGCCATTACTGGAAGAAATATGATGTCATATTCAAATTAACTATATTATAATAATGTCAAAGAATTCAACAAAACTAGGTACAAAACTGAGGAAGATATTTACGACGAAAAATGGCAGACGAAAAATTAAATTGAAGGCTGGTTATCCAACAATGATTAGCTATACAAAATTTGTTAATTTCTTGTTTTTTAACATAATTTTGATATTCTTACTGAGGCAAGGAATTTGATAAACGATCCAATTAATGAGGAAAGAAAAGGAAAGAAAAAAATATTTTACTGATAGAAGAGAAAACCATTTTAAAGTCACACATTTTAAGTGTTTTAAAAATTTTATGAATAATTTTGGGATAGAAAGGATGAGAAACAATGTTGGTAATTGTTTTAACTGGATCATACCCTGCCAAATTGTCTGAAATTAATTTCGCTTTGTTTACCTACCACACATTAAAAATAATAAATTTTAGAAATAATTAATTTGACTAATGCTTCGTTAAAGTTTATATAACGCGTTTCTTATTTCCTTATGTTAAACAAGTTTAATTAGCAACGCTTCAAACTCATAATTTGGAGCTTAAAATAATTTTGAGATATATTTATTTACATATTATGGAAAGTTGTTTTTTTCACTGCTAATAATTATCGTTAATTATTGAAATAATTGAATTAGCAATTTGTTCAATATAATTTTTCAAATCAGACGGCTCTTTAAGTACCACAAAGGCGTGTATCCTAATCTCCTATGATGAAAAATTCTTTCATGAATTTTATTTTCATTTAATTTATGAACAATAGCTTTTCAGGAGCTAATTACATAGTTTATGAAACTACATTCTTTGAAAAACCTTTCAGATGTTTATTAATATATTATGGAAAATATACATACTGAAAACAGCCTAAATAATGTAAGATCGTAGCTACACATTATTGTTTCAGAATTTACAAAATTCTTCCAACGAAATTAGAAATCAATTTTTCACTAGTGTTTAATAAAATATTTAATTTATTAAATAATGATGTTGTTTTTAATATGAATCGGTTTTAAGCATTTTATAACTCTTGCACAAATGAGAAAACGTTCTATTAAGCAATGTAATTTAAGATCAACTATCAAAGTCCATACCTATGATTCGATAAATCTACTAATTTTATACTTTTATTGACTATGCAGCGAATATTTTAAATTAAAGAAACCATTTCCTTTACAATAAACAAGATATTACGAATTTTACAATATTTTTACAAAATTTCCAAATCATAAAGTAAATTATAAGGCTTGATTCATTTTATTTAAAAGCATGTCATGTTTCTCATTTTTCTTTTGAAATGAAACTTTTGGAATTAAACTTCTTTTGTAAACAAAAAAAAATCGCACGTTACTTAAAAATGGATTCTGGTATAAAAACGCCGGATTCAGTCCCACAACAGCTAATTTTTTACATGTAGTTAAAATTAATTTTTACTTGTAGAGTTTTAGGATTAAACACCCCCAGAACTTCTAAAGAGTGATATTTCCAGTACTACAGTAATAGTATACCCTCCCCTTTCTTTAGATGAAAAGTAAAAATCTGATGTGGGCAGCACATGACTTTCCCTGCAGACTTATATTAACGTTCTCTTTATTTTAACTAAATTTATTTCACTTTTAATTCAATTTTCGTTCTCATTCGGTAACCGGGCTTATTTTCAAAGGTGGCGTAGGGAAAGTACGAAAAACTAAAATATCTCGAGAACGGCTAGTCCTAGTGTAATGGGGTTGGTCTTATTCTTTTCGTCGTTAAAAATTACGTCTTAAATCAGCATTTAATGGATATATTTGAGTATACACAGTTCTTTAGTTTAGATTTGGACGATTTTTGCGGGCCATTTTGCAAAAAAAGGCAGGTCATTTTTTTCCGAATCGTACCAAAATCTAATCAGCACCAAGGTAACCCACAAGTGACTCATCTACCGAATTTTGTGAAATTAGGTCCATCAGTTTTTTAGGTAGAGTGGATACAAGCTTTTGCGGGCCATTTCGCAAAAAAAAGCGGGTTCTTTTATTCCAAATCGTACCCAAAACTAATCAGCACCAGCCCCGCCCACAGCTGACTTACCTACAAAATTTTGTGAAATTCGGTCCATTAGTTTTTTAGTTAGAGTGGATACAAAATCTGCACAGACAGACAGACGCACAGACACACACACAGACGTCACGCTAAAAATGGTTTTTTCGTATTCTAGAGGTCTTGAAACGTGTAGATCCGTCGAAAACTCGAGTTGCGATTTTCGACATGATTCCAATACTTTCCCCATGTATTGCAGGGAAAGTAAAAAATCTGATGTGGGCAGCACATGACTTTCCCTGCAGACTTATATCCATGTTCTCTTTATTTTAATTAAATTTATTTCACTTTTAATTCAATTTTCTTTCTCATTCGGTAACCGGACTTATTTTCAAAGGTGGCGTAGAGAAAATACGAAAAACTAAAATATCTCGAGAACGGCTAGTCCTAATGTAATGGGGTTGGTCTTATTCTTTTCTTCGCTAGAAATTACGTATTAAACAAGCATTTAATGGATATATTTGAGCATACGTAGTTCTTTAGTTTAGATTTGGACGTTTTTTGCGGGCCATTCTGCAAAAAAAGGCAGGTTATTTTTTTCTGAATCGTACCAAAATCTAATCAGCACCAGGGTAACCCAAAAGTGACTCATCTACCGAATTTTGTGAAATTCGGTCCATTAGTTTTTCAGCTACAGTGGATAAAAACTTTTGCGGGCCATTTTACAAAAAAGGCAGGTTCTTTTATTCCGAATCGTACCCAAAACTAATCAGCACCAGCCCCGCCCACTAGTGACTTACCTACAAAATTTTGTGAAATTCGGTCCATTAGTTTTTTAGTTAGAGTGGATACAAAATCTGCACAGACAGACACACAGACAGACCGACACACAGACAGACAGACACACACACAGACGTCACGCTAAAAATGGTTTTTTCGTATTCTAGAGATCTCGAAACGTGTAGATCCGTCGAAAACTCGAGTTGAGATTTTCGGCATGATTCCAATACTTTCCCTATACATTACCATGTATTGCAGGGAAAGTAAAAATCTGATGTGGGCAGCACATGACTTTCTCTGCAGACTTATATTCACGTTCTATTTATTTAAATTAAATTTAATTAATTTTTAATTCAATTTTCGTTCTCATTTGAAAACTGGACTTATTTTCAAAAATGGTGTAGGAAAAATACGAAAAACTAAAATATCTCGAGAACGGCTTGTCCTAGTGTAATGGGGGTGATCTTATTCTTTTCTTCGCTAAAAATTACGTATTAAACAAGCATTTAATGGCTATATTTGAGCATACGTAGTTCTTATGTTTAGATTTTGATGATTTTTGCGGGCCATTTTGCAAAAAAAGGCAGGTTATTTTTTTTCGAATTATACCAAAACCTAATCAGCACCAGAGTGGCTTACAAGCGACTTATCTACCAAATTTTGTGAAATTTGGTTCATTAGTTTTTGAGCTAGAGTGGATACAAGCTTTTGTGGGCCATTTCGCAAGTAAAGGCGGGTTCTTTTATTCCGAATCGTACCCAAAACTAATCATCACCAGCCCCGCCCACAAGTGACTTACCTGCAAAATTTTGTGAAATTCGGTCCATTAGTTTTTTAGTTAGAGTGGATACAAAATCTGCACAGACAGACACACAGACACACACACAGACGTCACGCTAAAAATGGTTTTTTCGTATTCTAGAGGTCTCGAAACGTGTAGATCCGTCGAAAACTCGAGTTGCGATTTTCGGCATGATTCCAATACTTTCCCTATACATTACCATGTATTGCAGGTAAAGTAAAAATGAAGGACAGCTTCTTTTCAGAAGTTAACTTCTTTAGAATAAGTCGTTTATGAAGTTTCAGTGAGATCAAAAATGAAACATTCAATCTTAGTACACTTATCCCCAAAGAAAACGCATTGAAGTTTATTTACTATCTAAATTCCAACTCTCCTTTGTGACATTTTGGGGTGAAAGTGCAGACATGGTGAAAAGAAACAGAAAGAATTCTTTTATTCTTAATGTATTTTAGAATCCCAAAGGTGAACTTGTAGGTGTGTCGTATTCGGTCAAATGATTTCAAAAATATTTCATTTCTAAATCCGTATACTGAAGTGTAGAGAAAAGTTGATATCTTGAAATATTTTGGCTTCAAAACTGTGACGAAAATGCCCGTTTTAAGACATCCTGGAAACGTTAGTGTACGTGCACGTGTGCTTGTACTTTGGGTCAGCATGTACATAGAGCTAATGGTGAAGTATCAGGGGAAACAAGGTAGTATCAGCCCGAATGATTTACGACAAACTTTTATTTTAATTACATTATATAAAAAAATGTATAAAATGTTTTCTGTGTTAATGAACAAAAGGGAAATATATACAGACTTTAACTCCGATTGGAGCTTAACCTTCTAAACACTGGAATATTGTTCAGTAGAGAGATACACACCTACACATGTCTGACCTGTTAAAGAGATGGGGCATTGGATATGGAACGGAAAGTTAATGCGAGCACTTTCTATCAGTTAACTGCGGTAGTCTAGGTAGACGCATCTAAGTTGCGAGATTTAGATACTTCGTCTAAATCTTCCAGTTTATTTTGTTTCTTAACCTTTTGCTTACAGGTGAGACATCGTCAATCCCAAGGGAAGAGCTTCTCAAAAAGACAGGTATTTGACATATCTTATCCCAAACAGTTTGATCCCCATTTGAAGACATTGGCTTCCATCGCCGGCTGAAACATTGCACCTGCTGCAGCAGGTGCAATGTCAAAAAACTTTCCACCCCATTTCGTTCCTCCTTTTTCAAAATCCCTCTAGCTATTTACATCATTACGCGGTTGTATCATGTTTTCTTCTTGGTGCGCAACTTTCATTGTCCATGAGTGTAATAAGTGCTTTTTTTTGTATAACTGGTGCAAGAAATTTTTTGAAAAATCTGTATCGTTGATTCATCTGTACCGTTTAGCACATAGAACATTTATACCACTTACATCATGGATGTCACACCTATGCGACTAACATGCTGTGTTAGCAATAAAGCAACTTTTGAGCTATGAAAGCTACATACTTGTCTCGTATGAAATTGATTTCTTTATAATTTGAAATCAAAATTATCTGGAGTGGGGCTCAACTCCATTTTCTCATACCAGAATCCATAAAGTACTTTTGAGCTATGAAAGCTACATACATGTCTCGCATGAAATTGTGACGGGCATTCAGGATAATGAAAGTTGCACACCAAGAAGGAAGCATTGGATGGACCTGAAATGTTATTAACGAAATGATACAGATGAATGATATGCATGATCACAAAAATAGGGCAGAAGAACACGTACAGAAAGAGCTGTGGTACACAGTCCGGTTATCCTCAATATCGCGTCGCACAGCCTCGTCTAGCGATACATGCAGAAATAGTGTTCGGTGTGGTGTCGAACAGATGGCTGATGTTGTCCTGCGGCAGACGAGTCTACACTTGTTGGACGTTACGTTCCAAATTCTGAATATTGCAGCAACGAGGCAGGTGGGGGTATGTCTGGGGAGATGGGCAGCCCATGGAAGTGTCTGGACATGACTCAGGCAGACCTGATCGACCCGAGTCGTATGCGGCTGTTACCCTGCTGGAATCGCTCACCTGGAATCCCAGCAACGGATGGGAGCACACGGGGCCTTAGAATCGGATTGGTTATTGTAGGCTACGGCTCTCTAGCCCATGATGCCTGCAGTGGCGCTCGATGACGAGATTGGGATTATGGCGTTGTACAGGGGACATGCACATCCGGACACGCTGATCATCGGTCTTCAAAACGAAGCGGCACTCATCGTTAAACACCACACATCGACAATCTGTGGCGTTCCATGTTGCTCTGGCCCGGCACCACTGCAACCGGAGCCGCCGATATTCCCATGTTAATGGCAGCACACGTAAGGTATGCTGGGATCGCAGATTCGCTTCCTCCAGGAGTCTAGATATGGTTCGTAGGCATACAAGGGCCGATACGCGTGCTTATATCGTGGAACAGCTCGCCGTAGGCTCAATAAGTGCCTGTCGCACGATCATTCGATCATCTCTACTCGTGGTATGCTTGGTCCGTCCAGAGTCGGTTTTCCGTGTCTGCGTGGCGTCCCGTGACCGGTGCTCCCAACATCGTCGGACGGTATAATCCGAACGATCCACGTGACGGGCTATCCGGTGCGCTGACTTCAATGCGGTTTTCAGTCCAATGATCAGGCCTCTTTCGAAGTCCGTCAATTACGTATATCGACGTTTCTGGTATCTGCCCACCATTCTTTTCACGCCGTTCTCGAAACTGCGTCGGCCGAAACTTCTCGGTTTGATGGGGCGTCGACTACACGCCGGTTTATAAGGCCGCTGGCTCATTCTTGCAGAGCCACTCACTGGTGAACGGTCATGCGCAATCACACCAGACTGGGATCATTTAGCATGTCTATCCGCCCTCTAGCTATTTACACCATTTCGCGGTTGTACCATGTTTTCTTCTTGGTGTGCAACTTTCATTGTCCGTTAGTGTAATTAATGTTTTTTTGCGTAACTGGTGCATGACAATTTTTGAAAAATTTGTATTATTGTTTCATCTGTATCGTTTAGCGCGTCGAACACATGTAACGATTACAGCATGGGTATTACACCTACGCGGCTAAGACCGTGTGTTAGCAATAAAGGAACTTGTGAACTACAAAAGAGAGAGAGAGAGCCACATATATGTTGTCGCACAAAATTGATTTCTTTATAATTTGGAATGAAAATTATCTGGAGTGGGGTTCAACTCGATTTTCTCATACCAGAATCCATTAAGTATTTCTTTTGTGTGTGTGTGTGTAACTGGGGCGAGAAATTTAGCAATAAAGGAATTTTTGAGCTATGAAAGCCACATGTATGTGGAGTTGAAATCAATTTTTTTTCTTTATTATTTGAAATGAAAATTATCTGGAGTGGAGCTCAACTTGATTTTCTCTTACCAGAATCCATTACGTTTTTTTTGTATGTGGGTGTATGTAACTGGAGCGAGAAATTTAGCAATAAAGGAATTTTTGAGCTATGAAAACCACATGTATGTGGAATTGAAATCAATTTTTTTTCTTTATAATTTGAAATCAAAGTTATCTGGAGTGGAGCTCAACTTGATTTTCTCATACCAGAATCCATTAAGTATTTCTTTTGTGTGTGGGTGTATGTAACTGGGGCGAGAAATTTAGCAATAAAGGAATTTTTGAGCTATGAAAGCCACATGTATGTGGAGTTGAAATCAATTTTTTTTCTTTATAATTTAAAATGAAAATTATCTGGAGTGGAGCTCAACTCGACTTTCTCATACCAAAATAGATTAAGTAATTATTTTTTTTTTATTTTTTGTTTTTGTAATTGATGCAAGAAAGATTTTGAAAATTTGTATCGGTTTTTCAAATGATCACAATTATAGTAAGTTACCCATCATTTTAAATGGCTTGAAAAAACCTTTCGAATGTTACTAAGTATGACAACGTACACTTTCGAGGGGTAACTAGTCACCCCTTAGAACGTGGGATAAAGGCATCAGGAATACAAATATTGCATCGTAGCTATTTTTTACTACAACAATTGAAACTGTTAAGTTTCGTCATCATTGAGCCGTAAATAACCTCTTTTATGCATAATTAGGTCAATTTCTATACTGCTATGTTCTATACTGCCATGTTACGAAAATATAAAATCTCGGAGTTTTCGCTCGGATTTCAACAAGTAATATCTAGTTATAGATTTTTCGTAAGCAAAGTAGGATATGGAGTTTCGTGAAAATCCATTAATATTTGTGACCACTATCGTGTATCGTGTATACTAGAAATTGTCCACAGACAGACGGATATCACTCCAAAAGTAGTTAAAACGTGTTCAGGGAGTCCTATAGCCTCAAAATCTCGAAGTCAAAAATGTTTGTAGAAACAATACTTTCTAACTATATTCTATAGTATGTAAAAATTCACGAAACTGATATGCATTTATATATTGTGGAATTAATAGTTAAATTACTTATTACTTCCTAATTATGTATTATCTCGTTATTAATTTTTAACTATCTTTAAAATAACATGCTAAAGAAGTAAGTCGTGTGCTGCATGAGTAGAAAAACATGTGTTATACACAATACTTTCTCATATTATAGAATATAGTATAGGAAAAGTATTGTTTTCGAGAAAATTTTCGGTTTCGAGATTTTGATGCTAATATATGTTTTACGATCTCCTGAATACATGTTAACTATTTTTTAGAGTGATGTTCATCTGTCTGTTATCTGTCTGTGGTTGATTTCGCCTGTACACGATTACTGCTAAAAAATAATGGATTTTCCCGAAACTTTGTATCCGGCTTTGTTAACAAAAAAAAAAATCTGTAACTAGATAGAATGTTTTTGAAATTTGAGCGAAAACATCGAAATTTATTCAAAATTTTATATTTTCCTAACATGGTAGCATGGAACAAAATTTAACATAATTATGCATAAAAGGAGGTATTTATCGCTCAATGATAACGAAACTTAACAATTTCAATCTTTGTAGTAAAATATAGCCACGATACAATTTTTGCGCTCAAAACGTCATTAGTTCTGTCGGGGGGGAGGGGGGGGAGAGTGGAGGAGAGTGACCCCCCATAGAGTTGTCAAACTTGGTATTAAGTGAAACACTTTTCAACCCCTTAAAAATGAAGGGTAACTTGGTATAATTGTGATCAGTTGGACTAACGATAATGATTTTTCAAAAATGTAAAATTTATAAAATATAAAATAAATAAATAACAAGTTACTTAAATATGGATTTTCGTATGAGAAAGTCGAGTTGAGCCACACTCTAGTTAATCCGTTCCCGGCCACTCAAATTGCTGTTTATGCCTTAAGGTGAGTCGAGTGGCATGAGTTTTCGACACTCTAGTTAATGTTTTACATGTAGTTAATATTGTCTTTTACATGTAAATATTTAGGATTAAACACCTATAGAAATTATAAACGTCGGTATTTCTAGCACTATAACAACACTCCCTTTTTAGACGGGAAATAAAATGTTAATAACACAGCTTCTTGTTGGAAATTAAATTCTTCAAAACAAATCGTTTATTTAGTTGCAGTTGGACGACCAAAAATGGAAAATTGAAGAACATTTATCCCAAAAGGAAAAAGAATTGAAGTTCACTTACACTCTACTTCACCATTCTGGCGACATTTTTGAGTCAAAGTGCAGACATACACTTAAAAATGGATTCTGGTATGAAAAAGTCAAGTTGCGCCACAATCCAGTTTCTTTTTCTCTCTCTTTCGTATTTCCCGTACCAAAGAATCATTTAACTCGTTTTTGTGGCTATTGATCTATAAGAGGTCTTTTGTGACAAACAACAATAAAAATTCATATCGAAAAATGTACTCTTAAGAACATCATTTATAAGATGCACAATGGACGCTGTCAAACCGATTTCGATGACACACTTTTACCGCAATCAAACAGCCAAAAGAAAAATATTTTACAAGTATTTGGAGATATCGACTAAAAGTGGCCACAGAGGAATATATATTTCATCCTGTTACCCCAATTTATGACGGCTTGTGGGAGCCCCGAAATCATAAATTGTGTCTGAAATCTCTTTTACTGGGAGCTAGGAACTTATTTATCTTGTTTTGTCTGATTCAACTAAAACATAAATTCTTTGTGTTTACGTCTTTAAACTTTCTTGTTTAGCTTGTAAATTTTCATATCTATATTTTATACAATGTTTCTATCTTGCATAATAAAATAAGATGTTTGTCTTTCTTTGTGTGTGTGTCGTCTGTAGCTGAATTTCGAAGCGTTGGACAGTGGCGAAATTTACTACAGAGGTACTTCAGCTCGCTGTACTATGTACTTCGGAATTTTCTTTAAAATTCGAATTAGTTTAAAATATTTGAATTTTTTAAATATTAGTAGTTAACGGTAGTTAGTTTTTAACAAAGTTTAAAACTTTTGAGATATTTTCCACCATTTTTTCAAATTAAGTTTATTCATTCATTACCGCTGAAGACGATAAGCTGATCGGCAGTAGGTGTTTTGATTAAATGACAAATATTATGTCACAACAGAAACAGTTATTTCTAAACTACGTGGATTTAATTTATCGGTTTTCTAACTTTGGTGTGGGCAGCGGGTGTGTAATGTATGGACGGTGGTGGAATGCTGTGGGAGACTTGGGACTGGACAGTCCATCACTGAAGTCCTTTTGTGGACCATTCTACCATTCCAACCTTTCTAGTTTGTGAACACAATTTAAAACACGTGAAACCGTAACTAAACGATCTGGGGGGGGGAGGGGTTAACCTAAGGTTACAACAATTTCCAATGAGCAGTACATATCTTTACTGGCGAGACGTAATCGCTGAGAGTCAGAACTCAATCTACGAACTGCAGTGGCATAGTGTCCATTGAGGCTCAGAAGCTGAATATCCCCTGTTTAAAATCTAATTTACAGATACTTTATTTATTATATTTTTTAATATAACTGTGTGAATATGTGTGTCTTTCTTTTTTAGAAAACTGTTACACTTTACTTACTTAAAATGAGACGTTTCAAAGCATTTACCCCGTCAAAACGCATATCTAGAACTTGAAATCATCTAGCCTTTTACGGTGCATTGAAATAAGCATGTATTAGGACCGCCAACCCGTCAAACTCCGCCCTAGCTGATAAGCTAGATCTATAAGCTACCTTCCAGAGAGGTGTGGCGATTTCTTCCCCAATTTCAAACCTTTATAGACAGCGTAGCTTAAAACAATGATCAGATGTGGGACGTGACGTTTCATGAATAAAGACTTCTCGGACAAGGCTAATGGATCCGCCATTTCGGATCAAACATGGTTCTATTATTTTATCTTCTCAGAAAAATGTCTGTAATACTAAAATATATGAGTCATTTTCCACGAATAACATGCCATTCGCCTAAATTTAAACGATATCAAGACGGAGAAAGACACTAATAATGACTACCACTAAACTTAAGTAGTTTGTTAAGTAAACTTATTCACAGCAACAATATGGCGAAGCATCCGTTTTCGTATTTGTGAGTTTTAGAAAGAATATATCGGATTTCCTTTTAAAAATCAGGTTACACGAGAATATCAGTTAAAGAAAAGCCATTGATAATTTTCTAGCGAATTTTAGCATATTGTGTTAAGATATTTTTAAGCTTTCAAGGTATAGTATTTGTAAATAATCCATATACAAAATTGCTTAAGGACATTGTTGACTAGTTGACTACAGTGTTGTCACCCATTTTCAGTGCACTGCTTTGAATTGCATTATATCGTTAGTTTTAGCTATTTATATTTACAAAACGGATATATTTTTCTATCAATTTCTAATAATATTCTAATATATTTCGACTTCATACATAGGCGCTTGTAAAACTTTTTCCAGGGGAGGGGGAGCAAACTGAAGCACATGATATACAACATCGGATGGCTTGATGCTTGTCTTTGTTATATGAATGCACAAGGGTGTGTGTAACCCCCCTTTACCTTCCCTATAGGTGACCATGATTTCATCTATATATATATAAAAAATAAAAGTGTATATGTATGTATGATCCAACATCACCTGAGAAGGGCTGAACCGAATTTGTTGAAAATTGTTCGGTAGTCTTAAAATAGCCCCACTTAAAATTTAGTCTATGTTTCGAGTTTCTAACACTAGGGGTTGTCGCGATATTAATGGAAAACGAAACTTTCGTTTGTTTCATCATCACGGGAGAACAGCTGCTCCGAATTTAATGAAATTTTTGTGGGTAGCTTTGAAATAGCCCCCCATAAATTTAGCCCAAGTTTCGAGTTTTTAAGATCAGGGGTTGTCGAGATATTAATGGAAAACGAAACTCTCCCTAGGAGTTCTACTCTCTGACTCGTGTTTCCCAACGAAAAAGGTTGGAAATAGTTGGTTTAAAACGTGAAAGTCAATTAAATCTCTGAGTTTTGTGGGGGTTCATTGAAAGTATTAGTCACTTTTGAAAATCGCATGTTTGAAATATGAATTTAAATGGAAGCTCTATCACCATGGTTTATTTTTCACAGGCTTACTCAACGACGAAAAGTATTAAGAAATCAGAATGGTTATTTAATTATCAGCATTTTATGAGGAGGATTTTTTCTTATACCATGGCAAGTCATTTGACTTTGCAGTGGACACTGATGATGCCGTTAATAACCCGCTGGATTTCTGAACTACCTTGAGCCACCTGGAATACCTTCTCATATCTTGAAGTTAAACATAAGATAACCAATAATGCTTCTGCGAAATCTGGACCCGCTAAAACTATGCAATGGAACACGGCTCTATGTTAAAATCATTTTACTAAATGTCATCGAAACCACGGTATTAACAGGAAAGACAAAGGAGAGGACGTATTCATACATCGCATACCGTTGATACCAACCGACCTACAATTAAGCTTCAAACGAATCGAGTTCCCAGTTACACTGGTATTTTCCATAACCATCAACAAAGCTCAAAGACAAACTCTTAAGTTTGCAGGCGTGAATTTAAAAATTCCTTGCTTCTCTCGTGGCCAATTGTATGTGGCATTCTCAAGAGTAGGATATTCACAAAATCTTTTTTTTTAGCTCAGGGAGGAAAATCAAAAAAGGTGGTTTTCAAGCAAGCATTGCTGTTGTTGTTGAAACCCAGACCGTCCGACCTACCAGAAAGGTGTAAGGTAACTGTTTGGACGGTCAGGAAGTGCCACCCAATTTAGACGGGAACCCAGTGGGGAGGCATCCACAGGGACCGAACCCTCCTTCCCCTACCACCAATCTCTCGGAAGGACTTTCGGACCCACATGTTTAACGTGATCGTACTCCGCATGAACACGGCGGCAGTTTTGGCAGTGGCTGGAATCGAACCCGGGCCTACCGAGTGCAACTCCAGCGCGCTAACCAATGGGCTACCGCGCTGCTGTAAAACCTAACAAATTAGGATAATGTCATTTAATTTGTTAACATTTGCATTGTTTCCTAGTGTTTAAGAGTAATTTCAATTTTCCTCTCAAACTGTACATATTTCAAACCGTACATTTTAACTGTACATCAATTGTGGACACCTAATAATCACATTCCGAGACGCTGCCCGCCAGGGTCACCCACCCGGAGGGCCTAGCTGCAAAAGCCGTGCCATAGGCACGCCGGAAGCAGCTATGACTTATATAATGCAATGATGTTTTTTCTTACATAATGCAATGAATTTACTTCTTTCACAGTGAAAAAACAATGTATAAGATTCACGGCCCTATATGTTCCGATGTAATTTTTATCAGAGTTTTGCAACATAAATCCCGAGCAACGCCGGGTAATCGCTGTTAGTATTTAATAAAATGATTGTAAAAATTCATCTAATTTAGAAATAAGAAAACATTTAAAATGTTATATCTTGTATGTATTCATCTTACATAGGTAATATTTTAAAATCTCGTGCATTCCATCCACTCTTTGCATTTGTATGTAAAATTATTTTATTTTATTCAATAAATAAAGCCCATTGAAATAAAATTTATGGAAATACGAATTCCAATATAAATCTCTCTTGTAATACCAAATTTTTTGCCAAATTTTCAATCTCCCTTGTCAAAAATCTCACATTGCGCTACTGACGCGCTGCTGCTACAGCTGCTATAGGAGGGCCGATATTGAGCAGTGCAGTAAGACGAAGGCTGCATACTAGAGGCGTCTATGCAATGACATTAAAAGTATATGTCTCAATGAGATTCAAGGCAGAAAGAGCATGTGTAGTGTTATCTTCACAAACGAATCGAGATTTGACTCGCTATTGAACAGTGGACGTGTGCTAGTCCGGAAAGAATAAAGAATGCGCAACCAATCCACTACCACCATTGAACCATATGCTTTTGGTCTTGATTGTGTGATGGTATGGGTCGAAATTCCATTGGTAGGTTGCTCCGAGCTTAATCATTCATAGTCGTTACTATGATGTCGCAAAAGTATCTCATCGAAGTTCTTGATCTCTATGGCAGACTTATGCATTTATAGTCATTTCAGATTTTTGTTTAAGGGGCGACATAATCGTACACATATAGCGAACTTAATGGAGGACTATCTACAGAGAGCGAAGTCACTAAATGCATGGCGTGGCCGATATCTTCCCCGGATTTTAATCTAATCAAAAATGTTTGGGATTTTTTTGTGAAAACTGTCTACTGTCTCTTTCAAGATCTGTCAGCCGCTGCTATACAGCAATAGTAATCATTGCCCTCTGTCCAGTTGTAACACTTGATTAAGACGACTTGTCAGTGTCAAGCCTGTATCGAATTCCAAGAGGTCCATATTCGGTATTAAGTATTATTTGGCCCCTCTGTGCATCATTCAGTGTGTTGTATCATCATGTGTTATTCTGCTGCAATTTAAAGACAAATAAGAACCTTATATGTGTTTTCCCGTGACTCATTAAAATTTGTATTAATAAATAACTGATCAGTGTATTTTAATGTGAAATTTTGAGTTGATCGGTGGAGAACTTAATAAATTATGCGCGATTTTCTGTTTGGTGCTTAACTTGTAGAGGAAAGAGAATAAATATATTCCCTTTAATAATCATAATGGAAACATTATACTTTTATATAGACGCCCAAGTAATAGTTATGACGGACCTGCCTCCTATAATAAATTAATTACATTGAAAATCCTGACACATATGGTTTAGTTAAAGAAAATAAATATGCTTTTTAAAATATCTACAAAATTCAACTGTGGGTAGCCGTAAGATGTATAAATTGTGTAAATGCCCACGCCCATTTTTAGCCATTTCCATATTTAACATTCAGAGTTTTCTTGGGATATAGAACAATTATTACAATATAATATAAAAATGGGGGGGGGGATTTTAGGCAGATAGTCTCATTACAAATCATTGTTTCCTCAGGTGCTAAGACGATCAAGAAAAAACTCTGAAATTGAAATAATTTTCATGTTAATTGCATATTGGAACTAACTCCGTCATGTCAAGTCTAAACGCCATTTTAATTTATTAATAACCTGACGATTCATAGGTACAGTTTTTAAGCGCTAGCCATTTGGACAATCATTAAGTCCCAAAAGGATAAGATTATTTTATCTCCCTGACTAATATGAGATTACGAAAAATTAAAAGTAAAATATTTTTCTGTATCGTCGATATGCACCGATAATATTTTGAAAGTGTATACTATATTAAAAATGATTTCATTTAATACACGAGTCGTTCTGTTTGCGGCCTTGTTATCTCCAGAAAGCTGCACCAAATAAAGGAGCAGCCAATTCAAATTATTAGAACAAATAACTGCGGACCGCACTCTCGGGATGAAAGTAATAAACAAGTAATTTTCAGTTATGGAAATTGAATTGTAATCTAAGTTTTTGGTAAAAGTCCTCTAGTATCTTAAAAGTGGCAATTGTTCGATAGGGTAAAGTTGTATGGTCACAAAAATACTTAAAAATTTTTAATTTCTTCAGTTTCGAAATTTCATAATTTTAATTTTCAGGAATAGCTTACTATCATTTAAAGGTGTTAGCAATAAAGTGATTGGCTACCAGTGTGCCTGATTGGTAGCTAATCACTTGTTTCCTGTCAGGCCAGATTACAGAGTGTCCCACAAAAAGTGAACAGTGGAAGATTTTTTGAACTGCTAGTTGTAGACCCATAGTTCCAACTGCAAAATGTCTTTAAATAACATAGGACAGCAATGAAATACTAATTTAAATGTTGTACTATATTTTTGTAATAAATTAAAAAACTTTTTACACTAAACTTTTACTGAACTTACACTAAACTTTTTACACAGCTCCAAAATATCAGAATATTCAATAATGTTACATAATTAATAATGTTTTATGTAATTTTTCATTCAAACGATTGACACAAATTTTAGAAAACTAGCTGGAATCATTCGCAAGGCATTGCACTTCTTTCAAATAAATTTATCAAAAAACATGGCACTTAAAATTAAAAAAAGTATTGACTATTATGAAATAAGTTCACTTTTGATATGTAATATTATACGATATATTTGTTAACATTATTCTCGTAGATCTGGTTCATTTCATTCGCGAGGGAAGATACTTTGTGCAATGGTTTTGTATTTGAACGCCAATAGTCATTTTTATGCTATAAGAATAACTTATTTCTCCGTTCATAAAGCTTGTAGAGATTTTGGCGACGAATTTGGCGGAATTTCGCCAACTTGGCGACTTGTTAAATGTTGCTAAATTAATGAAAATCTCGCCAAATGGATAAAAATGTTGCTAAATCAATGAAAATGACGACTAATGGAAGAAAATTCAATATCTGACAACTAACAATTTGACATCAGTCATTTATATATATAAAATGTGTTTCTGTCTATTTATCTGCAGCGCTTGGCGATCAATTTGGCGAACTTAGGGACTTATTTAGCGAAATATCGTCAACTTGGCACACATTTCGTTAAAATTGCAAAACTGACACTAAGTTAACGAAAATGACGCCAATGTGATGCATTAATTATTAAAATATTTTAATATATGAACTATATTACTTTCCTTATATACATAATGTATAAGGAAAGTATTGTGACGGGATCGAAAATTGGAATTCGAGTTTTCGACGGGAGAGCATGATTCAAGCATCCCTGATGATGAATCGAACATTTTTGAAGTGAGTTAGTTCTGTGTGTGTGTGTGTGTGTGAAAGTATGTGTGTGTGTGTGTGTCAGTGAGTCTGTACAGTCAGTGAATTTGACACTGGAAGCCTATTCTTTTTATACGCAATCGAATGTTCAGAACCCTCCTAAATTTTCGAGTGAAATTTTGAAAAAGTTATCAAAAAATCAAAACCGCTAATAAAGTTACGCAAATAGACATTTTAGTAATAGTAATTTAAATAGTAATCGATTGGACATAAATTTTAGAATGCTAACATGTACCGTTCTCGAGATATTGTACAATTTTCAAAAAAATTATCAAAAAGTCTTATAAAATAAAAATAAATAATTCCTATTGAGAAACATGTTTATTTTTCATATGTAATACCATGCGATAAATTTGGTGACATCATTCTCGTGGATCTAGCTCGTTCCATTCGCGAAAAAAAATACTTTGAGTAATACTTTTGTATTTGAACGCCAATAGTCATTTATTTGCTGTAAGAATAATTTATTTCTCCTCCATAACACTTGGCGAGATTTTGGCAAAGAATTTGGCGGAATGTCACCAACTTGGCGACTTTTTAAAATGTGGCCAAATTAGCGAAAATCTCGCCAAATGGTTAAAAATGACGCTAAATCAATGAAAATGACGACTAATTGACCAACATTCAATATTTTGAAAAGAATATAAGTATCTACTATAAGAATAAGCTATTTTTTTGCTGTAAAAGTAGTAAATTCATTGCATTATATAAAGAAAGTCATGTGCTGCCCACATCAGATTTTTACTTATTGTGGATTCCATCAATATTGATAATTGTCAATTTAAAATTGCGGGAAATATAAGTTAAACGTACACTTCAAAATAGTTTTGCATGTTTCCATCCGGAAAAGTGCCATACATACAATTCAACATTAAAATATTGTAGATCTTATACATCATTTTTTTTAATGTGAAAGCCGTAAACTCATTGCATTATATAGGGAAAGTCATGTTCTGTCCACATCAGATTTCTATACTTAAATACAAAAGGAGTTTGATATTTAGAAAAGTTCTTATCAATTTTTATTAAATATGTATGTGTCACATTTAATGACTGTCAGCCATTTCAAATGTGCGAAAGGTTGGCTGAAATGACCACTGCATTATAAAAAGTAGATACCTACAACACAATTCGTGAAATTCAGTACTTTTTGTTTCGTAACTATACAAACAGAAAACTTCATATCCAATTCAATTCAATTCAGCACGTGCCACACAAAATAAAAAGGACTGAGAGCAAAAGCAGTAGATAGCAACTTTCCGTATTTCTAAGCAGAGTCATCCTGGGGGTTAAAAAAATATTCGAATAACTGCAAATGTTTCTTTCGTGGCGCGAAATAAAATGCAAAAACCTCCTTCCACTGAAAGAATCTAACTTGGAGGCTTTTGGTTTACGCCAGCTGTGTGTTATCTTACTGATACTGAACACAATTTGTTTCATATTATGGTTGGTGTCCGTTGCTCATGCGCGTTAGGTTGTAGTCGACTCACTGTATTAAAACCTGAGAAAGCTGCAAGGGCCAGGGGAGAAGCAGACATATCGAATAAATATTTATTTACATTAATGAACAGGATTTATGTACATTTACAAATGATGGTGACAGTATAAATTCATCTATATATACAAGAGAAAAAATTTGTATGTGTGTATGTATGTATACATGTCTGTCCGTTAAATGTTTACCCTCTTCTAGAAAGAATAGAATCTTGTAATTTGGTACACAGCTCAAGTGATGTGACTGACTCGAAGATTCCAAAAACTCGAAATCTCTTCATACAAGGGGTTGGTGGAGACGATCATTACATTCCAATTGCTGTTTCATATTTGAAAATGTCTCACTATTGCAACGAATATGAATAAACTTTGCTGTAAACAACCATTGTTATAAGAAAGATAAAAATTATTCTAATATCCAACTTCACTATCTTATTACATTTTACATATTTTACTTGCCTTTTAAATATTTCAATTACTCGTTTAGAAAGGTGCAATTATCTTTTCCCCGGGCAATGTTCGACATTTCACCAATTGTCACATATATCGATTAGGCACGTAAACTATGGAGAAAATTGAAATCCTCGACATTTTGTCATAGAGAGGATTTTTGCATTTATTGTTTAGAGGGTATATATCAGTAAATCTTAAGTAACTTCCAAATGAGCTGGAATTCTAATAATTGCTACACATAAAACTAGCTCACATACTGACAATTCAAAAACAAACCGATATCCCTCATATTCTTTTAAAGCAAATTTCAGGGGTCCTTTTCGATATAACCAGGTTAGAATGCTACAAATTGCTACCAATATAGTTCTCTCTACTACTCATAAAAATTAACACCCTCCAAATTTAGAGGGATGGGGCATAGGATGGGGCTATAGACCGTGCAGGCTTATTTATTTACCATTGGTTCTCCTTCAATTATAGGCATTTTTCTAATATATTCATATCTCATCTTCTACGTATTTATTCTAGATCTTTGCTTTGAAAACTATACTTCTTAGTTTGAGCCACGTATACGAATTACATGCGTCTCACGCGACTTTTTAGGGCATATAATACAGCGGGCGATGTGTAAACGTGTGTGGTGCCGCGCGGAGATCGAAAGTGTGTTGAAGCATTTCTTTATAAGAATAAAATGTTATATGTTATCTTATTTATTTCAACATTTGATGCATGTGCTGGTTTATTAGTTGTCTAGGATATATGAATAAATAATTAAACTAATCTATGCGAAGACCAATTGTTATTCGCTGCTAGTTAATAAATGCTCTAAGAATTTTCTTTTTATCGTTAAAGTATTTATGTCGAAAAGAGATCAAACAAATTACTCATAAGCAGGAACGTCAGCTGTTTCAAATTCATCATTAACTGGAATTATTTAAGCTCCAGTGCTAAGTTATTACATTTTAAATCTCTATATACAATTATCTAACGGGTGTAACGTGCTTTTGTGCATAGTCGGCTATCAAGAAGACCCCCCCGCTACATCGTCCGTGACCTAGAACACTAAATTTTTTCACACGTATAGTATAGCCTACGGTACATAACCTAACGGAGCCTTATTTCCCATTTACCCCTTTAAATGAGAGGTCGGAGAATATGTTCTTTTGTAATACTTCTTTCACGAGCTCTTGTTTGTCTTTCATGGATTTAATGAAAGCCATGAAATCATCATTTCTTTTAACTGTCGCATTTTTAGTCACCAACACTAGCAATTCTAGGGTGCTAAGTAATTTGTGTCCCCCAAAATGAAATCTTTCGCACTAGATGAGATATCGTTTTTATCTATATTGTACCTATATACCTATATTGTACCTATGTACAAGATAAACAAAATAATCCCCCCCACAAGACCGAATTCTGGATCCCCCACTTGTCCCTACTATATAAGTTGCGTGAGAACCAATCGTATATCCATTACTTTTATCCCCAAAACCTTTATGTCTAAGTATATACATATATACTTAGTCACAAACAACGTAAATAGTTAATTAAATTTATTAACCTGTTTCAAATGCAGAAAAAAAGGTAAAAAGAAAAGAGCCCTCTTCTCTGGAAAAATAAGTCAGAAGTCACTACAACAAAGGTATGGGCATTTTTGTTGATACATTTATTCAACTGTTTATTCATTTACTAACAGTGTATATTTATTTCTAGATTATTTGAAGCAGCAATTTGAGTGAATTTTCATGACCTTTTATGTCTCTTTCAAACCAAATAAAAATGTATTTATTAATTTTTCTTCTACTTCATATATTTATGATAGTACTTTTTAATAATTGTTTGATCGTATATTTCCTTATATCTGATCCTTTTTTTAATAGAGTTCTAAGATTTTACGCAAATTGTAAATTAACGGTTAAAAATAAATGAAAAGTTTAACTTAATAAGTCTAGTGGCATAGCAACGATGCTAAGATTCATAACCCCCACTGTTCAACCAATAGCATTGGTTCCCTACTGTCTCTATACCCGATAATTAATCATCAGAACTGTAACCTCCATTGGATTGTCGACTCTTCAATTCAAAAACCTTGATAAGCCTGTGAATGAATCTGACAAGAAGCCATAATGATGTATATATAAAAACAACGCTATGCAATAAATTTAACAATAAGAGGGCTTTAACGGTAGGGCTACAACAACTTCCAATGATCGGTGTATAACTTTATTGGTGAGACGTGATCGAGAGTTAGCACAAAATCTACGAGCTGCTGCTAAATCTGCTATAGGATGGCCGATATCGTCCAGTATAGTGACTGCATACTAGAGGTACCTATGCAGTAACGCTAAAAGCATGTGTCTCATTGAGATCAAAGGTCAAAAGACCATGTCTAGTGTTATCTTTAGAGACGAATCGAGATTTGTTAGTGAAGTTTTAAACGCTGGACGCGTTCTAGTCCGAAGAGAACAAAGAATACACAAGCAGTTGAACCACATGCTTTTGGTCGTGTTTGTGTGATGGAAGGGGCTGAATTTTCATTGGTAGGCAGCACCAGCCTTTGTTATTCACAGTCGCTACTATGCCGAAAATGTATCCCATAGAAGTCCCTGATCTCTAGGTCAGACTTTATGTAGCTGCAGAAGTTTCAGATTTTTGTTTGAGGAACGACATGGCCGTACATATAGAGCGAACTTAATGGAGGACTACTTACAAAGCAAAGGCATTGAATGTATGGAGTTGACGATATCTTCCTAGATTTTAATCTTATTGAAAATGTTTGGGATGCTCTCGTGAGAGCTGTCTTTACCTGTCTATATTCTCCGACCATTCTCCAAGATCTGTCAGCTGCTCTGATACAGGAATGGCAATCATTGTCTTCTGTCCAGGTGCAACACTTGAATAAGATTAATTGTCCATGTGATGAAGCATGTATCGAATTCTAAGAGGACCATTGTTGTATCATCTTCTGTTCTGTTGTAGCAGTTTAAAGGAAAATAAACACCTTTTTATGTGTTTTTCTTTGTCTCATTAAAATTTGTATGCAAAATAACTAATCAGTGTATTTTACTGTGCAATTTTGAGTTGGTCGGTGAAGAACTTAATAAATTATATGTGATTTTCTGTTCTGTGCTTAAATTGCAGAGGGAAGAGAATAAATATATCCCCTCTAATAATCATAAAGGAAAAGGTATACTTTTATATAAAAGCCCAATCAATATTTACGACGGACCTGTCTCCTATAATAAATGAATTAAATTGAAAATCCTGACAATAATGATTTAATTAAAAAAAATAAGCATTATTTAAAAAATATCTAGAAGATTTAATTGTGAATAGCCGGGACGTGTATAAATTGTGTAAATAGCCACGCCCACATTTGTTCATTTCCATATTTAACATTCAGAGTTTTCTAGGGGTACTGCAAAATCATTCATTTGCAATAAATATGAATAAAGGAGAGAGGGAATAAACTTTTATGCAGATAGTCTAATTCCAAATAACTGTTTCCTCAGGTGATTTCCAAGATGATCAAGAAAATCTCGCAAATCGAAGTAATTGTCATGTTAATATCATATTGAGACTAATTCTGTCACATCAAATCTAAATGCTATTTTACTTCATTTAACAGTCCGATAGTTCATAGGTAAATTTGTTTGACGCTAGCCATTTGGACAACCATTAATAAAGTCCCAGCGGATAATAATATTTTATATCCCCAACGAATATGATCAAGAACAATTAAAGGTGAAAATATATTTTGCCTACAGTCTACATGCACCGATGATATTTTAAAAGTGAATTCTATAATAAAACTGATTTCGTTTAAACCCTATCGGTACATGCAATTCACAGACTTCGGGGTTGGACATGTTACCGGGCTCTCTCCCTGAAAAGAGTTACGTCATGGACGCGACAGTAATAGGTTGTGCGAACGCTCCGCTCCCGGTGAAGAGCGATGTCCAGCTAGCGGCTGGCAACTGCGTCAGAGACGGCAGGAGTATGGATCACTCCGGTCTCGTAGATCCTGTGCATGAAAATGCAAACGACGATGAAATCAGCGCTGGAGATTTAATTCTAACAGAACTGGATAAAGTACGTGAATCGTTTGGAAGAATAAACGACAAGATTATGATTCTGGACTTGAAAACGGAAAAAAACTACTGAAGATCTTGCTGTATATAAGCAACTGCGTCATCAAGCTGATGTTGCGTTTAGTGCTTTGGAAAATATGGCCACCATCTTGAAAAGAGGTATTTTTGAATCTGATTCTCTAGTTAATTTTGATAGCAATCTTAAGGCTGTGATGGGCAATGTTAATGTAAATGTTGTAAATAATAATACTGTTGATAATTCTGTAAATGTTATAAATAATGATATTGTTGATAATAATTTTCAATAATAATGCTAATATGTTAAATTCTGAAAGCAGTAATGCTGTAAATAACATGCCCAGATCGATGAGAACGACAATCAGAAATGCTGAAATTGTAAATAATAAAGCTGGAACTATATATATATATATATATATATAATGTTCATACAACAAATAGTAAATCAATTAAAAGTAAACTACTTACATCTATGCAAAATATTGTAAATAATAATTCTAAACTCTCCGAAGTCACGGAGAAGATAGCCAATGTTGAAATTAATGAAATTGACCCCAAAAACACTAAAAAACGGCCACTTGAGCCAATTGACCCTGAATTCTTAATCGCTGAAGGTTTCACGGTAGTTGAAAGATCTAAAAGTAAAAAGAATAGAAATCTTAAACCAGAAATGCCCACCCTGAGCGGGAATCGCTTTAGCGCTCTCGCTCAGGAATCACAGCCTGGGACTTCGAGCGAGGTTGCCCCCCCCTCTTGAAAAGGCGAAAGAGCCGCCAACTATTAGGATCCCTCCGCTACTGGTAAATCCAGGACACGACGATTGGCCATCAGTGCTTGCGATGCTGAGGAGATACGCCCCTGATCTACGTTGTAGACAAGACAAAGGCTTCTTCAGGATTATTGTAAATACTGAGGACCAATATAGGGCCTGCACCAATTTCATGAAAGCACAAGGAGTGCAATTTAAAACCTTCATCCTGAAGGAGGACAGGCCCCCTAAAAGTTATGATCTGTGGACTACCAATAGCCACCAAAATTGAGCAAATTACTAATCACGTTAATGCAGCCGGACATTCTGTCTTAAGTAACATCAGAATGACTAAAAGAGGTAGCAAGGCACCTCTACCCCTTTATTATTTGCAAATTGCACCCGGCGCAAAGGCATGGCACCTCAATGCCATCGCTGTAATACCTACTTCCATAGTAGCGATGCATGTACCATGCCACAAAAATGTGTGCGCCGTGCAGGGGCTCATTTCTCCAGAGATTGCAAGGTTGTATACCTCCGCTGCTCAAACTGCAGTGGCGATCATGCAGCAAACTGGCGTGGTTGCCCAAGAAATCCGGGCAACACTTCCAAACTCAAGAGCCGCAGGGACTCCCAATCCGGCAAGATAGGTGCCCCCCAATACCGAATTGGGCAAAGTCAACCAGCTCGATATCCAAGTGTTACCAACTATTTTTCATATTCAGCCATGGTCACTGGAAAACCCAAAGAGTAAAGCTTTTCTAAATCAAAATCCGTGGTCCCAGAGGTCGCAGATTCTTCGGCTAACAAAATTGATTATACCACTGTGTTTTCGACAGTACTTAATATAAGAGATCCCGAAAATAGGGAAATTTTGCTTCAGGCTTTTAAAGAAGCCTTACAGGATCTCTAAACTGCGGCTTCGAGTATCCTAATGATTTGGATCATCTACGAGCACTACGATAGACTGGCTGGATAGGTCTCCTCCCTGTTTCGTTCGCTCTTTCGGCTAGAATCTTTAACTTGCAGACTCTCAAGATCGGTATTTGGAACGCTAATGGTTTGCGTCCACATATCGATGAGGTGCGTGATTTTGTTTTTAATAATGATTTTGATATTTTTTGTATTAGTGAAACCCATCTCTCACCTGGCAATACCCTTAAGATTGGTAACTTTTCGGTATACTTTTCTTACAGAGCATTGAAGTCTACTCGGAGAAAACAGAGTGGGGGGATTGCTCTGTACGTCAAAAATACTATTCCCCACCATAGCATTCATATTCCATCTTTTTTCCACTTGGAAGCAACTGCGGTCAAAATTAATATTCCAAATTTAGTCCCTTTTATCATAGCTTCAGTTTACATACCTCCTAAAAATACTTTCCCGTTCCCCACCGGTGAACTGGAAGCACTTATTAAACTTAGTAGTAATATGATCATTGTTGGTGACCTAAATTCTCGCCATACCTCATGGGACAATACTTCGAATAGGTATGGCAATGCTCTAAATCGACTGGCTCAGCGCGCCAAACTTAGGATTGTAGTTCCCAAAACCCCAACTCTCTTTTCCACAGTTCAGTCCCGTAGTATTCTTGACTTGGCCATTTTTAGACAAATACCTTATAATTATGTGATCAGAACTATTAACGAACTTGACTCTGATCACTTGCCTGTGGAATTGACCCTTAACTTTCAAAAAATTTCTTTAGACCATCCTGTGGAGCTACGTACAAATTGGAATAACTTCCGTTATTCACTTATTCATACTAGTATCCCACCTCCCAAAATTACCAGCACGGACGATATTGATAATAACGTCCAAAAAATGACTCATTTACTACTTGAGGCAACTGCTGCTGCCTCAACTCCTAAAACCACCCCTCCTAGCTATCACTTGCTCCCGAGTGATATCAAGGTCAAAGTTAAGCAGCGTAACCGTCTACGGAAAGATTGGAAGCGTACAAGATATCTGGCTTATAACGCACAATACCGTAGACTTAGTAACGAGATCAAGGCTCTCATTCGTGCACACAGCCAGCAACGCTGGAAAACACACATTGAGGATCTCAACACTTCTGATGGCAGTCTCTGGCGAAAAGCTGAACAATTAAAAAATAATAGAGCACATATCCCGCCCATTAATGGCCGACACGGACTCGTCCAGACTAAGGAGGAAAAAGCTAATGCTATTGCAGGTAGCTTGGAACTCCAGTTCTCCCCACACACGGATCCAAACTTCAGCCACCTTTACCCACAATATGAAACTGAATCACAGCTGACCAATACAACTGCACTACATGCTCAAACTCAAAACGACCTACAACAAACAACACTGACTGAAGTCTTATCTATTATCCACAAACTCAAAATTAAGAAATCTCCTGGTATTGATCAGATTAACCACAGCACCATTAAAAACCTTCCCCTCTCTTTTGTCTGCTGGAACGCCGCTCTAGTAAACAAAATGCTAGAGCACCGCTACTTTCCCCAAAGCTGGAAAACTGCCACTGTGATTCCTCTTCTAAAACCAAATCAGGATAGCTCTCTTCCTGAGAGTTATCGTCCTATTAGTCTTCTCTCCAGCTTGTCTAAAATTTATGAACTTGTGTTGCTCAAGAGATTGGATAGTTTCTGCAGGTCCCACCAAATTTTTATTCCTGATCAACACGGCTTCCGATCTGCTTATTCCACTCAGACCCACTTTATGCCTGTAGTAGAAACTATACACATCAATTCTAGCAACAGGCAGCACACTGGTATAGTGTTCTTTGATATTATGAAAGCCTTTGACAAGTGCTGGATCCCGGGTTTAATTACCAAGTTGGTGCGGCTTGGAATATCAACCCAGTTACTTACTATCATCAACTCGTATCTCAATTTCTTATCGTATCTCAATTTCTTCTCTCGTGTCTTCTTTCCGCGTGCGAGTTGGTACTTCCCTCTCTTCACCCCGACCGATCAATGCAGGAGTCCATCAGGGAGGAAATCTTTAGCCCCCTGCTTTTTAACATATACATCAATGATATACCACATATTCTACAGGTGAAACTCTGCATTTTTGCAGATGACAACGCAATTATAGCCCGCGCTGGCTCTCCTCTCAACACGGTCAACACACTACAAAGCTACATCACACACAGCCTTGAGCGCTGGTTCGTGCAATGGAAAATCAAAATTAACGCTTCCAAGTCTAACGTAGTTATTTTTAAACCTCACTACAGAGCAATCTCTCATAACTTTCAAATCAAAATCTTTAATGAAAATATCCCTTTCAATCACGCTGTAAAATACTTGGGCGTCACACTTGACGCTCACATGACATTCAGCACCCATATTTATTTAAAAACCCAATCTGCCAACAAAATTATCACTTCCCTTCATCCCATGCTCTGTAGGAGGTCTCCCCTTTCCCTGGAGAACAAGCTTCTCCTTTACAAACAAATCATTGCACCTATGATTTTGTACGCATGTCCCATTTGGGGAGCTGCTGCAAAATCACATATTGGGAAAGTGCAAGTTATCCAAAATAAAATCCTACGTATGATAACCAATTCTCCTTGGTTTATCCAAAACGAGGTCATACATCATGATCTTAAAGTCTCTGGCATTGAAGAGCATGTTAGATTAATCATCCAAAATTTCTACATTAAAAACTTTGAAAAACCTTGTATGGCAGATACTGCTCTCAACTACAATCTTAAACCAGCTAGCAGAAAACGCAGACCCAGGCACATTATCTCTGACCCAAGAAGAACTTACGAGTCCAGAACTAAAAGAGCTCGGCTGCCTGACTCGCCTGCACTGTTAACTGCTATGTAACTCAAATTTTTTGACCTTGAGACGATAATGTTGTTTACATTTATTGTCTCACCTTTTGACCTCGTGACCACCGAATTGAAACTGACTACGATGAGTCCCGCGACATTCACTTGGATCCCATCTTCTTTCAGAGAACCTGTTTTCGCTCTGTTTACTCTCCTTTTCAAATTTAGTTTGTCTACCTCTCAACATTGGTGGTCCATCTTCCAAGGTATTTTTGATCACAGTCTAAGCCATCATGACTGTCAATCTTTTCAAGCATCCACTCAGAAAAGGAATGCTTCACACCAAATTTCAATTAAAAAACTATTCTAAGAACTTATATTTCCGATGTGGGGATACGTGAGTTTTCTCGCAGGTGCCCCGAAAAGAAAAAGCCTTGGAACCTTGGTACATGCAATTGTAAAATTTACTTCCAGAAAGCTGCACCAAATAAAGGAGCAGCCAATTGAAACTGTTGGATCAAGTAACTGTAAATCGCACTCTCCGGAAAAAAAGTAATAAACACTTAATTTTCAGTAAAAAGACACTGATTTGTAATCTAAGCTTTTTCGCAGAAACAGTCTAGTTTCTTAAAAGTGTTAATTGTTCGATAAGGTTAAGGCAGGGTCACAATAATACTTTAAACATTTATTTTCTTCATGTTCGTAATTTTATAATTTTAATATTCACCAATCGCTTATTATCGTTTAACTGCGTTGTAACCAATCACTTGTTTCCAGGCAGGCCAGGTTACAGAGATTTCCACAAAAAGTGAACAGTAGAAGATTTATTTTACCGTTGGTTGTAGATCCATAGTTGCAATTGAAAAATTTCTGTAAATATGGAAGTTATGAAATAGTAATTTAAATGCTATACCATATTTTGTAAACAGTTAAAAATATTTAATTTTTACACAACTACCAAATCTCAGAATCTTCAATAATGTTGCATAATTAATCATTTTTACTGTCCTTATATACATAATGTATAAGGAAAGTATTGTGACGGGATCGAAAATTCGAATTCGAGTTTTCGACGGGAGAGCACGTTTCAAGAATCCCTGATCATGAATCAAACATTTTTGAAGTGATGTCTGTGTGTGTGTGTGTGTGAAAGTATGCATGTGTGTGTGTGTGTGTGTGAAAGTATGTGTGTATATGTGTGAAAGTATGTGTGTGTGTGTGAAAGTGTGTGTGTGTATGTGTGTCAGTGAGTCTGTGGAGACGATAACTGACGAACGAATGAACCGATATGAACGAAATTTGGTACAAAAATCACAATCCGTAAACACTGGAAGTTTATTGTTTTTAGACGCAATCGAATGTTCAGAACCCCCCTAAATTTTCGAGTGAAATTTTGAAAAAATCGCCAAAAAAACCAAAACCGCTAATAAAGTTACGCAAATAGACATTTCTTATGTAATTTTTCATTAGAAAACAATTGACATAAATTTTAGAATACTAACATGAACCGTTCTCGAGATATTGCACATTCTTAAAAAAAATTATCAAAAAGTCACGTAAAATAAAAAAAAAATATTTCCTATTGAGAAACATGTTCACTTTTTATATGTAATACCATGCGATAAATTTGTTGACATCATTCTCGTGGAACTAGCTCGTTCCATTCAGGAAAAAATATACTTTGAGTAATGCTTTTATATTAGAACGCCAATAGTCATTTATCTGCTGTAAGAATAACTTATTTCTTCGTCCATAACACTTGGCGAGATTTTGGCGACGAATTTGGAGGAATGTCGCCAATTTGGCGACATTTTTAATTGTTGCCAAATTAACAAAAAGTTCGCCAAATGGATAAAAATGACGCTAAATCAATGAAAATGACAACTAATTGAAGAAAATTCAATATCTTGGAAAGAATATAAGTATCTACTATAAGAATAACATTTTTTTAACTGTAAAAGTAGTTAATTCATTGCATTATATAAGGAAAGTCATGTGTTGCCCACATCAGATTTTTTATGTACATAATTTATCATTAGAAAACGATTGACATAAATTTTGGAAAGGTAGATTGAATCGTTTTGGAGGTATTGAACATCTTTCATATAAATTTATAAAAAAAAAAAATGTCACTTAAAATTAAATAAGTATTGACTATTGTGAAATATATTCACTTTTGGTATGTAATATTTTGCGATAAATTTCTTAATATTATTTTCGTGGATCTAGTTCGCTCTATTCATAAGTGAAGATATTTTATATAATGGTTTTGTATTTTGACTACTAACAATTTTCCGCCTGTCATTTATATATAAGAACTGCGCTTCTCTCTATTTGTCTGCAACGTTTGGCATTCAATTCTTGCTAACTTAGCGAATCATTTAGCTAAATATTGCCAACTTTCGCCCCAAATTGGCAAAAATATAGTTAAAACTGCAAAAATGATGCAAAATTGATGGATTAATTATTAACATATTATAAAATATAACTACTTTACTTATTGCGGATGCTATCAATAGTGATAATTGTCAATTTAAAATTGAGTGAAATATAAGTTAACAGGGAACTTGAAAATATTTTTAGATCTTGTCATCCAGAAAAGCATTAAACTTACAATTCAACATTAAAAATATTGTGCCTTAGATCTTATACATCATTTTTTCAATGTGAAAGAAGTTAGACAGTCAGCAAATTTCTATACTTAAATATAAAAAGAGTTTTGATATTCAGAAAAGTTCTTATCAACTTTTATTAAGCGTGTATGTGTCACATTTATTGACTATCAACCATTTCAAATGTGCGGAAGGTTGGCTGAAATGACTAGTGCGTTATATGAAGTAGATACCAACAACACAAATAGTGGAATTCAGTACCTTTTCTTTCGTAGTTATACAAACAGAAAACTTCATATTCAATTCAATATAGCACGTGCCACACAGAATAAAAAGAACGCCGAGCTAAAGCAGTAGATAGCAACTTTCCGTATTTCTAAGCATGAGTCATCCTGAGGGTAAAAGAAATATTCGAGTAACGGCAAATGTTTTTTTCGTGGCACGAAATAAAATGCAGAAAACCCCTTTAGTGAAAGAACCTAACTTGGAGGCTTTTGGTTTACGCCAGTCGTGCGTTATCTTTCTGATACTGAACACAATATTGTTTCGTGTTATGGTTGCTCATTCATGAGTAGACTCACTATATTAACACCTCAGAAAGTTGCAAATAAATACAGTAATGGACCAAGGCAGAAGCAGACATTTCACATAAATATTTATCTACAATTATGAATAGGATTTTTGTTCAATTACAAGTGATGATAACATTATAGATTCATTTATTAAATTTTTGGATTTAAATATTTTTATTGAACCTTCTAATAGAACTGTTACTAACTTATATGATAACAAAAGAGATCAATCATGCATAAGCATAGATTGTGAAACACTTTCCAACTGAAGTACAATTTCATTTAAAAGTCTCTAAAATGTGATACATTCAGTGGTGATATTTTTTACATTATCACAGTACTACAGTAATTTATTATACTTAAATATCTAAAACTTCATCGAAATATAAATCGTCTGATTCTCTATGCAAAATCAATGAATATTTCATTTATATAACTTGTATTCCAGACTCCAGAGCTAAATAATTTTGCGTGATAAAAATTCAGCAATTCTTATATTAACTCACCTTACAATCGCTTGAGATATTTGCATTCTGTATAAATTAAAATTAGGCTTCGTTGTAGAAATAATAAAAGTTTAGGGATCATTTAAAATCATATATATAGTAATTGTAACACAAAAATATTGTAATTGCGGAGGCACGGAATTTAGATACACAGATAATACACAGATACACAGATAATATATGTGTGTGTGTGTATATATTCAAAGAATTGGAATCGTGCCGAAGATCGGAACTCGAATTTTTAAAGGATCTACACGTTTTGGGACTTCTAGAACACGAAAAAACTATTTTTAGGGAGACGTCTGTGTATGTAAGGGTGTATATGTGTGTCTTTCTGTGTGTCTGTGAGGATATTGTATCCACTGTAACTGTGAATCTAATGGACAGAACTTCATAAAATTTGGTAGCTAATTTTTTGTAGGAAACCCTGATGTTCATTAGATTTCAGTACTATTCGTAATAAAAGAATCTGCCTTCTTTTCGAAATGGCTGGCAAAAATTGCCTTTATCCACTCTAGCTAAAAACTAATGGACCAAATTTAACAAAATGGGATATATAAATCACTTGCAGATTATTCTGGTACGATTCGGGGAAAAGGAACGGGCTGTTTTTGCGAAATGGCCCGCAAAAATCGTTCAATCTAAAATTAAAAGACTATGTGTGCTCAATTATATCAATTAAATGCTTATTTTATACGTGATTTTTGAGAACAAAAAGAATTAGACTAACCCCATTACTCTAGGACTAGCCGTTCTTGAGATATTTTAGTATTTTCGCGTTTTCGCTATGCCACCTTTGACAATAAGTCCAGCTATAAAATGAGAACCAAATTTAAGTTTAACGTGCAAATTCAGTGTAATTTAAAATACTTATGGGTGTTATTTTGTGCAATAAACTCAAATTATTATTGAAGAAATAAAGAGAACGTGAATATGAGTCTGCAGGAAAAGTTATGTGCTGCCTACATCAAAATTTTTAACAATCTTTCAACAATGATTCAAAGAAGTGAACGGGGATTATTTGCAGGCCATTTCGAAAAAAATGTAGGATCTATATTTGAGGATCCACCAAATTTTTGTGGAATAATATGCTCTAAAAATTTAAACTGTGTACCAAATTTCAACTCTATAGGAAGTACGAAAGTGCATTAAAAATGTCATTAAGTAAGTATAAAATGACAGACAGACAGACGGCCATCAATCATGAAGAGTTATATAAAATTTAAAAATTCTTTATCTATCCTATTTATTTTAAAATGTGAAACGTCTTTTTTATATAAAATTATTAAACACTTGGATAGATACTAATATAAATTATATCTCTTTTTTCTTTCTGGAAAATGTAGTAAGTGTCAGAATTTAATTGAATTTGTTTTTCTCCCTATATTAAATAATTTTTATTTAAAAAACTATCTAACATATTTCACTAAAAATTTTTTATATATTTTATGGGATAATTTGAATATTTTCTAAAACTTTCGAAGCGATTTGTGAATTTTAAATTCGTTTAAAAAATGTTTAAAAAATTAGGTCCAATAGGGTTCAATGTATTTCATTTTTTCAACCCGGGTTCAATCCAAAACTAATTGGGTGATATTATTCATTTATATTCCCATAGGTCCCACAGACAGTCTGAACAACATAATAAAATTTACGACAGTTATCGTGCTAACGGACAGACAGACAGATAGAATGAACAAAGTCATAAACACTTTTCATCTATGTGTTAAAGTGTTAAAAAGACTTTTTTAATTTTAACATTAATGAAATCTTACCATTTAATTCCTGCAACTCTATTCAATTGTTTAGAAATATTAGACTTAATCAGCTTTTTAGAATTTATAGATTATCTGATAAAAAATGTCACGCTATGCATATAAATAATCTAAAAATTACCAGCAATTTGTATAAATAGCTCTCTTATTTAGTAAATGGTATAGTTAAAAAGTTTAGATTAGCTGGATTTTGTTGAATTCTATTCATAGTATCTTATATTAGCCAGACATCACCATTCTTTTGTATTAATAATACTTTTATTTTTACATCCACTTAAACATAAGCCTTACTATTATAAGCCCCATTTTTTTGTAGCTCTTATAATATATTATTACTTTTCCTTGCCTTTTCGCAATGCTTTTATTTATTTCTTACGAATGGCAACAGTAGATCATTTATTTTTCCTTTGCGAATGGCAACATTGGTCTCTTCATTCTGGGTTACAGGGTTCGACTGGTTCGGGCATATGCAGTGTTTTTTCCAGGTATTCTTGTTTCCTTTATTTTTCCTCCTTTATATATGTTGTCCAAGTATAAATAGTTTATAGATATAATCTATCTGTTTCTTCAGAAACATACATATTTTGTGTTTGCTTCGACAAAATATTTGGACCGGATGAAGAGTTTTAACGAAATGGACAATTCCATTATTTAGGCCTAGCCCTTGTCCACTTGTATAGCATTAATGCTTGGATTTTTTATGTGTTTCTATTATCGTTTCCATACCATTGAAATTTGTTGATTTTCTTTAATTTGATGAATCGAAATTTGTATTTTTTTCCATTTGATTGAAGATTTGCTGATTTATACTTTTATTTTGTAGGTTTGTTAGAAAGTTAGGTTTTTCGAATTGCAGCTTCTCACTTTTCTATCATTGAACTTTGAAACTATTACTATTATTAATATATATATATACATATATATATATATGAGGAAATTTGTATGTGGGTATGTGTATACATGTCTCTGTCCGTGGAATATATAACTACTTTTGCAAAGAGTAGAAACTTGCAATCTGATACACAGTTGTTTCTAGTTGTTGTTGTTGTTGAGATCTAGACCGTCCGACCTGCCAGAAAGGTGTAAGGTAACCGTTTGGACGGCCGGGAAGTGCCACCCAATTTAGACCGGAACCCAGTGGGGGAGGCATCCACAGGGACCGTACCCTCACAGTTGTTTCTAGTGATGTAACTGACCAAAATATTCCAAACATTCGAAATCTCTCAATGCAAAGGGTTGGGAAAGGTGATCACTTTACTCCAATTTCTGGTTCTTATTTGAAAAAATCTCACTATTGCATCGAATATGAATAAATTCCGTTGTGAACAACCATTGTTATCTGAAGTTAAAAAATATTCCAATATAAAACTTCAGTATCTTACTACTTTTTTACATATTTTAAATATTTCAATTTACGTTTTAAATATTTCAATTACTCATGTAGGAAGGTCATATTGTCCTCTCCCTGGCAATGTTCTGCGTTCACCAATTGCCATATATATCGATCAAATACGTAAATTATATAGGAAAACTGAAATCCCCCGCCATTTTTTCATAGAGATGATTTTGACGTTCATTGTTCAGAGGTGTATGTCAGTAAATACTAAGTAACTTTCAAACGAGCTACAATTCTGAAAATTGCTAGACATATAGCTTGGTCATATACTGAAACTCCAAAAACAAATCGAAACCCGTCATATCAATTTCAGGGATCTTTATTGATATAACCAAGATAGAATGCTAGAAATTGCTACACATATAGCTCAGGTACTGTAACCACCTATAAAAATTAAAAACTCGAAATTTCCTCACAAGATGGGGATATAGACCTTGTAGGCTTATTTAATTACTATCGATACCCCTTCAATTATAGGCATTTTTCTAATTTGATTACATCTCAGCTTTACATTTATACTAGATCTTACCTTTAAAGACCATACTTTTTAGCTTAAGCTAGCAAAGGCCGCAAATACATATATATGTTCCCCGCGCTCTTATTTAGGGCATATAACGCCATTTTAATTGATACTTATAATTGTTATGTCTAATAAATCTGTCTTATATTACCTGCTTTCCTTTCTATATGCTTCTTCCTACATCTGTTGTACCCCACGGTGGCATTTGCGGCCACATGTTCCTATGCAAAATGGGCTTGTTTTTGTAGGCCTGACCTAACCGTAAAGTTTGTCTAAGACATTTTGGACCATCCTGTATTGTCTTTATACCCGATAAATGATCTTCAGAACTATAACATCCATTTTCTCGTCTATCCTCCATTCCAAAATACTTGATAGGCCTGGGAAAGTTATGACTTCTTGCAGAGATTCAATGTATACAGAAAAACAATGCTATACAATTAATTTAACAATAAAAATACTTTTGAAATTGCAAACAACTCCATAAGATTAATGGTTACGACATTTTCACTCAAAATTGCATTTTTAAGCGTTAAATGGTTTAACATATTTTCAGAATGTATGTACTTTAATTTACGAACTTAAATTTTAATACGTGCTTCAGCATTCCTTCATTCTTCCATTGTAATCACCGCTCTTTTAATGGATCGTATATCATGTGGTGAATAAAATGGAGTTCTATAAATTAACAATTTCACGCCAAAGAATTATCGTAAAATCGGTTTTACTTACGTTTAGGAATATATTATATTTTTCATGGACTTTAAGCTAACTTACGACCGATAGAACATCTAATTTGACATTGACACTCCTAATACCTAGAAAGTTTAAATGAAGTTGGCACCTTTTATATACATAAAATACTAGGGAGCCCCGGCCCCTGCTTATTAAGTTCGCAAACCCCCGTAAAGAAAGTAACAGAGACTCTCAGATAATTGTACATGTGAAAGGCTGGGTAATTATATAATTGTACGTTGTTGTTGAGACCCAGACCGTCCGACCAACCAGAAAGGTGTACGGTAACTGTTTAGACGACCGGGAAGTTCCACCCAATTTAGACCGGAACCCAGTGGGTGAGGCATTCACAGGGACCGTACCCTCCTTCCCCTACCACCAACCTCTCGGAAGGACTTACGGACCCACATGTTTAACGTGATCGTACTCTGCATGAACACGGCGGCAGTTGCGGCAGCGTGCAAATCCAGCGCGCAAACCACCGGGTTACCGCGCCCGAAATGTGCCAACAGCCCGTGGTGTTACCAGGTGGTCACCCACCCTAGTACTAACTGCGCCCGATACTGCCTGACTTCGGTGATCTAACGAGAACCGGTGTTTTCAGCACGGTACGGCCGTTGGCAGATAATTGTACGTGTGAAAGGCTGGGTAATTAGATAATTGTACGTGTGAAAGCCTGGGTAATTAGATAATTGTCCGTGTGAAAGGCTGGGTAATTCAAGTCATTACATATTTGATTGTCCATTAACCAATAAATTTCACTTCAGCAAGCCCTCATTTATTAATGTGAGTAAATGGATTAAAAATATTTCAAAAAACAATTTTAATTATAAAATTAGAAATTTATACACCTTTGTTAAGGAAAATGAAAGTAAATTTTGCTCCACAATTCAAGTTTTAATAGTAAATTAAGTTATTAAACATATAAATTTAATTGAAAATTGTTATCAATTTAAATATATTTTGTTTTAAGTTTTTTTCTTGTTACTTATACTGTTACTTATTTAGAGTATATGGTGATATTGTTGCGAAGAACATTATATATAAAACTTTTATACTTTAAATTATATTATGTCTTCCCATAATTATTATATATTACATATTTTTATTTTATATCGTATTTTATGTTATTCGCCATTCTTATATAATATATATGTTTGTAGTGTACAATGTAAAATTTCTTAAGAAGTGTAAATAAATATCCACGCATCATTAGTAAATCTCATATCGAGTTCATGGATGGTGTTCTCATGGGATATGTGAATTATGTGAATTGTATAAAACATTCAAGTCCTTATCAACAAAATCGATCCATTTTAATTTTTGTTTTCTTCTAGTCGGCTTCCTTGTTAGCATAGTTATAAAGATACATTTTAAGCTTTTTCCGTTGGGTATTCGAATTACATGACCAGTCCATTTCATTCTTTATATTTTATGAACTTAACAATATATATATAATCAGCTTCCTTGTTGGCATAGCTAAAAAGATTTATTTTACGTTATTTTCGTTGTGTACTTTGATAACATGGCCATTCCATTTCATTGTATTTTTACAAACTCAACAATATCTGTGTATTTGTACAGATAATAGAGTTCGTAATTAAATCATCTACTACACTATTTCATTAATTTGGATACCATCAAATATATTTCTTAAAAATTTTATCTCAAATACTTCCAGGGCATCTTTGCATATCAAATTCATTGTCGATGTTTCTGAGACATGGTGGAGCACGGTGCCTAATTAGGACTTCCTGGAATACTTTAAACAACAGCCACATAGTTTAAGATGGTAATACAAAAATTGTTAGGCCAAAGAAATGGAAAATTATACAAATATTTCGTTCAGAATATATAACTCGCATTTTTATTTAGCAAACAATAGAAATAGCTTCAGCGAGTAAGCCAAATAAAGTATATATTGAAAGATAAGTTCATTTATTTAATCATAAAATTTAGAATTTTTCATTCTGTTCCCACCAAAGAGTTATCTTTAAGGCAGAATGGGATGAATATCTGTATCCCGTACCGCTTTTGTCTCTGAGGCAGATTGGGACCTGGCTGTTCCGGACCATATTTTAAAATCCAACGTGTTTAAAATTGACACCGTCAGACACTGTTCTTTACTTCCATCCACTCAAAGGAATTCCTCTGAATTTCAATTCAGTAGTTTTGAATAACATCTCATAATCTTATTGAATATCTTTCCTTAGTTTATTTCAATATACATTCCACAAACCTTGCTCAAGATTTCTGGGATTTCGTAGCCCTGCTTTCAACCCTAGTAGTATTCGATAAGTATTCAATAAGTTCCTAGTCTTATTGCTTTGTTATATTTTCAAGACTTGTACTTTGCAACCAATTAAAATTTTAAAGCTCAAAAGTAATATATAATCATTTAACTGATATGAACGTCTATAATTTGCAAGGTATTACTAATTAATTCTGTAGACCCGTTACAGCATTATACTTCAACTTTTTGAGAGGTTATTATTCTATAAACAACCTTCGTGAATGCATTAAATGGCTTTACACATTGTCAGAATTCATGAGTACAGCCTTTCAAAAACATAATCAAAATATCGTACCCTCATAAAAAATTGTTTAATCAGATAAATGTAGTTTAAAAAAATTCTGCTTTCTTAGCACCTGAATGATTTCTATTTTCAAATGGAGGCACTATAGAAGGAATTTTCTCCCATTCTGCAGTTCAAAATCAAATCGGTAAGCATTGTTTCTTCGCTTCCAGAATAAAATCATTATGCATAAATAGGATTTAAATACTAATGAACATCGCTAGTCATTTAAATTCATTCCGTAATTTATTATTTCTCTCATAGATCCTTGTTTCGGAAATTCCAAAATAGTACGGAGTACTTCAAATGCGGATTATAACAATTACTACGAATGCTATTTAGTTCTCACATAGTATTGTTATATAGATAGTATAAAAATTCACTCTGTAGTTATCGTGACCATAGTTTAGATCAGACATTGAAATCGTTGTTCCAATCAAGTTGGAATCGAGTTTTTGACTGATTTTAGGACTTCTAGAATATGTGTGCACAAAAACTAATTGACTAAATTTCCTAAAATTTAGTATGCATGGATTTTTGGTATGAATCGGGATAAAGGAACTTGATAAAGAGGCTCGCAAACATTGCCTGCATCCAGTCTAGCTGAAAAATTGAATACACTTATTTCATAAAATTTGGTAGATTCGAAAAAATAGCAGATTCATTTTTTTTTGCAAAATGGTTAGCAAAAATTCTAGACTGTTTAATTAAATGTTTAGATTTTAGTACGTAATTTTTGACGATGACCAGGACAAGCCGTTCCCGAGATATCTGCATTTTCGATACGCCACCTTTGAATATAAATCCAATTAACAAATGAAAACGAAGTGCAAATTCAGTGTACATTTAAGCTGCCCATACGCTGCCTATCAGGCTAAATATTAAGGCTTAAAAATAAATGTAGCATTAACTCCCCCATTCAACAGACACGAACAGCGCTCTTTTAAATGATCGTATATCATATACCGATTCTCCATAATTTATCCAGTTTGTTATCAAAACATTGACGGGTGGAGTATATTTTCCTGAAACATTAAACACACCGATGGGAGACTAATTCTTGCCAATTGCAGCTTTAATACTTTGCAAATTCCAATGATCCCAGCGGATTTTATTATAATAAATTCAGCAGACCACTGTCATTGAAAGATTAAGTATTTCCGACCCATCACAACATGATCGGACTGTGCTGAGTTACCATCAATAATTCCTAAAACAATTTTAAATGCCACGTACCATAAACTGTTTAGGTTTGTAGAACGTTTAACGACAAAGAAAATAAGATTTATGTTTGTAAAATAAACATGCCAGTTAAATAATAAATATTACTGAACGATGACGAACTTACATGCTCTCTGTAGAACATTTTGAGCAATACATAACGCGGAAAATATTTAGTCAATCGACAAAATTCTCGTCAAAACTCGCCGAAAAGTCACCAAGTTGGAGATATTTCGTCAAATCCGTGGCCAAGATCAAGCAGTCCAGATCTTTAAATTATAACAATGATTTCCCATTAGGTATACGTAACAATATAATGTCACTTCCGTTACATACTTCTGTTTGATTCCTGTAATATTTCTTTCTTCTTTCATGAATTACTCCGTAACCAGCGCCCTAAAGTGTTTCACACCAATAACCGTGCACTTCAAAGAACACTAACATTTATTCTTACCTATTAGTCGTAATTTCAAGCCTTTAACATTCCTCCTATGAACCTCTTGAACGCTGCTCTTTTAATTGATGCTATATCATATGTTAAACCAAATGGAGCGCCATAAATTATCAATTTTACGGGAGTTTGCTATCGTAAAATCAGCTTTATAACTATTTAAGAATGACGAATATTTCCTATCGTTAAACTAACTATCGCTGACAGAATACTTAATCTTGTCAATGGTATCTTTAATACGGAGCAGATTTCAAAGCAGCCGTCAGCTTCATTATGATACATCATTTGATGAATTTTCAATAAAGATTCAGTGTTTCCGTAATCTACGAGGGAACCCTATTATGTTCATGTCGTCATTTATGAAGGAATATAAGAGTGTCATATAAAATAGTTTAGGTTCACTAGATGCATAATGTTACGAACGTATAAAATACCTTCACTGGAGTCTCTTTTGAAAACCAGACGGGAAAAATACCTGTATAGGCAATCTTTCCTATGACGTGGATCTAGGGTTGCTATGTGCTGAAGTCCGGGGAAGAGGTTGCCATATTTGGTGATTTATCGGTAATTTGACGATATTTGGCGACTTTTCGAAGGTTCGAGAAACACCTCGAAATTACGAATATTCTACGAGATTTCTAGAAATTTCCACAGAGAGTACATAAAAGGAGTTATTATTCAGTTGGAGAACAGTTGACGCAATACGAGTTACACTGAACTGTGACCTACGTGAATGTATTGCAAATAGTAGTCATTGTTTTGTGAAATTAGTGGGGAATTTAATTGTTGTTTCACTGTACCTGGCAGTAGTAGTAAGTCGGGGATAGTGTACCACCTGGTGTTATACTTTAACATGGACATATTCAGGTGCTATACTTTCCCATGTTAAAACATAGGCACACAGGATGGAGAGAGGGCGGAGCTTCTACACGTCACATGAATGTTTTTCCCTCGGACAGTGAGGACAATAAGATAAAAGTAAGAGAGTATTTAATCAGTGGTCAGATATGAAGTACGTTTTGTTTTCAGGATGTTTTAGAAATAGTGATGAAATATACATTTCATTTTCTTTTTATATAACTTGAGCATTCAATGCGTGCATTTTCCTTTTAATCGTTGCAGGTTTTTCTTCATCTATAGGCATCTTTACCATGTTGGTATCTCTAATAAATTAGGTATTGTTAGAAAAATATTTTTTTAAACTGTGGTCCCACCTCCACCAGGTGTATATAATACACAGCCACAATACATAATGACCATACTTTTGGAAATATGCTTAAATATAGTCATTAAAAATCAAGAATACTATCAGGTGTTATGTGAAGTTAGTGGAGCATTTAAGTGCTGTTTGCGCTGTGCGTTTGAATAAACGTGTTAGTTATCCAGAAATTTGAACTCATTCTTGTATCCTGAGCATATACCCAGGATTTCAGGAGATATGTCGTGACAATAACCATGCATTTTATGTTCTTTCAAAATTTCGTGAGTGTAAATGCTACTGAATTTACATAAAATATAGCAAAGCAGAGAAAACACATTTTTGTAAATAAGCTCTTTGAATGGCCCTTAGAATGGATAGATTCAGTCAGTACCTCTGTGGTGGTCAGTGCCTCGGGGTGGTCCGCCATACACGCTCCCCAGTTTTGGTTCAGGTTATTAGTAGACACAATCCGTCCCCACGTCACCTGTAAGTGTCCAAGTCACAAACAGCAGGGCGGCCTGCGCGACAGCCGCGTTCCTCGGATGTATGTACCCCCAACAAGAGAAGACCAGAGCTACAGAGCTAAGTGGAAGTCTGGTACGTGGAAAACCATACGTCCAGTAAGGACGCTAAGGAGGCCGGTCTCGTAAAGGGAAGTAAATTAAAATGCATTTTATAAGAAACTAAAATGAAGAGACAAATTTTAAAACAAAAAGAAATAAACATTTATTTTGCGATATCCATTATTAACATTTGATCAAGTCAACAATTCCACAATGATTGTTTAATAATTCCAGAACTCATAACAACCCATTTAATTTTACAATTACGTATTTATATCCGGAAAACCATTATTAGTAACACCTCGTGCCATTCTACTTTACCTATAGGATAAAATGTCCCACTTACAATATTTAATTCATATACTGAAAATCTCTTTTATCACATTTTGCCTTACGTGTGAAATACATTTCACACATGCATCATTAAATTCAACCAAGCTTTTAATACTCCTAACGCTAGCCTCGCTTAACAGAGAGAGTGAGAGAGAGTACTTAACAATAGGCCTTCATGCAAGATACATATAAGGAAATAGCCTACCTCGGTCATCACTGTCGACCCGGGCTTGTCGGCGACTCGTAGCGGCTTTCTCCGATGGGCTCCGTGTCTACGATTGTCACGCTTGCGACCTCCTTTCAGCACAGTTCAAATTCAACTCCCCGTTCGATTTTCAAAATTTTAAAGTTTATAGTTTCTCTCCATCTCTTTTAGGCCCCCAGTCTGTCATTGGTTCAGTAAATATATAAACTCCGCCTTCCGGCTATCTTACTGGCCAAAGCCCCCCTTGAAATATCAGATCTTTGAGTTTTTGTCTTTTTGGTGCAGAAAGTTCTCACGGACATTTTCCCATGTCCCTGTGAAAATTAATTGACCTCTCGGGTCAGGAAGTTCAATCCCTTCCGTTTGTCATAGCACCTAATGCTGACTTGAATATGAGAAGCCCCCTCTTTCTTTCTCGAATCACGTCCGGTCCAGCTGCGTTAAAGGGAGCGTTATACATATTGTCTCGCTGTAAGAGGGACCATCTTCTTAAGTCTTATTTCACCTTTCAAAACAGCAATATTACATTGGGATTGCAAATCACAATATAACAATCTCTGCACTACCCTCAATGGGTGCTTCCCTCCCCACCGGGAAGATCCCTAGAATGGACAGCTACAACCCTGTTTACATCTTGAAACTTCACATTATTACTTTTTATAAGATGAAAGGTACATACTTTTTGTAAAGGTATATTCTTTTTGTAATCACTAAATTTTTTTTATCATTTGAGCTACAAAATAAAAAATTGACATTTTGAATGTTTATTAGACCTTGGTCCCCTTAAAGTAAATTACGAATATATAACGTCGGTTCAGTGGGTCGTAAATAATTACGGTTTATTAGGGGGTTGTAAAAAGTTGCATGTTTATGGATAACATGTTTGGATACATCTTTAGGGAATATTCAAATGGCATCAAGTGATGCATCAGTTTATGTAAACGTAAAAGCAACAGAGGACATCTAAACCAGGTTATGACCATCAAAGGGTGGATAGTTATTATCTGGATTCGGCAGATTTGTTGTACGATATGTCATAATGAGCGCCATCTAGGAGCCATCTTAATGTTTAAAACGTATTTTTAATTAAATCAAGTGAAAATATTTAATTTATTTTAAATTTTAGATCTGAGCAAACACATATAGAATTTCATTAATTTTACAGTAAGCAAGATATTTTTAAATATAAATATTAAATTTATTTAACAATTCTTAATATACTGAAATGAAAAAAAAAATGTTTTAAACAGTATTTTAATTACTCAATACCAAGCGGAACAATTCACAATTTAAATACTCAAACTTTTATCATGTGAACAAAATTATTTTAGAAAATTTACTATCGAAAACTAAACTAAATGTTTGTAGGGAGCTCATGTTACAAGTGAATCGAACCAGCTATCTCCTGATGGCTAGATGACGTTATCTGTTGAGCTACTATTCAAATTTGAATCATATATTCTCCTTTTTCAGGTTTCTCATCGAAGTATAACTTATAATCTCCTTATACCTTTCCTCTACACTATTCATGAGACAATAGTAGGAAAATTAACTGCTATTTTTATAGGAGAGTAGTTCATCGTAAATTTTGAGGAATTTAAATCACCATTGAAAAGTTCATAACAGAAAATGATCGAATTTTACTAATAACTCTCTAGTACAGAAAATCCATACCAACTTGCTAGCGCTATAAATTTTAAACAGAACGAAGAATCTGTCAGCAAGTAGAGTATTAAGCCAAGGACTTTTCAAACTCAGGCTGATGGCAAAGAAAAAGGTCCACGGTTGTCTGAAAATCCAAGGCCCATGTGGGTGCTTCTGAGAAGCAGTAGGAAGACTGAAGGGATTTACATCTACCAGGTCTTTCCTGGTAGGTCGGACAGTCTGGGTCTCAACAACAACAACAACAACACACTGGTAGGTATACACACACTGGTAGGTCCGGCCACACACCTAGCTACAGTAAGCCTTCGGGTCTGTCGTGTGGTCTGGGTTTTTCACACACTGGTAGGTATGTTCTCCCGGCCACTCATAAAACTCCTGTAAGCTGCTGGGCCAGTTGAGTGGTCTGGGACTTCAACACACTGATAGGTCGGAAGGTCTGGGTCTCAAAAACAACACCACACATTAAGAAGCTTCAGGAAGGTCTCAAACAAACGTAAGACGATCCCTAAATCTACAAACTATTTTTTCGGCAGTCAGAGGGAAAATCGAAAATTCGGCTCTGTTGGAATACGTCCTGTTGTCGATAATATAAGTGTATAAAGACTGAGCCTTACTAGGTTATTGCGGAATTGAAACTTCACATACCTATGGAAGTTGGGATTTAACGCATTAATTAATTAAAATGATTGGGGGGTGGTGATCAAATACTCACATAAATCCAATTCTTATCTCTTGGATAATACACATTATACTATGTATATAGAGACGCAACAATGTATATAGAAAGTATTGTGACGGGGTCGAACATTCGAATTCGAGTTTTCGACAGAAGATCACGTTTCAAGCATCCCTGAACTCTAATCGAACGTTTCAGAAGTGATGTGTGTGTGTGTTCATGATTCTGTGGAGACGATGTCTAACGAACGGATGAGGTGTTTCGAACGAAACTTGGTATAAAAATTACAGACATTGACTACTAGAATGAATGTTCTTCAACCCCAAATTTTCGAATGAAATTTTGAAAAATCATCAAGAAATCAGAGCTTTCAATAATATTATGTAACTAATCATTTACTATGTAAATTTTTATTAGAAAACAATTGATAAATTTTAGAAAGCTAGCATGAGCCGTTCATGCGATAGGGACATCTTCAAATTAATGTATCAAAATATACACTTTTTTGCAAAAAAAAAAAAAAAGTCGTAACTCTATGAAGATTGTAACTGTTTTTATTGAAATTAAATATGCGTACAGCTCATATACAGGTAATGAAATGATCACAAAATCAAGGCCGCAGGACCCATCAATGGTTAGCAATTGCAGATTGAATTTTCAAATCAGTAATTGGTGAAACCCCCCTCGGCAGCGATGCATGCTTGTACACGTCTAGGTAAGGAGTGATAAAGTTTCCTAATGTCATCCTGCGATACATTCTGCCTGACATTCCTCAATTGTTGCTCCAGATCTGCTACATTTCGGGTTGCCCGAATCTGGCTGCCTAACATGCCCCATACATGCTCGATTAGCGAAAGGTCTGGTGGCCTTGATGGTCAAGAAAGAGTATCAACAGCAGGGAGACAGTTCACAGATATGTATGCCGTACGTGGTGTGGCATTATCTTGTAGGAAAATGGCTCCAGAATGAAGTGTCATGAAGGGTAAGGCAAATGGTCGCAGGATTCCATCAACATAACGTTGAGCTGTTAAAGTTGTACGCAGGATGACTAGAGGCGACCTACTGTCGTAAGAGATAGCACCCCACACCATAACACCAGGGGTAATGTCTGTGTGCCTGTGTGAAACAAAGGCTGATTGGGACCGTTGGCCCTGGCGCCTCCATACACGTACCCGATGGTCTTCTGCTGAAAGACTAAAGCGTGACTATGCGATGCCAGTCTGCTGGCAGCCATGATGCTCGGCTACGACACCACTTCCAATGACTCTGTCGATATTGTGGGGTTATGGGCAGACGTCTTAAAGGCCGCCGGGAGCGTAACCCCACCTCAGTCAAGCGCCGTGAGATGGTGGAAGGTACCACGGGTGGTATGGAAGAAACTGTAGCACATTGGACGGCGGCCAATGAAGCCGTTGTGCTAGTTCAGACATGTCGCACAATCATTCGATCTTACCTCGTATTCCTGCACCTTGGCCTTCCAGGGCCTTCATTCCGCCAATGAGTTCCTTTCAGCAACCATTGCTGCCAAAACTTTTGTAGAACAGTGTCCGTTCGGCGCAGGTGCCGGCCTTGTTGCTCGGTATGACCAGCCAGCTTCTCGCAACTCGACTATACGACCACGATTCGAACTCGTCTAATTGCATATAAGGTCGTCAGCAATATCGTAATGGCATTATCGGTTGGGTCTCCACGGAACTGCAACGCTGATAGCAAGAGATAAACCGTCCAAATTTTTAACCTGTTTTATAGAATATTACTTGTGCAGTAGAAACGCGCGCTATGGCCGAAGTTAACACTCATTGCCCTTGCAAATTTAATCATTAGCATACTTGGTATAAAGAAATTTGCATGCGAAATTTTGAGATGATCGGATTATTTTTAGGGGTGCTTCGTGTTTTTTGCAAAAGCGTGTACTATAGACTTTTTTCAAATTAATGTATCAAAAACAAGTATATAAAACAGAAAAATGATATTAACTATTGCAAAATATGTTTACTTTTATATGTGATATTATACAATAAATTGGTTAGCATCATTCACGTGGATCTAGATCGTTCCATTCACGAGAGAAAATACTTTGTAATAGTTTTGTATTTTAACACCTAATAGTTTGCCAATAGTCATTTATATATAAGAAATGATCTTCTAATCCGTTTGTCTGTAATACTCGTACGTGACGTTAAATTTGACGATGTAGTAACTCCTGTAGCAAAATGTCACCAACTTGGCGTATGTCAACCCAGATTGATCACCAAAATTGACGCTAAGTTGACGAAAATGACTCCAATTTAATGAACTAATTAATAAAATATACTAATATATGGATTATATTCATTATTGCCGATGCTATCAATATTAATAATTGTCAATTTTGAGTTACGTGGAATATATGTTAACTGGGTATAGATTTACTTGATGTCATCCGGAAAAAGGCTATATGAACATTCAATAACATTGTGCCGTAGATCTTATACATCACTTTTTCCCTACGCAAGAAATAATTTCATTGTATTATACTATAGAGAAAGCCATGTGCTGTTCCCATGAGATATTTATTTACATATTAAACATATTTACAGTGGATAGTATATGTAATCTTAAATTAGTAGTGACATTCGACTTCATTGGCTTAAGTAATTTGTGCTATTATAAGCTTTCTACCGGAATTGATAATCGTACAATAACGGTCATTTATTCTTGTCTCGATGGTTGAATGCAGCAAGACTTAACTGTATTTCGTGTTTGCGACAGAGCTACAGTTAATCCTGGGGTACTTGTGCAATAATTCAGGGAGATAAAAAATATAGCTGGCTCCCCAAACGTTGCATCGGCTTACTCTGATTGCTGCGTACTCCCTCGTCAAATCCAGTAATGCCACTGATGAGCATATTGCATATTACTGACCTCAGATAATATATAATTTTCTTTCTTGTTAGCTATACACAGACTCAACTACACATCTCAATGTTGTTTCCGCAAGTGATTGAAAAATACTGAAAGCGTTTTTTGGCTCACATTAGAAGGGAGAAGATTTCATATTCTAGCTTCTGTCTATTGTTATTTAATAATATTGGGTTCCCCAAGTACTGGTTTCTGATTGGTCTCTGTTGGCTCCTCCTTATTTGCATTAGAGTAAATTCGAGGGAGTGATTCTGGTTAAAAAACCCGGTATCTGTTGGAAATCGGATCAATAAAACTATTCCCTGTGATTGTATATATTCCGACTGACTTTCGTCAACATTTGTGCCTAAGTTAATCCCTCCACGAAGCATCTAAGCTCGAAATTTAATGTCACAATCATCAAGGAGGATGAAGTTTCTAGTGGGTCGGAAAGACGCACATTCACAATTGTACATCAGAATATTAGTGTTATACAACATGTTTCATAATACATATTCAGTGATTTGTCTCAATGGTGGTTGTTGATCCCATGCTTTCAATTAGAAGAACCTTCAGAAAGTTTACTAACGTTATTCAGTGGCATTTTGCTGCAAGGAGGAGGTATATAATTTTATCATTTTCGGAGCATTATAATTATATTAGGAGCATTATAATTTTCGAAATTTTAAACAGTTCAAATTTGCAGAGCAGTTGTCAATTAGCGGTCTACCGCAGAGTAACAAATGTCCAGGTTTTTATGTTTCAATTTTTCCGACCAAAAAAAAAAAGTAATTTTTTCAGCGACTAAAATAAAAATTAAAACTCATAAGTAAAAACATTTATTGTTTATCATCTCCCACCCTTGCTTATTTTTACATAATTCCAGTCCGTTTTATTTAACTTGAACTTGATTTAGTTTGCCAGTGAAAAACGACAGTGCTGAAGCAAAGCTATTTCAGGTCATCATTTACAATTTTAAAGATGGGGAATTTCTTACAATTTGCCGGATGATAGAAGAGGGGCTTAAGTCTTGAGCACAGAAGAAGAAGCTATAAATTATAGGATGATGGAGATGTCAAAATGAGTTTTTCTCGAAGAAAAAGTATGTAGAAATAGTTTTTAAGCACGTGTATTTAAATATCTATAAAATACTATGTTTTGATTGTCTTTGTCAGACTGTCACGGGTTAGGAGGTTATTTAATAAGTTTTTGTAAGGTGTGTATAAAAGTATGTCCGAATATATCTTCCGGCGGTGTTCGTATAGTTATAATATTTCATTAGTTTAAATTCTAGTAATTACTTTTCGTTAGGGGGTTATATTTAAATAATTTTAGGGGGTTATATATAAATACTTTTTAGGGGGTTATATATAAATACTTTTTAGGGGGTTATATATAAATACTTTTTAGGCGGTTGTGTAGTGATTATAATTGGATTTTACTTCTTTAAGGGGTTATCTAGCAATTATGATTGAATTTTACTTCCGTAAGGGGTTATACAGAAATTCTATTTTGTATAGTGGCTAAATTACTTAACTTTATATGCCCATCATGTAAGGAGATTGATATATATATATTTGATTTATCAACTGTTGTATAAAGGAATTATAGTTTCCAGAAAACGTTGGAATTCAAGATTAGGACATATAAGCATGTTTTAAAAATTTTTGAACTAATTTTGACAATAACAATATGTTTTCTTTGGATACTCTAAAAGAGCTTCTGGTAGCCATTATAGTAGATAAAAGTAACGAATATGGGCAGTTGAAAATATACCGTTTTATTAGGGCAAAGGAGATCACGAAAAGAAATATTAGTCTAGACTACGTCTAAAATTTAATGTTTCTGACTACACTCAACTCATCGGCTGCAAATAGACAATCATTATGAAGCGTCATCATCTGTGCCGGACACCATCTATGGAGGACAATCATCTGTGTGTTCTCATCAGCTGTACTTTAAGTCATCGTGAAACAAGGAATTGTTGGCGCCTGAACAATATGCACTACTGTTCCCTGACGCTGTCAGGCACTGAGGCGCAAATTATAGAAGTGGCTAAAACTATCTGTGAATATGAAAAGTTAAAGTGATATACTATCTTAAAGTTCGATTCGAGGCTGTATTGCGGACTTGTTTCCGTAGCTAGTATCCAAAGGCTAGTTTGAAACTATTCAGTATGGGAAATCTGATAACTACACTGTCAGAAAAAACTTACAATGTGCCGCAGTAATAAATACCTCAGTGGTGACCAATCACGAAGTCAACACGGACAGCTTTAAATCTCAGACAGCTTTGAAGTCACACTGACAGCTTTAAATGCTATTATTGCTGCTACTACCTTCGCCGATGACTACCTTCGCTAAGAGTGATGAAAATCCAGAAATCTCTTTACTGTGCTGGTTTATTAGGGAACGCGTTTCCACATATTTACGACGTCTGTTCAAACATTCGGAGCGAAACTTTATGTTTCAGCAATGCCTATATTTGCAGGATCTGTGATTATGTTCTAAATATAGTCTTTTTTCATAATGTATACAGATATATACAAAATAGAAATTTGAATGTGATTGAAAGACACTAGAGAGTACTTTCACTATCCATGACTAAACCGATAAACTTATAATAAAAGTCCTTCTTAACATATATATTTCACTGAAAGTTGAAGTAGATAGAAATAAATAAAGCCATAACATGTTCTCGATATAATCTCATACTTCAAAAACCTTAACCTACTTTATATAGTGTTACACCTGTACATACATGAATGTATCAGCACCCATGTATTATGCATGTACCTCTAAGCAGGAAAATCTCAGATAGAAGGCAAGTCCAACGCCAAGAAGTCATATTTTTATCTTAAGAAAAACAGCGTAAAAACATCCCATCTCCTCGACGTTGCCACCTGCCGGATGTAAATATCAATACTCGGCCGCAATTCTTCTATGTCCCAAATTTATTTCTCTCTCTCAGTGAGATATGAATTCTGTATCATTTTACGAAATAGCCCGGAGTAATCCGCTGTCGCTGAGAACTTCTTATCAATATTTATGAAGGAGTGGAGAAGACAGGATTATTTTTTGTTGTTGTTACTGAGCGTTTCTTTCAAAAGAGGGTATGATGTAGGAATTTGTTCAGCTTCCGCAGAAATGTAAGGGAACGGCTAATGTGTCGATTTATTTTCATTAAAACTGGTTTAAAATGAAATGTGAAATAATGTGAATTGAGTAAAATTTATAACAAGGCAAAATAGTATAAGATAAAATATGATTTTATCTAAATTTGGATTCAACTATTATCAAAATGTACGCATGGCAAAATGATTGATGTGAACCATCTTAGGAAGATGGATACGGAATAAATTGTGAAAGAAATAGGACGGAAGGGATAGTACAATGTTATGAATACGTAACGGAAAACAATTGTTATAATATAAACCTTAAGGTCGTTTGATCTTGTCCTAAATTCGATGACCTTAACAACAAATTTGACGAAATTCCGCCAATTTGGAGACTTTTGTTATGTTCAGAAACATATGTCAATAAACAATAAATTTTGTAGATTGACTAAGTACTTCACGAGTTTTCGAGCATTTCTAAAAACAAAAATGCATACGCTCGTCATCATTCTGTTGCGTTGTTTATGTGATACAAGTAAAATAAAATATCGTACTTTTTGAAAAGTAATGGGAGGACTATTTCAGTAATGTAGTCTTATTTTCTACCTTACTTTCAGCATTTTTGCAATTTGCATTGCTCACTTATCTCCAACAGGTGTAATATATATATATATATATATATATATATATATATATATATATATATATATATATATATATATATATATTTATTTATACAGGGTGCCCCAAAAAGTTTGAAACGTACTTTAATTGGTTACCTGTTGGAGATACGTGGGCAATGCAAATTGCAAAAATGTTGAAAGTAAGGTAGAAAGTAAGTTTACATTTTTATACGACCTCCTTAAACAAATTTGATCAATCAGAATTTTTTTATTTTTAATGCAACAAGATCATTAAAAAAATCCGCATATCTGTATCTTTAAAATCAACTGGATTATGATAAAGGAAAAAATCTGACTTATGTCACTCTTCCGTACCATGTCAAAGGATGTTTCATCAGTGAAAATAGGGATCATAAGCAATTGACGATGTTTAGATTTTGTTTAGATCAAAAATACGTTAATATGTGTCAAATTTTTTTATCACAAATGCATCTAAATAAAGCAGAGATCATATAAAGCAGTGGAACTCATTACGCGGTTGAGGCACACAATTAAAATATGCATGCATTGATCTTTTTTGTAATATGTCACAAATTCACATTTCTAATTTGATATAGGGTCCCCATTCACAATGTTCAATTTTCAATTAAATATAACTCGCTCAATTTTAAAGATACAGATATGCGGGTTTTTTTAATGATCTTGTTGCATTAAAAATAATTATATATCTGATTGATCAAATTTGTCTAAGGGGGTCATATAAAAATTTTAAAAATGTAACTTTTTGAAAATTAATGGGAGGACTATTTCATTAACGTAGTTTTATTTCCTACCCTACTTTCAACATTTTTGCAATTTACATTGCCCACTTATGTCCAACAGGTAAAGAATTAAAGCGCGTTTCAATCTTTTTGGGACACCCTGTATACATATATACATACACCCTTTAAGCTGTATTATAAAATAATTCTGGTAGAAAGGGATAGAAACTTTAAATTCAGATCTACGACGTATGTGAATAAATCTGTGCTATACGCAAGTATGCATTTATCGCTGAGCCAATTGCACACTCTCCCTGTGGAGTGACAACTTTTACCTCCAAACATTTCATCTTTGATAACTTCGTCGGACCAAATAAAATGTTTTCTATTAATCTACCGAAACTGTATTTAAAAAAAAAATTAAAAATAAAAAATACTTAGAAGAAATAAAGAAATATCGAAACATTTCCCTATGTACCTTGTACCATCATCCCACTCAACACACATCAAACTTTTTCCATTCGAATATGCAAAAGAAGTAATGCTTTACATCAGTTTATAACGAGTAATAAAGTTACTAATTTTTTTTTTTTTTTTATTTCTGAGAGTTTCTCTCAAAAAGAAGTATGATTAATGCAATTGATATAATTATTCATAAAAGGGGTTATTTATAGTTCAATGATCACAAAACTTTACAGTTTTAATCCTTGTAGTGAAAAATAGCCTCGACACAATTTTTGTGTTCATAACATCATCAGCCCTCTTCGGAGGAAGAAAGTTATCGCTCCCTGAGGATGAATATTGTCAAACTTGGTATTAAACGAATGATGTTTTCAAACCCTCCAAAATGAAGTGTACCATATTATAATTGTGATCATTTGGAACAAAAGTACAGCTTTTTGACATTTTTTTTCACAAAAATTGCAAAAAAAAAAAAATAATAATAATAAATCACAAACTATCAGAATATGTATTTTGGTATGAGAAAGTCGTAGTTGAGCCGCACCCTAATTAATTAATTTGAATATTATATTTAATTCGGGTAATAGTAAATATTATATGATCGTATTCTAGTATAACAAACATTTTCAGAAAATCTCATTTAAAACGCGAAGGAGCTCAGAAAAACACAGAATGATAAAATAATTGAAACAGTCGTCCAGCTGTCACCCGCAGCAAAAGGAAACTGATAAATGATTTATGATATGAGGAATACATTGTGTAAAATGGAAACAGTCTAAAACATTTTTATGAAACATTTCGGACCGTATTATTATAATATACATTTCTATCCACATGTCCCAGGCTAAATAACTAGCGATCACTGATAACTGACATCTACACACTTGATAAAAGTTTTGAATATCAAAAACCATCTTAATTTAAACATAAAAAGGTACATTTTATAGATCTGTGAGCATGAAAATTGTAATACGTAAAACAGTATTTCAAATTTTGTATCCTGTATGTCGCTTTATTTTTGTTTTATTTCCAATCGCAGCGCAGAGAATAAGACATACATTATACATTATACAGAACTCATGTAACGTGAAAAGTCAATATCTCATCATTTGGCCTCTAGCGTTCCAATACTTCTCCACCTCAGAAAATCCACGCAGCGCCGGGCACCTTCCGATGTGGATCCTGTCCATTTCTTCATTTAACCCACAAAGTGGGAAATTTGAGCTGTAAAAAATACCAACACGATAAATATGGCTTGCCAAGCAATCGTGACCAATTTCGAGCCTAAAATTGACCACTGCTTTTTCCAGTGGTTTGTCTGCTATTTTCCTTTCCAAGATATTCCTCCAGCACTTATTAGAGACACGCGTCATAAGTTCTCCTTTCCATTCTTATTTCAAAAATTTGCGAATATATAGTTTCATAGAATGGAAGAAATAATTTGTAGATATCTTTTGAACTATTTCTGTACCTTTTGTTGCAAGTTTGCCGGCCTAGTCGTTTCCATAAAAGCCACAATGTCCGGGGATCCATTGTAAGGCAATCCCTTTACCCCCTAGTCTCAATTTCTCCAAAAGAATTTGGCATTCTAGGATTTCCTCGGAGATTGGACAAGCTCCTGATCCAATAGCCTGAAGTGCTGCCCTTGAGTCCGAGAGAATGACCATTCTGTCGTAGCAGAAATTTGGGGCATTAATCTGTCTTAGGGCTACACAAATACCCATCACCTCGCCATCAAAAGCAGTTTTCCACGTACCCACAGGTATGTAGAATGAAAACTGGACGGGAAAAATTCCCGCACCAGTATTTGGTGAGTCCTCAGTAAATGAATCATCCGTGTAGATGTGAAACCAGTCCGGTTCAAGGTAAAGTGTATCTATAGTCTCAAGGGCCAAAATTTTTAAAGTGTCTTGAGATGTTTGATTTTTCAAACTACGTTGAATAAGATCTAAGTTAACATTTCTCCCAGTCAAGTCCAATGGAGTACGGGATCTCAGAAAACCCCGAAAAGTGTCATTTTCCAATTCAAGATCTGACCTAAGTTCAATCACCTTCTGGAGGAATCCATCCTGGGTTCGCTTTATTTTTAACATGTTCACCCTTTCGACCCATCTAATACGCAGGCGTAATACGCTGGTTGAGGATCCGCCCTTTATTATTTTACGCTCATAACCCTCAAATTTGGGTTCGTGAGCTTCTTCATCCCACCCGCGGGCGCCCCTGTCTGCCGAAGCAATAGCTCACCCCCATCCCTAAATTTGACGACCTACCAGTAGTTCTAGAACGTTTCCGATTTTCATTCCTAGTGCAATAGGACTGTTTTCGTTTTGGTGAAATTTCATAATATTGTAAGAATCATCTGAGCTGTAATCTGTGTTAATAATCACCGCATCTGAGCCGTATTAATAATCAGGTGCATGTTTACTTAGAGATTTAATTGACAACGCACGAGGTTTAAAGTGTAAAATTGAATGATTTCATTGAAATAGACAGCTGGCTTTTTAAAAGTTCCGACAATCATGATTGTAAAAACATAGTGTTCTTAACTACTCTGTTATTTGTTTAGTTTATTTTTATTTCTTTACTTATCCCCAAAGGACGACTGCCGTTGGTGAGATAATTCGAAAACACACATAGTGACAGTTCGACTTCGATTCATTTGATACCCAGTTTAGATCAAATTCAATGAGGATGGCTACCACAGGGATTACATGCCCATAATCTCTCGGAAAGCCTTTAAGATCTACTGATTTAACGTGCTCATATTCATGTAGACTCTTGTATTTAACGTGCTCATATTCATGCTCATTCTTGTGCGAGCCACTTTCAATAATCATTGGGCTATCCCGACCGTTATTTGTTTATAAAAATCAATATTATGGCATATAATTGTTAACTGCAATAATAATTACATTTTAATCGTAATTATTCATGACAACAATAATTGAGAAAACTCTGTTTATAAGAATCAACAATGAGGCATATAATTGTCCTCGGCCATCTTCTGACATTTCTGCCAACAACCAATTACAAAGAAATTGGAAATCGGCCCGATCCAGCAAACCTTTGCCCATACTGACAGTGAAATTATTTTTAAACTAATATTTATTTAACTAGGGCCTAAATGAAAAGTCCATTTTGCACATCTATTAGTTAACTGTAATATATGCGTTTTGTGGTTTGTTCGTAATTCAGAGCCCCATGATTGTATGATTTTTTTATATACAGTGAAAAATCAATTAATTATAGTATTATTACTTTCCCTATATATATTAGTACAATGTGTAGGGGAAGTATTGTGACGGGGTCGAAAATTTATGTTCGAGTTTTTTACGGAAGAGTACGTTTCAAGACTCTCTGAACTTGAGTCAGACGTTTTTGAGGTGTATGTCTGTTAGTGTGTATATGTGTTAGTATGTGTATGGACTATATTAGTGTGTATGTATGTTAGTGTGCGTGTGTATGCAAGTTAGTATACGTGTGTATGCATGTTAGTGAATGTATGAAGGAATGTTAGTCTGTGTGTTTGTTAGTGAGTGTGTGTACGTGTGTTAGTGTGTGTATGTGTGTTATTGTGTTTATGTGTTAGTCTGTGTGTATGTGCGTAAATGTGTTAGTGTGTGCGCGCGTTAGTGTGTGTGTGTGCGTTAGTGTGTTTGCGCATCAGTGTGTGCGCTCATGAGTTTGTGGAAGCAATCTCTTACAAGCGCATGGAGTATTTCGAATGAAAATTAGATTCTTACAATATGTATCGTCCAATACATTCACTTTACATATGCAATGTTATGCAACCAATCTGTTAACATCGTTCTCGTTATAGCTCGTTCCATTTACGAGAGAAGATAACTTTTATAATGGTTTTTCATTTTACAGTTCAAAAATATGCCAATAGCCATTAAGTTCACGTGATATTAATTAAATGCCAATTGCATTTTGATGGGGATTTTGTAGAATATGAATAAATCCTTAACTTCAATTTATGTAATGTTAATTCAGTCCCCAAATGATTATTTTGTGGATTTACATAATTTTTTGGTCTTGAAAGAAGTAAAGACATTGCATCATGTAGTGAAAGTCATGTGCTGTCCAGATTATATATTTTATTACTACCCACAGCGTGGTATAAGTGACATCGGCAACCACTCTGATTCACAATTCCGCGTTGTTAACAGCCAAGTTTCATGTAGCAAATTTTTCGTAATCAATATGCTGTCATAAAACCACAAATGCATAATGCTATGTATTTTTCAATCATATCGTTTCAAATAAAAGTACATGCTACGAGACAGATTATCAACTTAATAAGTCGAAATACATTTATTTTTGGTAATACAAGTCCTCATTCAATTTAGAGTAATAACAATGAAACGATCATTTAGATGTCAAGGCACAATGAGAAATAGAAAGCGCGGCTGTAGTCCAGAAACGCAGCCGGAGGAAAACGAATATACATCATAAAATTAATGGGAATGTAATCCTCTTACCTTTCAGCCGCAGGTTAAGAAATTGTTACTGATGAAAAATGGCCGAAAATGAAAAACGCTTCGCAGAAATTGAAAAATTACGGAAACATAGCTTACTTACGGTTAAATTGAAACCCAACAAATGATGGAATGGTTGCAAGTATGGGGATTGATGCTGAGACTTAGAGTTGCCTGAGACTTAGAGTTGCTGAACTTGTGATTTAGAGTTGCCAGGACATAAAGTTTTGGGGGGAAATATATTTCTTGTTTTTCTTACTTCTCTTATTACATGAGGAACTATACTGTACTTTAGAGAGTTGCAGGGCATTACGTTTTGGGGGGTATATAATTCTTGTTTTTCTTACTTCTCTTATTATATGAAGATCGATACTGTACCTTAGAGAGTTGTTATGACATTAAGTTTAGAGGGAAACTATAATTCTTGTTTTCCTTACTTCCTTTATTACATGAGGAAAAATACTGTACCTTAGAGAGTTGCCAGGAGAGTTGCGAAGTTTCGGAGGTAAATATAATTATTGTTTTTCTAATTTTTCTTATTACATGAGGATAGATACTGTACCTTAGTTGCCAGTACATTAAGTTTTGGGAGAAATATAATTCTTGTTTTTCTTATAGAACAATTTTACATTTTAACGAAAATACTTCATTAATACAACAGCATTGAATATTTAAAGATAACAGCTGGTTTCGTAGGAAATAATATCCTTCTTCTTCAGGATAAATAAGGCTGAGCAGTTACACCAGCGAAGTCAAAAAATTATTTGTCAAGGCAGAAAAATGCATCTGCTAAGGTGACTGTTATGTCTCATTTATTCTGTTAAAGGAGAATCTATTGGTTCCGGTTGAATCGAAACCTTGCAAATGATGGATTGGTTGCAAGTATGAGGGTCAATACTGAACCTAATGTGTGACATAGAGAGTTACCAGGACATTAGGTTTTGGGGGGAAACATAATTCTTGTTTTCTGATAGAACAATTTTAAATTGTAATGTAAATACTTTGTTAATACAAGAGTGTAAATAAATAAATATAACAGCAGGTTTCGTAGGAAATAAAAGAATTCCTTCTCTGGATATATAAGACGGAGCAGTTACACCATCAATGTCGGGAAAATGCCTGCTAAGCAGAAAACGCATCTGCTGAGGTGACTGATGTGCCTCATTTATTCGGTTGAAGGAGAATCTTTTGCTGTAGAAAACGTTTGATATCTTTACTTAATTTTTTAATGCTATTTTACTGTAATTTTTTGATGCTATTTTATTCATCACAGTGAATTTTTATAAAAGCTATTGGTTTCCGTCTCCTGTTCACTGATCACTATCCCCTGGAGCTGGCTTCACGATTTTATACTTTACTGCTATTTATAAAAAAAATGCTGTGGGGCGTGTTGTGCAATTATTTAAAAAAAACTTTAAAGACATTACATATGCTTTTGAAATTACCATTTTTACAGAATATTTCCTAAGGCATTTTAGTTGAAACGTGACAAAAATGTTGTTGTTGTTGGTAAATATCGGTCGTTATTACAGTTATATAATTACAGTCGTCAAAAAGTCCGACAAGAATGCTATTTCAGTAGAAAAAGTTAATTACCTGCATTTAAAAACTTAATGGATTGTGGAATCATAATGGATTGATATTTATATAAATATACAAAATTATGAATTGGGATGTAATATTTTAAAAACTTTAAAGAGCCTTACTGCCCCAACCGGGAATCGAACCCTGGATCTCCGAACTGGCCAGTCAACGCTCTACCGTTGAGCTACTGGGAATTGCAAATTCGTATATTTGAAGTAGACTCTGCATTCTCCACCTTCTAATGTCAGATTGGTGTGCAACTGATAATCTGATTGACCACTTCCTGCTATTTTTACCTCAGGTCAGCCTCCTGGTTCTACTAGTTTTATCCAGGTTACTACCCTGCGTGGTCGTTATCCTCCTAATTTGTGAAATTGTCACGCCATCTTACAGAGGAGTCCACTGAATCCGTGCTCGTCCTACTACGGCCACTTTCAGACTTCCGATATATTTGCACTTACCTACAGGGTTGATTTGTTTGGGAGCCATTGTAAAGAGCGTCGCTGCCCCAACCGGGAATCGAACTCTGAATCTCCGACCTAGCCAGATGACGCTCTCCCGTTGAGATACTGGGACAGAATTACAAGTTCTTATCTTTGAAGTAGACTCTGCAATTTATATTTTATAATTTTTGTGAAATCGATTAAGTCGAATAAGTCGATTTGAATTTTGAATCAGTTCCTTTCCGAAACACGTCCTTAAGTGTACAGGTTAATAATCTTTAGTAATAATCTTTAGTACAAAATTTGAGATTTATCGAATTTATATAGTTTTAGTATAAAACTTATAAAACTAAAATAACTTTGCAACTTTGATAAAAGCAATGTTCAATATAAAATAATAATGTCGACTGGTTTCGAAGCCAAAAAACTGCCCTCATCGTCAGAACACTCAAGAAGAGGAACTGCGGCGGATATTAGAACAGCAAACGTGGCTGAAACAGGGAAATGGATTTGCCAACGGCGAAAGTATAAAAAAGAGGTAAAAACCAAGAAACAAAGGAGAAAGGAACAATAGATAGTACACGCAATTCTATCATTTTATTTTTTATTCCTCTGTTATCTATGAGGCCGCTAATATTACTTCACGTTTCATTTTGGGTGTGTCTTTAAACTTCTTTAGAAAATTAATTTCCCTTTGCTTTAAGATCCTATTTCTGTCTTGAATATATGGGGTGTTTATCACATTCCATGTGAATGTGATCTTGGTCATGTTGGTCAAACAAAGAGAGCTCTTAAATTTGTGTACTAAAGAACACATCAGCTATGTTTTCAGACAAGAAATATCAAAGTCTCTTGCAACAGAACAATCGTAGGGCTCTAAAAATGGTGGTTTTAATTTTTTGGAAAATAAAATAATTTTAACTCATAATGCAATTTTTAAATTGGACTTGAAAGCTTCTTGAATGCTTCTTGATTATTTCTCAGTCAAATTTTCTTATTAACGATAGTTGTCGTACAGTTTTTTTTTCTGCTTGGAAATATTTGTTTTAATATTTCGATTTTGTTTGCTTTCTTCTTATTATTTCCTTTCAGTTTTTCTATTTTAGGAAGTGATTGTGACGATGGCTCAGTTTCTGAAACCAGTCAGCTTTTACATTTCCTGTTATACTTAGTTTTCACATTGGTTTATTAACTGTTTTTTTATGCTGGTTTGGACGACTCATGTAGCTTCTGAAACCGGCTAGTTGCCTTTCTGTAATTATATTCAGACACTAGTGTTCGTAGTTTTACTCTCTGAATAAGCGTTTTAAATCATTTTTTGGATGTTCATTTTTCTCTTTGGTATTTTGCCATTCCTTCATTGTATCCAATATCTTGTTCCTTCCTCCTTGATTTTTTACCTATTTTTTCTGATTTCGCCGTCCCAGTCCCCCTTTGTCTGCTTCAGTCACGTTTGCTGTTCTAACATCAGGTGCCGAATTAGCTGTCACTACTAAAGGTTGCCCTTTTTGAGTGTCCTGATGAAAAACTTTCTGTTTTGCCATCAAAAACAGCCTAACTATTGCTTTGGTAATAAATAATTAATAATTAAAGCGGTGTCATGTCTACTTCAATATTTAAGCATAAATTAAAGGCACAAATCATAGATAAAAGGGTCATTTAATCAAATAAAATCATCCTATAAGACGTACAAATATTAAGAGACCAGAGCGCTTTCGGGCATCACCACACCCTTCATCAGGGGCTATATGAAAACTTACCGTGAAAACAAGCTTATATATAGACCAAATCGAAAGACAAAATTTGCATAAATCAGCTTATGAAAAATGACAATTAAATGGTATTAAACAAACTATTAAAGATTAAACAGTTACAAAATTACAATAAAAAGTGTTACAAACGGGAGATTTAAAATTTAAACAAGTATTAAATACAAACACAAAAGTAAAGACAATGAAACATTCCCTAATTTTAGCCAAGCATAAAATACATTAAAATGTAACGTCACAGATAACTGTGTAGAGGTTTGACACACATATAGTAGACCACGAGCCGGACGGCCTGGGGCTTTCACACATATAGTAGACCTTCCCGGTCGTCCAAATAGATACTCTAAGTCCTGTCCTCTGGAAGAGTCGGACGGCCTGGGGCTTTCACACATATAGTAGACGGGCGCGGTAGCCCATTGGTTAGCGCGCTGGAGTTGCACTCGGTAGGCCCGGGTTCGATTCCAGCCACTGCCAAAAACTGCCGCCGTGTTCACGCGGAGTACGATCACATTAAACATATGGGTCCGTAAGTCCTTCCGAGAGGTTGGTGGTAGGGGAAGGAGGGTACGGTCCCTGTGGATGCCTCCCCCACTGGGTTCCGGTCTAAATTGGGTGGCACTTCCCGGTCGTCCAAACAGTTACCTTACACCTTTCTGGTAGGTCGGACGGTCTGGGTCTCAACAGCAACACATATAGTAGACCCACGGCCGTCCAAATAGATGCTCAAGTCCTTTGGATGAGTCGGACGGTCTGGGTCTTCAAGACATATAGTAGACCCCGGTCGACCATTAAGCTGCTCTATGTCTTCGGATGAGTCGGTCGGCCTGGGTTTTCGACACATATAGTCGACCGGCCACACAGACAGCTACCATAAGCCTTAGGGTTGGTCGTGTGGTCTGGGTTTTCGACACATATAGTCGAAACCACACGACCAACCCTAGGGCTTGTGGCAGCTTAATGTGTGGCCGGCCAACTCTATGCGTGTCAAACCTATGCGTGTCAAACCTCTACATAGTTATCTGCGACGTTTCATTTTAATGTATTTTATGTTTGGCTGAAATTTGGGAATGTTTCATTGTCTTACCTTTTGTGTCTGTATTTAATACTTGCTTAAATTTTAAATCTCCCGTTTATGACACTTTTTATTGTAATTTTATAATTGTTTAATCCTTAATAGCTTATTTATAATACCATTTAATTGTCATTATTCCGTAACTGATTTATGCAAATTTTGTTTGCCGAGTTGGTCTATATATAAGCTTGTTTCCACGGTAATTTTTCATATAGCCACTGATGGAGGGTATGCTGATGTCCGAAAGTACTCTGACCTTTTAATATTTGTACGTCTTACAGGATGGTTTAAATTGATTAAATGACATTTTTATCTATGATTTGTGTCTTTAATTTATGCTATTATTTTGGATTGCATGCTGTTGTTAATTATTTTAAATTTATCATATTAGCAGTATAATTATCTGTACGAATTTTATTATATGTGTACATGAAACGAACGTTAAGATGGTGTATGTGTGTATGTATCGAAAGTGTGAGAACATTAAGCTTGAAAGTTAAGAAGGTTTGAAAGTATGCATTCCTAATCTGAGTGCACTGTTCCGAATATCTACAATGTCTTCACAACATATTGCCTGTCCCCGAAGAAAAATTACATTTACAGACAACCACTGTTATTATGTGTACATCCGGGTACTTGGCCTTGGTAACAAATTTGGAGAAACATTACCAAATTAGTGACTTTTGGAAACTGCTTGAATTTTATAGATACGTTTAGAATGTCTTACATAAATTTTGCAAAAAAATTATAGAGGGTATAAAATTGATCATCATTTAGTTAGAAGTTGCTGTGATACAAGTCATATTAAATTGCGTGGTACGTGAGTGCTTTGAGATTATAATCTTTTGTTTTCTGAATTAGTTAAACAATTTATTGCTTTTTTAATGTACCTGACATTTTTTTATGATCTTGTAAAATCGTTTGAGTGCTATTAGTTGTGTATTGTTCCTGTTTATGCTTATTGGTGTTTTAAATAAATGATAATAGCGCTCCGTATACTAGGGGAATAACATTGGTCAGACACATTACAGAAACACTATGCATACGAAAATTTATTTTATAAATTAATTTTCATAGAAAAAATTGCATACAAACCCACTATTAATTATTTTCCCCGTGTCTCCATTCTTAATGAAACCAGTACATATTTGTATTTTGTTAGTTAAATTTATTCCATTGCATTATTAATTTCCAGTCCATATAATTGATTCCATTACATTATTAAATTCCATTCCATATAATCGATTCCATTACATCAGCGTCTTCTGAGTAATTTGTTTTCACTGTTTTAAGGTCATCCAGATAATGTTAGCAAATCGTTCAGGGTCCGATGTGATCACAGTATAAGCGGCGTCTTCTGTAAAGTAATGGAGACCTGTTTCTAAGACTTTTGTTTTGCATCGAAAAAGTAATTCTAGCCAGATATATTTTTCTGTATCTAACGTAGAGAGATAAGAACTTTGTAATTCGCTTCTTCTGGAATATTTTCCATGACGTGTTAAAAGGGAAAGCGAGGATGAAAAGAGAAAAGGGAACTCTCTTGGAATACGTAATCATTTGCTCACAAGTAGGCAAAGGGGAGTAAGAAGTTAAAAAATCTTTCCGGGGAGGCTTTTTATGAAACTAGCGGGGGGAAACTGATGAAAAAAGATGCAAATAAGATTTGAAGAGAATGTTAACATGTATGTTAAAAGGGGTGAACCCACCTATAAAATGGTCAAAAAATCATTATTACTTTTTCTATACTAGTTATGCAATGTAGTATAGCGAAAGTGTTGTTTTCACGAATATTTTCGAATTCAAGATTTTAATTCCAATATATGTTTTAAGACCTCCTTAACACGTTTTGACTATTTTTGGTTTAATGACGCCACGAGTAATTTTTTTTATCGCGGCTATTTTCCAAAACAGTGATTGAATCTACTATTAAGTCTCTTGGGTATTGAGTCATAAGTAAACTCTTTTAGAGATGATTATGTCAGATTATATCTTATGCTGCCGTGTTAAAAAATATATAATTTCAAATAAATTTCGCAGTTTTACCTCGAATTAAAAAAAAATCCTATCTAGAAGTTTCGTGAAAACCCATTAATATTTATGGCCACTATCTCGTACACAATAAATCGACTGTAGACATGCATGCATACATACATACACACAGACAGGCTGACTGACAGACGGAAATCACGCTAAAAATAGATAAAACATGTTCAGGAGGTCATAAAACATATATTGGCATTAAAATCTTAAATTCGAATTTTTTTTCGTGAAAACAATACTTTATACTATATTACATAGATTAAGAAAGTAATAATCGAAGCCACAAGTATATTTTTCTGTATCTAAAGTTGAGAGAAAAGAACTTTGTAATTTATGTCTTCCGGATTATTTGGCATGATGCGTCAAAAGCGTAAATGAAGGTAAAAGAAAAAATAAGAACGATCCTAGAATACGAAATCATTTGTTCACAAGTATCCTCCAGAGAGAAGGAAGTTAAAAAATATTTCTCAAGGGACACTTTTTATGAAACCAGAAGAAAAAAAAAGATAATGAAAAAAGATGTAAGTAGGATTTGAAGAGAACGTTAAAATATGTATGTTAATAAGTTCCTTAATTTAAAAAAAATTCACGATACGTACGTTAGTAACATTAGTTAATTCCATGCATAAGTTAGGGATTCATGAGAAAGAGGGTGGCCGAAGTACTTCCTTTTCTGTACAGTCTCATTTCATTTACTTAGTTGGTGTGATAACGCAAGACTGATATTTTTATGTGAATCACAAATATGGTTGAGGTATCTTTGGTCGAAATCGGAGCATTACGAAAAATGTAAACACTTTGGATGCTTATATCTCCGAAACTTATATCTAAAAATGCTTACTTATTTTATTGAAAATTTCTTATTTTATCGAAAATGTAGTACCATTCATGAATGCATAAAAATAATTTTAATATCTAAATATTTTGAACCGTTTTTTTATCGAAAAAAATCACAAAAGGTTTTGCCTGGGTGAGTTTTTGCTTCATTGCCATTACTTTCACAATATCTTTTAAATTATAAAAGACAGGTATAACAACAGGCGACAAAATTATTCGATTATCATTTTTTAAAGCATTTTCTTAGATGAATCCTATTGTTAAGTTTAAAAAGATTGAACATTCTCCGCTTTTAGGATTATAATACTCATATCTAAAAGTGCTGTATTTAAACAGTAAGAAGTAATTTATAGTACTTAAAAAGCCTTATATATATAATTGGATTTCATGTCAAATATTTAGCTTTTGAAATATAGTGGTTATACCTTCAACACTATAATAGTATTTTAACCTGATAAAGTAATAAAAGAAATCATTTCTAATAGAAGAAATAACTACAACAGCCAAAGTGTTACGGGTGTTGCCACTCCATGTGTTACCTCTGTGGTGAAATATTGTTGATTGATGAGGATTAAAGAGAAGAATCGGAATATGAAATTTTAATGCCTATTTATATCCCTCCCCCAGACAACATTATAGATTCAACTGAATTTCAATTAATGTCAGAAATATTGTATAATTTCAGTTTATTTGCCCCTACGCAAGTTAGTAAATTAATTCGGTATTTTGACGAATCTATGGTTGGTACCCTTTATGGTTAGTATCCGGCTGAAATCGAAGCGAAAGCTAAAAGGTTTGAACAGTTTGTGTGTAATTTGTAACTCTTTGAATGCCCTACACTGATTTTTAACCGAGTTTTGGGTTCAGATCAGACTCTTATTTCTTTAAATATGGATGTTATAATTCCAATATCTTCATATTTTGAACTATTTTAAAGAAGTGGTTCTAATTTCGTTATTTAAATATTTTGAACTGTTTTGAAAATATTTAAAAAACATACCACCAGCAAAAAAATATCTTACTCATGTATTACATTATTCTTATATTAAAACCCTTACGGCTTCATCGAAATGGAGCTGATTTTTTATCATGTTTGAAACAATTATAAGCCCAAATAATATTGTGATAAAAAATAAGCCTAGAAATGATAAATGATAACACACAATATAAACACAAATAGCTGGAACAGAAGACCATCCGAATAAGAATCGAGATAGACAAGTACCAGCTGTAGACTAAGTGAGCCACATGCTACAAAGTGATGCAATTCAGAAGTCATGGGATGCGAGGCCGGACACCTCGGGGGTCCAGAGGCTGTTCTTCTTATGTACTCTAGCCAAGCAAATAGTGCAAGAAATAGTAAGGATGAAAAACTATCTCCAGGCTAAAAGAAAGCGGAGCATCGATGTGACTACCCTGTGTTGAAAAGGACGAAAAAATACTTTGGGAAGCCAAGAGATAAGATCTTAAGCATCCGTTGGAGATGGTAACTACACTGAGTGAATTTAATATCCTATACTAAAGATTGCATTTCAATAGGGCTTAAATATGCTTTCTCTCCAAACCCAAACAGTGACCCACATTTCGTTTCTACACCAAATAAATATACTTTGTTTTTTGATATACCCTTATATTTTGTTGTATGAGGAAAGAATTGCGATTTATAGGAATAACAAAGAAACGAATTTTATATCAACGTCATATCACAACATCCGCTCTCCCAAATATTAAAGTTAATAAGTACTGCAAATTTGTATTTTTGGAAATGTTATAAATTTTCTTAATGGATAAAAATTTTCAGGATGCTTGAAAATAAATAATATTTCACGAAGAATAATTATCTTTATTTAAGTTTCCAAAACTAACGTTTTGCATTTTAGCAATTTTTAAGCAGCATCTGCAAGCATCCAGAAATTTAGCAATTGGATTATTGTGTTTGTTTTCCTTAAACACAATGCATCTATAACTTTGTAATTAAGTACAGAAAAACTTATTTATTTATTTAAATATAAATTTATTACCACATTTTCATTGACCCAAACTAATAATTAGCATTTTTAAAGGAATTTTTATCTCTACGGGTGGTTTCGTAGAGCTCTATTAACGAGCTTCCTGTGTTAGTCTGCACCCTCCTATCTAAAATTTGAACATCGAAACATCTTGAAATTTGACATGCAAATGCGGATTAGAAACCCAATTATGAGATAATTATAATAATACAAGGCTTTAAATTCTGCAAATCATACCAATATGATTTACAGCTATCAGGACCACCTAGATTTTACTTTTTTTCCATTACTAAATACTATTACAGACTAGAAGGTATGATGCCCATCATATGACGGAATTAAAAGAAATTGCAAGACAGTACCTCCCCTTCGCTCGCCGGTAACTCTTGTGCTTCTAATATCTACAGACACATGAGAGCCATGTAATATTTAAATGAAATTTTTATATCTACATGTGAATTTTCTTAAATACATAATTGTATTTACACATTTCTTAAATATATTAATTTTCCACAATCAAAAAATAATAGTTCTCACCTTAAATCTTCACTGTTTACCAAATAACAGGTTAAAATACGTCATGTAGCTTGTTTTCTCAACCTATTGAGGGGTGAAAAAGTAGATTTCTGTGTTTGTCTTACAAATTAAAGATCGTTATTTGTACGCTATAGCGTATTATACAAATAAAAACACCTTGAACTGTATGCTTTCCTCCTTTAACAAACTGTGTGTAAAATTTCAAGAACCTGAAAAAAGTCTCTTTTAAAAAATTCCATGTTTAAGCTTTAAAAAATAATTATTTTCCATTTCAACGTCAGAGAATGCTGCCTGCTTCTACCCAAAGCCTCAATTCAGACCGCCATGTTTTGCCAACCTGAGAAATAGATTCTTTGAATCTTTTGAAAAATCGAAATCTAAGAATTATCTTTAAAAACAGTAGAAGAGGTGCTATCTGTTTCTACCCAAAGCCGCAATTTATACCACCTTGTGTTACTAACCTGAAAATAATTTATCCAACATGAACCCATAAAAATATTTCCAAAGTCTAAAAATAATGGTCATAGTATTTTATACAAAAAAAAACTCATTGAAATTTTAAATATAGTTTATGAAAAATCAAATCACATTTATTTTTCGAAATTAACAAAACATCCTCATAGTCTTCTACAAGAACGCAAAGAATGATTCTACCCTCTATATTGCAGCACTCGCCTCCACCCTCTATATTGCTGCACACGCCTCCACTCTCTATATTGCTGCACACGGCTCCACCCTCTACACTACATTGTGGCTCAACGGCACACACCGCCACTCACCCGACGCTGAACCCCCTTCCTTCACCTACTTATGGATTTTATTAATATCCCTGTAGCTATATATTTAACGTATGCAAAAAGGTCATTTTTATGTTATTGGGAGTGATAAAATACGTTGCTCGGAACCCTGCATATAGATAATAACGAAAGGAAATAATATAATTTTGAATCTGGTGACAAAGTCATGTGCCAACGTCATATATACTTTTTGTATCTAATGGTGGAGGACTTAATTCATTACTAAGAAAATATCCTTCATGAGGTGTTAAAAGGGCAATGTGAAAAAGTAAACGTTTTCAGAATACTTAATCTTAAGAGTACTTAAGCGTTTGTTCCAGGATAAAAAGTTGAAAAATCTTGACACTATATTTCGAGCGAAGAGGAATTAAAATAAAGGAAAATAAAACTCAAGTGTAATTTAAATAAAAAAATCTATACTGTAATATTTCTCTTAATTTGAAGAACACATAGTATTTGAATACTTTTTTTTTCGTTTTCGTGATATTAGGTGTTCTACTTTTCGAAAAAATAAAAAGTTAAAAAATCTTGACACTATATTTCGAATGAAGAGGAATTAAAATAAAGAAAATTAAATCTCAAGTGAAATTTGAATGAAAAAATCTATAGTGTAATATTTCTCTTAATTTGAAGAATACATAGTGCTTTGAATGAAAAAGAGCTAAGTTAATTTTACACAGTAAAGCTACTTATAATTTACAACACAGAAATTGATGTGAACAGTTCAAGACTTTTACTACACAGAGTGATCGAAAATTTGGTATATTTAGAAGCTGCTTATTTTCACCTTCATTTTTACCTATAATCAACTAAAATTAAAATTTTAAGATTAAATTAAAATTAAAAAATTGAAATTAAAAAAAATTAAAATTAAATTTTCTTTTTTATAAAAATGTTAATAATAAATATAATATAATTAATATAAAATTAAATTAATAAAATTAAAATCTAAATCACATAAAATTAAAATTTTAAAATTTGCTGGCCAAATAGAATACTTTTTTCGTTTTCATGATATTAGGTGTTCTACTTTTCGACAAATTGCGATATCTCTCGATATAATTATTATTGCTTTAAATTATTTGCGATTATTGCTTTAAAATATCAACTATCTGGTTAAATTAATTGCGATTATTGCTTTAAAATATCAATTATCTGGTTTCCTGTTTATTCATTGTTCAAAATACGGGTAGACCCAGTTCTGACTGATCCGTCAGTTAGGAACGTAGGGTTATGACTTGCTTATCTGAGAATTGAAATGAGCTAGCTAGTCGAGTTTAGTTTCAAAGCTATTTTTGATTTCTCTGCAATACACTCAAACCTGTTTATGTGCGGTCTTTTTTTGTGCGATTTTTTTTTGTACGGTATATGAAAATTTCAATCAAATTGGAACATAACTGACGAAGTTATCAATAAAAAAAAATTAGTAGGTTTGATCGGCCATTTAGTTTTTCGATGCCAATTCTGAAAGAACTTCAAAATTCCAAAAGGAGCTTCAATCTTGCATATCTGGCTACCGAGACATATGCAAGCGTCTAGTGAAGCAACAGTCGTCGCAAAAACTGATCACCGACTACATGGTAACTGAAAAAAAGTCAACTCTAAACGAGTGCGAGGTAGTATCTTCAAGTGACGAAAGCGATTTTGAACCAGTTTACCGCAAGAAAGTTCGCGTATTGTCAGACTACGAAGGAGAATGGTTATACGTTTTGAAAAGTTTTATATGTGTAAAATAAGTACATACGTAAATAAAATATTTAAAAATGTTCGCATGTGTATTTTCTAAATTAGATTCCAAAAGCTTTGGCAAGATTCCAAGTAGTTGCCAAGCCTCATGTCTTAATTTCGTTTAAAAAGCAATTCCTAGTTATTTCGTAAGGTTTTGAGTTATTTTCTACGTGAGACTTTTTTTATGCGGTCTCTATTCACCGCATAAAAAAAATATTTTTTAATTGTGTTGCTAAAACTATTTTTTATAGCTACTCGTGAAGTTTTGTGCGATTTATTTCTATGCGTTTTCTTTTATGCGGTCCCTATACACCGCACAAAAATAGGTTTGAGTGTACATGGTAATATATAGCGAAAGTATTGGAATCATGCCGAAAATCGCAACTCGAGTTTTCGGCGGTTCTGTACGTTTCGGGACCTCTAGAACATGAAAACACTATTTTCAGCGTGATGTCTGTGTGTCTGTCTATGCAATGTATGCATCTACTCTAACTCAAAAACTAATGGACCGAATTTCTTAAAATTTAGTAGGTAAGTCATTCGTGTATGACCCTGGTGCTGATTAGTTTTTGGTACGATGCGGGAAATACAATCGGGGATATACTTTCTTGTGAAATGACCAGCAAAAATTGGCTGTATCCACTCTAGCTGAAAAACTAATAGATAAATTTCACAAAATTTAGTAGATAAGTCACTCTTGGGTTACCCTACTGCTGATTTGATTTTGGGTCGATTCGGAAAAAATTATCCTGGCTTTATTGCGAAATGGCTTGCAAAAATCGTCAAAATCTAAAATAAATTACTACGTATGCTCAAATATATCAATTAAATTCTCGTTTTATACATACTTTTTAACAATGAAAAGAATAAGTCCAACCCCATTGCACTAGGGCTACCCGTTCTCGAGATATTTTAGTTTTTTTCTCATTTACGCTGTGTCATCGTTGAAAAAACGTCCAGTTACCGAGAACGAAAATTGAATTAAAAGTGCCAATTCAGTGTCATTTTAAATAATTGTGGGCGTTATTTTGTGCAATTAAAACAAATATAATGAATTATTGAAGAAATAGAGAACGTGAATATGAGTCTGCAGGGAAAGTCATGTGCTGCTCACATCAGATTTTTTTATCTGTTATAGCACCAACGAATGTCTATGATATGAAAATTAGTTTACATAAATAATATTATAAACACCTTGATTTATCTGTCTATCTATCTATCCCTGGGCAACGCTGCTACAAAATATTGCCAAACGTGTTTAAATCACGGATAAATATTTCATGAACTCTGGAGCTTTATGAGCGTATGACATCAAATACTAAAAGTGAGTCCATGATGTGAGCAGCCCGTTCCCTACATAATGCAATGAACATACTTCTTTCACAGCGAAAAGCTGTGACGTAACCATGGAGCTTTGCGTAGCGTATGACATCAGATACTGAAAGAGAAACTATGATATTCTTTTATTTCTTATCATGTTATAAATTTTTATTCGAGATATACGACTCAACTCTTTAAACACACTCAACAAAAGTAGGAAACTTTCTTGCGTGTTTTTTGTTTATTACTTACAGGACAGAATGCCAGCGGGTCTCACTAGTTTTACAAATAATGGCTATATTGGGAATACAAAGCAGATCGATACACGAATTATCCAACTTGGTGCTCTGCGTGTCTTGGCGGTTGTTTCTGTCAGGCGTTCTCGATGCTCTCTAGTTCGTTGGGCTGCAGTCTTCTTGGGATTCTTACATTCCCCATCACTTGCTCTTACCTCTCGTTTTGATTTTCTCCACTTTTGCTTGTGTTTACTTTGCAAATTTCGCTGCATTGTCGAAAATGTTAACCCGTTCAGGTGAAAACATTTTTTTAAACTTTTAGTTTAAGCCACTGTGATATGTTCTTTATATATTAATATATCTCGTCGGGAGCTTTAAAACGACAACACGCACAGTCATATTGCACTAGCCGTTTTCCAGACCAACCGTGACATTGTTAAAAGTGTTCACCGGTTCACAAGTAAATATTTTTTAAATGCTTAGTTCAAACCACTGCAAACTGATTTTCATGCATTTGAATAGATCTTGTCGAGAGCTTTCTATCGATACCATACACAGTCATGTTGCGCTAACGGTTGCCGATATAGACTGAGTCAAACGCGGAGATACACCCAGAAGCAGTTCATCTACCCTGCGCACCTCATCTACTACCCTGCGCACGGGGAGTGAGAGAGGGCATCTCACGCGCCATGTATCGCACAGTATGTGAATTGGACTTCATGATGCTACGGATATGCTAGTAAGATTACTGTTCATCACGTATTTTTATCAATATAATGATTTCAATTTAGACCTATTTTGTCAGAGACGATTGTGCGTAAGTTCCCCCATACTATCTGCGGAGTTAGAAGCTGGTATTTAAAAGTTAGTATTCAAATTGTCAAGCATTTTTACTTTCCTTATATACATAGTATAATGTACAGGGTGTTTTACGAAGGACTCCCTAACTTTGAAATGAAACAACTGGGAAACGGTGATCGATAGGAGATTGAAACAAGTGATATGTTTATTGGGAAAGCCGTAAAAATCTGATACAAAAGTTTCAAAAGTAGTTGCAAATGTTGCTGACAGATGGCGCTGTACACTGTAGTCGCAGTACGGAGTCCAAGAAATAGGCTATAAATAGTGGCGTGACTGTCCTTGGTAAAGCAGGCGTTGCAATTACATCAAAATCGATTCAAAATGTGCACCTTGCACAGCACAGAGATGAGGCAAACGACGAATGAAATTGGCAGTCACCTTCTGTAGTGTATGTATCAACAGAAATGGACGTACATGCCTAACAGATCAATTCTTCAAGCTTATCCAGTGTTGCAGGATTGTTGCGGAAAACAGTGTCCTTAAATGTGCTCCACAGGAAGTAGTCTCAGGGCGTAAGATCGGGAGAATATGGAGGCCAATCCATGCCTATTCCGGTAAATGTGGAATAGTTCAAAGCAATGACTCTATTACTGAAGTATTCTTCAAGAAAGGCAAAAACGGCTGGGTACGATGTGGTAGGGCCCATCTTGCATGAACAACGAAGTGCCTGGGCGATCCTCTAACGCTTGTAGTGTGGCGACAAATTGTTCCAAAACCGCAATGTACCATTCAGTAGTAATCGTTTCTCGTAAGCAAAAAGGGCCAATAATGCCCTTGCTCGATACTACAGCTCAAACAGTAACTTTTGGGGAATGTAGTGGTCGTGCTTGACATAAATTGGGTTTTATGGTACCCCCAAAACGCCAGTTTTGTCTGTTCACGACATCATCCAGGTGAAAATGGGCCTCATCTGGGAACTATGTGCAACCAACATCAAATCCATCGCCACCAATCATGGCGAGCATATCGTTCGCGAATTATTTTCTTTGTCGCACAGCTGAAACTATTATGTCTTGATGACATTGGATCTTGAATGGAAACATGTCTAGAGTGTTCCTCGGGATTCTGTACGTGCTGGATGGTGTTGATCTGGATTCAGCTGCAACTCTTCGGATGGATTTCTTTGGATTAGACTGAATAAATGCAGTAACTGTCGCGACATTTTCAGGTGTAACTGCAGATTGCCTGGGACCAACATGTCCCACTAACTCATCAGCCACGCTGCCCTTCCCTAGACATTTGCCGGAAAGCTGGCGATTGTTTTCACATCAGGACCTTTGGCAACTTTAAATCGGGATTGAAAACTGCGCGTTGCTGCTGTAGGACTGCGATTTAACCGTTGATACTCGGGTACCAGAAAAACACGTTGGTCTACGGAATACATAACTTCATCCACTTCCTTCAGTACGCTAACCTTCTTTCAAGTTTCAACAGCCGAATCGTCCAAAGATTGATCATTCTGTGCTTCAGAGCACTCTTTTTAGGGATCCGTTCTGCGACTACAGCTTACAGCGCCATCTGTCAGCAACATTTGCAACTAATTTTGAAAGTTTTGCGTCAGCCTTTTACTGCTTTCCCAATAAACATATCATTTATTTCAGTCTACTATCCATCACCATTTCCGAGTTTTTTCATTTCTAAGTTAGGGAGTCTTTTGTGATATAAGAAAAGCATTGTGACGATGTCAAAAATTCGACTTCGAGTTTTCAACGGGAGAGCACGTTTCAAGCATTTCTGAACACGAATGAAACGCTTTTGAAATGATGGGGGGGGGGGAGGGGAAAGAGACACGATATCTCAAGAACGAATAGAGCGATTCAAACTGAACTTGGTATAAAAATTATAATCCATGAATAGTGGAAGCCTATTTTTTTCATACGCAATCGAACGTTCAGAACACCCCTAAAGTTTCGAGTGAAATTCTGAAAAAATCATCAAACAATCAAAACCTTTAATAAAGTTATGTCATTTCTTATGTAATTTTTCATTAGAAAACGATTGTCACAAATTTTAGAACGCTAGATGCTGCACCAGATGTTGAACATTTTTCAAAAAAATTATCAAAAAATCATATAAAATCAATAAAAGAATATCAATTATTGTGAAATATGTTCACTTTTGATAAGTAGTATCATGCTATCAATTTGGTGACATCATTCTAATGCATCTAGCTTATTCCATTCATGAGAAAAGATTTTTGGGTAATACTATTGTATTTTGATGCCAATATTCATTCATATGTTATAAGAATAACTTATTTCTCCGCTCATAACGCTTGACCCGATTTTGGCGGAATGTCTCCCACTTGACGACTTTTTTAAATGTTGCCAAATTCACGAAAATGTCGCCAAATTGATAAAAATTACTCCAAATCAATGAAAATGATGACTAATTGATGAGAGTTCAATAACTTGGAAAGAACATAGGAGTAGACAATAAGAGTAACCCATTTCTCCGTCCGTCCGTCCGTCCGTCAGTAATGCTTGGCGAGAAATTTAGTGGGACGTCGTCAACTTGGCGATTTTCTAAAATGTTGCTAAAGTGGCAAAAATGTCGCCAAATTGATAAAAATTATGCCAAATGAGAAGTAATGTTTAGCAAATTCTGATTTCCGTCGTATGACGGGCATACTTTCTAGTATTTAGGAAATGCTCTTCTCTTCGTTTGCCTGTTGCCTTCGTGATGCATTTGATGAGCTTGGGGAATAATTTAGCAAAGTATCGCCAACTTGACGATACTTTGCCAAATTGACAAAAATATCGCCAAAATTGCAAAAATGAAGCTAAATTAATGAAAATGACGCCTAATTGATGAATTAATTATTAAAATATTTCAATATATGGACTATATCGCATATGGAGGATGCTATCAATATTTATAATTGTTTATTTAGAGTTGCGTGAAATATAAGTTAATTAGGTATATTGAAATAGATTTACATGCTGTCATCCGGAAAATTGCCAAATGTACAATTCAATGATAAAAACACAGTACCGTTTATCGTATATATTCTTGTTTTACTGCAAAAGTGGTAAATTCATGGCATTATATAAGGAAAGTCATGTACTGCCCACATCAGATTTTTCTGTGTTGTGATGCTATTTAATAAAAGGGGATGCTTTGCATAGATGGTGTCAATCATGGCCTAGGCCAATAACTCTAGAAATATTAGGTTTGTTGTATATTTTTATACATATTTATGGGAAATCCCAATGATTCTACATAATCAAACAACTTTATTGGGAGCTGACGCCTTTCTAACGGGAGGTATGGGATCCTATTTCACTTCCTGTTAAAGATAGATGGAAAAGCAAATTACAAAGTTGTAGATAGTCGCAAAACTAGAACTGAGCATTTCTGTTTTCCACAAAATATGGAAAAGAACTCTAGAAAGCTATGTTTGCAATGTAACTCCCCCGACCCTATCTCCCTCCACGAAAAAGAGTGGCACATTTAGACAATGCGTCAAAATAAAATTAACTATATTATGTATAAAATACAAAACGTTTACGTTTAACAACGATGCATGCTTGCATACGTGTAATAAGATGTATCTACGTGTTTCCCAATGTCTCTAAGTTTACACTATTACATGCAGATTAATAAAATTGTCACTTTTAAAATCGGTATTTAGAAAGTTAATTTGCTCCTTTCGCTGTGGGATTAAAATGTTTAGTAGTACTAATTTTGCAACGATCTATAACATTGTAATAGGCTTTTTAATCCCGTCTTTAACAGGAAGCGAGATAGCTCCCAGTACCCCCTAAATAAACTAATAAGTGATTCAACTCGCCTTTCTCGTATTAGGACCCACTTTTATTTTTATTTATTTATTTACATTTTTTTTAATTTTAAAAGAAAATTTTGAAAAATGTGTATGGTTGATCCAAATGATCACATTTGTTATAGCATGTTACCTTTTCTCTTTTCAAAGACTCGAAAAAATTTCTCGATTGATACCAAGAGAGACAATGTATCCCCTCGGGGGGTAACTTGCCTTCCTGATGGGGAGGGGGAGGGGCTAATGACGTCACACACACAGAATTGTATTGCGGCTACTATTCACTACAGTGATTGAAACTTTTAGGTTTTGTGACAATTATGCTATAAATAACCCCATTTATGCATAACAATGTTAAATTTTGACACAGGCTGCCATGTTAAAAAATATAAAGTTTCGAATACATTTCGATGTTTGTGTTCGAATTTTAAAACATTCTATCAAGTTCTAGATTTTATGTTATACAAACCTGGGTGTAAAGTTTTGTGAAAATCTATCAATATTTGTAACAGCTATCATGTGCACAAAAAATCAATCACGGACAAACAGACATCACCTAAAAATAGTTAAAACGTGTCCAGGAACATGAGCCTGAATATCTCTCGAGTCATTTCCTTGGACCATGCATTTTAATGACACCCTATATACGCATTACCATCCTAGCGTTTCTGAACTAAGAGGCGGTATGTCACTTTGGTAGAAGCGTATCAATTGATGTTGTAGTGGTAGAGTTGGAAACGATAGGGAAGCGTTTATGAATTGGAAGTAATGAATTATTTCCTACAAGGCTATTTTAATCGTATGCGCGTACGCGAATATAATCAAAGAGAACATGTTTTAGCGTTACATGTTCTAGTAGATGGTCATTTTACTATACAAATTCTCAGCCAATCTATGTAGGTATTTAATGAGAGCTCCAATGTGATTCTCACATAAAATTTTATGCAAGAGGAATATTTATTTTCCCCAGTTACCATGTATACACCTCACAGGTCATACATTATATACAGGGATCATGCTGGCGATCGCCTTTAGCGCTTTTTGTGAAAGAAAATTCAATTTGGCGATTAAAAACAAATTTGGCAAAAATGTTAACGATTATGAATTTTACCGATGTCAAACTGTGGTACACTAATCGTAATGTGTACTACTATACTATATGTCTTTGGAACGTCAAAATAAAATTTGTCAAATAAAAACTCTCTTTGGCGAAATAAAATTTAATTTGGCGAATAGGTTGGCGAAATTAAACAGAGCAACCCCTGCAGATATATACACATAGACACACACACACACACACACACACATACACACATATATATATATACATATACACACATATGTACACGCATAAGCACACACATCTCACACAAAATTAAAAAAAAAGTTCTTAATATAACAATATAAAAGTTCTTAGTATAATAATTTTAAAAAAGTAAACCAGACAAAAAGTAAACCAAAAAGTAACCAAAATCACTAATTTAGATTTTTTCATATTAAAATACTTCAACTTTGTTTTTTAAGTTCGCTGAAAACACCGGTTAAATTTTTAACATATTTTAACATCGTTTAACTGTTTAACATAGTTTAATAACAGTTAAATGTTTATGCAACAAGTATGTAAAAGAACACAGAAGAAACATAACATATTCATCAACATTTCTACATGTATTTGAGAGGGATTATGTGTAGACCACAATTTGTAGAAGAAAAATACAATAAGTTAATTTTATTACTAACTTACCTATACTACCTATTGTATTTTGAAATTCCATTTCTGTACTTACATCGTATGTATTCATGCACTCACGGTGTCATGATATCACAATGTACATCAAATTCATGAATTATCATGTTTCATGGATATTTCATTTCACAGAAAATGTGAATGATTGACATTGTACCTCGTATTCATGCATGTTCAATGAAAATTATATGATACGGCATTGTATAACATATGCATGATTTATCGCGTTTGACAGATATTTCATTTCACCAAGAGAAAATATGATTTACATTGTGCATCATATTCATGCGTGTACAATGTCATGATATGACTTTGTATATGATATTCATGCATTACCATGTTTGACAGATATTTAATTTCACCTAAAGACGAATTATTGACATTGTACATCATATTCATGCGTTATCATATTTAACAGATAATTCATTTCAAAGAAAGCGAAATAATTGACATTGTACATCGTATATATGCATGTACAACCCCATGTTATGATATTGTGCATCATACTCATGCTTTATCATGCTTATAAGATACTATTTTATTGCGCCAAAAAATTAATAATTTAAAACTATAAACAAGATGTATTATCAGATCCTAATAGTTTACAAATGATAAAGTTGTGCAATTATTTCAAAAGGTGAAAATTAAATAGTATAATTAAAATGGGAATGTCAGCAGTTAAATATTCAATGTTAATATACAGAAACTAGTTTTTTCTTTTTCACTACGAGAGGTGCAAAAATCCTCTGCTTATGAATTTTGAGGCGGATATCACAGCTGGATATTCTTGTTATTTTACCGTAGTATTCCATATGAGACGGGCGAGGATGAAATAAATAGAATTTTCCGGGTTCTTTGTGTGAAAGGAAACAGATTTAACATTGATTTCCTGTATAGCATTTTTACTTTTCCTACAATACATGGGGAATATACAGAGAAAGTATTGCAATGAGGTCGAAAATAGGAATGCGAGTTTTCGACGAATTTATACGTTTAAGGCACTTTAGAATACTAATTCATTATTTACAGAGTGTCACATGTGTATATATGTATCTTTGTATGTGTGTGTCTGTATATGTGTCTGTATGTACAATATATGCATCCACTCTAGCTCAAACACTGTTCAACGACGTTTCCAGAAGATTAGCAGTTATGCGTCACCCTGGTGCTGAATATATTGTGGCACGATTTGGAAGAATGGAACTGATATTTATTTTCGAAATGACCCCGCCAACAATCAGCAGAAACGGAAATAAAAGATTAAACGTACCTAAATGTATTAATAAATTATTATTGTTGTTATTTGACAAAGCAGAAGATCTGATGTGGGCAGAAGATAATTCCTTATATGACTGAAATTTTATTTTCTCTTTCATAATGTATGGAAGTGAGTTTAATTACCCGAAATGACAGAATACTAGATACAGAATACCAGAATAAGATATTATATTCAATTTGCAATTGTAATACTCGTATATCTTTATTTTCATTTGGCAACTAAACGCATTTTATGACTTCACCATCTGCTCAAAATTCTAAAAAAACTTACATATCTCGAGAACATACATCACAGATCGGTGTCGAAAATTGGTGTTTCAATTTTCGACACGATTCCAATACCCTCTCTATCTTTAGGCATTATCATGCATTCTACGGAAAACAATAAAACCCACTTTATTACTCTAAGATAATCTTTACACGAAACATATCAGTTTTTGAAAATTAGGTGAACGGGAGACGTTAAGTTGTTTAGACTTTAAGTTGCCATATAAAAAGAAAAATTAAAAACTGCAAATTCCATGTAATTTAGAATACATATTAATTTTATGAGTTACTCTATAATACCGATAAAAATAATCAATAACAATCGAGTAATCAATAATACTGATAAAAATCAAATTAAGTTATATATATATATAGAGAGAGAGACAGAGAGAGAAAATAAGACAAAAATGTGGGAAGGAATTCGAGACTGTAAAGTAAGTTGCAGAATCCACTTGGACGATAAGAGCTTGCAATTTCGTACCAGTAGCTCAACGGTAGAGCGTCGGCTGGCCAGTTCGAAGGCCCAGGGTTTCATTTCCTGTTGGAGCAGCAAGGTTCTTTACAAAGTCATATGCTGCTCTCACCAGATATTTTTTCTTTGTGTCTACTAAATATTCTCAAAGGCAATGTTTTGATAATGTCTGGGTCCATTATCTATTCCCGCAGAAGTCAGTATTTGCATGTATTTCACGCTTTTACTCGAAAATTACAATAGGCAGCAGAATTAATTTTTGCAAACATACATAAAATTGCACTCTCATTCGCTGCAATAATTTTAAAATTGGTGATCTTCCATAAAAGAAGTTTGAAGCTGAAGCACATACCAGAATCACACCAATAATACAAAAAAGACCAAATTTCGGGCCAGGTCATTTTTGCAGTAAATGAGCGTTACATTGTTCTTCTCTAAATAAAATTAGAATTTTCTTTTTCCCTTCTTTAAAAATCTGATGTGGGCAACACATGACTTTCCTTATATAATGCAATAAATTAAAAAATATGTTATTCTTATAGCAGATACTTATATTTTTTCCAAGATATTGAATTTTCTTCAATTAGACGTCATTTTCATTGATTTAGCGTCATTTTTATCCATTTGCCGAGATTTTTGCTAATTTGGCAAAATTTAAAAAGTTGCCAAGTTGCCGACATTCCGCCAAATTTGTCGCCAAAATCTCGCCAAGCGTTATGGACGGAGAAAAAAGTTATTCTTACAGAAGATAAATGACTATTGGCGTTCAAATACAAAAGTATTACTCAAAGTATCTTTTTTCATGAATGGAACGAGCTAGTTCCACGAGAATGATGTCAACAAATTTATCGCATGGTATTACATATGAAAAGTGAACATGTTTCTCAATAGGAAATATTTTTTTTTTATTTTATATGACTGTTTGATAATTTTTTTGAAAAATGTGCAATATCTCGAGAACGGTTCATGTTAGCGTTCTAAAATTTATGCTAATCGTTTTCTAATAAAAAATTACATAAGAAATGTCTATTTGCGTAACTTTATTAGCGGTTTTGATTTTTTGACGATTTTTTCAAAAATTCACTCAAAAATTTAGGATAGTTCTGGACATTCGATTGCGTATAAAAACAATAGGCTTCCAGTGTTTACGGGTTGTGATTTTTGTACCAAATTTCGTTCGAATCGGTCCATTCGTTCGTCAGTTATCGTCTCCACAGACTCACTGACACACAGACACACACACATATACTTTCACACACACACACACACACAGACATCACTTCAAAAATGTTTGATTCGTGATCAGGGATGCTTGAAACGTGCTCTCCCATCGAAAACTCGAATTCGAATTTTCGACCCCGTCACAATACTTTCCTTATACATTATGTCTATAAGGAAAGTAAAAATTGCCACTGCTCATCTCAACCGCAAATTCTACTGGAAATCTAGTCGCTACATAACAGCACATAACAGTCAATTTCTAAGGCATATATAACAAGGAAATATGCCATTCCTTTTTTCAATCTTTTCTAAATTGAAGATATTGAATGGAAGAAATCACTGAAGGATACTAAATTTCTCCATGAGCGTCGTTTTGGGAACAATAACAATAACACGTACAGAAGAAATCGTGACTAAGCACTGGTGAAAACAATCTCAAGAAAGTATTACTTAATATTGTGTTTTTGCTTGTTTATTTTAGACTGAGATTGTTCGACAAGAATTCGCTTTTCTATTGCTTTTTTTTTTAAAACATGTTGAAGTTATCTGGAAAATAATCAGTCTCAGAATCAATTTTCGGAACATTGGCAACACTGAAAATTGTACACTCATACTAAACATATTTTTTAAAGTCAATATCGCTGGCGGAGCGGAAATGAAGTCCAGAACGGCGCTGCATCACGACTGTACCCAACATTTAAATTTTTACAAAATCAGTTTAAGTTAACATAAAATAGTCTTTAGCGTCATTTGGTATAAAAATTTATGTACTATAAGAATAACCTATTTTTCTGTCCCTAACATTTGGCAAAATTGTGGTAATGAATTTGTCGGAATATCTCGAACTTGCTGACTTTTTAAATGTTGCCAAATTGACGAAAATGTCAACCAATTGATAAAAGTTCGTCAAATTGATGAAACCGACGCTAAATCAATGAAATGACGTCTAATTGATGAAAGTTCAATATCTTGGAAAGAACATAAGAATGTACTATGAGAATAACACATTTCTCTATCCATCCATCCTTAACAGTTGGCGGGATATTTGGCAAAATGTCACTAAATTAATAAAACTGTCGCTAAATTGATAAAAATGACGCCAAATGGGAATTAATGCATCACAAATTCAGATTTTCGTAATATAACGGGCGCACCTTTTAGTTCTTTATAAACTGTTAAAGGAATTGCATTTTTAACACTTTACAACAAAGTTGAAAAGTGTTTATGACTTTGTTCATTCTGTCTGTCTGTCTGTCCGTTAGCACGATAACTGCCGTAAAAATGACTTTATCAAAATGAAATTTTAGTATGTTATTCAGACGGTCTGTGGGATTTATGGGAATATAAATGAATAATATCACCCAATTAGTTTTGGATTGAACACGGGTTGAAAAAATGAAATACATTGAACCCTATGGGACCTAATTCTTTAAACATTTTTTAAACGGATTTAAAATTCACAAATTGCTTCGAAAATTTTAGAAAATATTCAAATTATCCAATAAAATATATAAAAAAAATTTCAGCAAAATATATTTAGTAGTTTTTAAATAAAAATTAAAATAATAATTACACCTCTTATATGAAGTGATCACGTGACTATTATATGAATAGATCACTTGACCCACTTCAAAATAAAATATGACATCCATCTTGCGTCAACATCGTGATTTTTAAAGTTCTTTCTAATTCATATTTAGTGTTGTATCCGTCCTAAAACCGCTTAATATTTGCTTAAATTCTGTGCATCTACATACTGAAACAACGCAATTACAATATATTTGAGTTTAAATGATCATCCAAATTTGATTATTTCCACAACGAAGCCTATTTTGCACTTATGGAAAATGTAAACAGCAAAATATGTAGAAAGAGTTGTATAAGAATTGCTGCATTTCTTTAAAGCAAAATTATTTAGCTCATGGAGTCTGTATAGCTCATATGAATGAAATATTCATCGATTTTACAGAGAGAAGGACGATTTTTTCGATGAAGTTTTAAGCATAGAGTTTAATTACTTGTACCTCCATGGCCTTAAGTTTTTAAATAAAATAAATTACTATAGTATTGTGATGAATGAAATGAATGGAAAAAATATTTATGGATGAAATGCTGCTTTTATAGAGAGAGGCAGGCGTGTTATATTTCGATGGCGTCATTTAAATAAATTTCAGTTGTTTTCGATGAAGTTTTCAAATATAATAAATGATTGTAGTATTATAATAATCTTAAAAACGTTACCAAGGTATGTATCGCATTTTAGAGATGTTTAAACCAGGCAATTTACATTTCAATGCCGTCATTTGAATGAAGTTCACTTTTTTCGATGAAGTTTTAAGTTTTCAAATATAATAATTTAATGTAGTATTGTGATAATTTTTTAAATATTACCGAGGAATGTATCTCATATCGCATTTTAGAGATGTTTAAATGAAATTGCATCGAAGTTGGAAAGTGTTTCATAATCAATGCTTTATGCATGATTGATCTTTCTTGTTATTTACTGCATTACTTTGGCTATTATCGTACGTCATTCACTTGAATTCTGCAGTTAAGTCTGTGGAAAATGAAATATGTTTCAAAAGTATTTTCTAATTTCAGAGAGGTTGGTGGTAGGGGAAGGAGAGTACGCTCCCTGTAGATGCCGCCGACACTAGATTCCAATCTAAATTAGGTGGCACTTCGCTGCCGTCCAAACCGATGCCTTACAGCTTCGGATAGGTCGGACGGCCGGCCTGGTTCGACGAAAAAGGAGAAGTCGTTTTCTAATTAAAAATTATGTAGGAAATTATTATTTATTTAACAGAAATTCAAAGTCTTGGTTTAAAGATTTTTCAAAAATGTATTCGAAAATCGTGCAATATCCCGAGAACGATTCATGATACAGATCTGAAATTTAAATTATTTGTTTTCTAATGAACTATTACGTCTGAAATGATTAGTTTATATCATTATTAAAAGCGCTGATTTTTTAAAACAATCATTCAGAAATTGGCGATATTTCTGACACTTGAGCATGTTTTAAGTCAATAGGATTCCAATATTCACTGATTATAATAATCGTACCAAATTACATTCGAAACGTTCCATTTGACTATGAGATATTGCTTCCACAGATTAACGAACACAGACACACACTAACATACACAGGGCCTGGTTAACATACGGGTCCCCAAATTTTAGGGGCCTCTAAATTTTTTATGTGTTAAAACATTTTATTCAGAAATAATTATTTATTTAATTATTTGAATAATATAAACTGATAATGTTAGTTTTTATTTTATATTTTGAAAATGTTATACATCTTTTAAAGTTTTGCTGTTAAATAAAAAGTTCTACATGCACAAAAGTGCCTTCGGGACAGTGGTCCCAAACTTTCAAATTTGCTTACTAACCATATTTTTTTCCATGTATTTGGTGTGCCGTGAGTGTATGGGGCCCCCCAAATTAACACCAAGCTTTGGATCGCACATAGGCTTAACCAGGTTCTGAACATACATACACAAATACTAATAATATACATACCCAAATACTAATAATATACATACACAAATACTAATAATATACATACACAAATACTAATAATATACATACACAAATACTAATAATATACATGCACAAATACTAATAATATACATACACAAATACTAACATACTAACATACACAAACGGACATCACCTCCCAACGTTTGATTCGAATTCACGGATGCTTAAAACGTGCTCTTCCGTCAAGAACTTGAATTTTAGACCTTATCACAGTACTTTCAGTGTAAGATATATTATGCATTTAGTGAAAGTAAAAGAAAATTTCATGTGTGCAACAAATGGCTTTCCATGCATACTGCAATGATTTTACTTCTTTCACAGTGAAAAAAATCTGATGTGGGCAACACATGACTTTCCTTATAAAATGTTATGAATTTACTACTTTTACAGTAAAAAAAATAGGTTTTTCTTATAGTAGATACTAATATTCTTTCCAAGATATTGAATTTTCGACAATTAGTCGTCATTTTCATTGATTTAGCGTTATTTTTATCCATTTGGCGAGATTTTCGTTAATTTGGCAACATTTCAGAAAAGTCACCAAGTTCGCGACATTCCTCCAAATTCGTCGCCAAAATATCGCCAAGTGTTATGCACTAAGAAGTAAGTTATTCTTGCAGCAGATAAATGATTATTCGCGTTCAAATACAAAAGTATTTTTCAAAGTATCTTTTTTCATGAATGGAACGAGTTAGATCCACGAGAATGATGTCACTCTATTTATCGCATGGTATTACATATGAAAAGTGAACATGTTTCTCAATAGGAAATATTTTTTTTTATTTTATATGACTTTTTGATAATTTTTTTTGAAAAATGTACAATATCTCGAGAACGGTTCATGTTAGCGTTCTAAAATTTATGTCATTCGTTTTCTAATGAAAAATTGCATAAGAAATGTCTGTTTGCGTAACTTTATTAGTGGGTTTGATATTTTGACGATTTTTTCAAAATTTCATTCAAAAATTTAGGGGGGTTCTGAACATTCGATTGCGCATAAAAACAATAGGCTTCCAGTGTTTACGGATTGTGATTTTTGTACCAAATTTGGTTCGAATCGGTCCATTCGTTCGTCAGTTATCGTCTCTACAGACTCACTGACACACACACACACACACACACACACACACACACACACACACACACACACACACACACACACACACACACAGACATCACTTCAAAAATGTTTGATTCGTGATCAGGAGTGCTTGAAACGTGTTCTCCCGTCGAAAACTCGAATTCGAATTTTCGACCCCGTCACAATACTTTCCTTATAAATTATGTATATAAGGAAAGTAAAAATTAGGTATAAGATACATATGGCACAATATTTTTAACGTTGAATTTTACATATGGCTGTTTTCTGGAAGGACAATATGTAAAACTAATTTGATGTAGTCAATTATCCTATATTTCATGAAAATTTAACTTTATTATGAAGATATTGATAGCACCCGCAATAAGAAATACAGCCGATGAAAATATTTTGATAATTAATTTATCTATTTGGTGTCATTTTCGTTAATTTGGCAACATTAAAAAAATGTCGCCAAGTGAGCGATTTTCGCCAAATTAGCCAACAAGCTGCACAGACAGGCGGAGAGATGGACCTTTCTTATATATAAAAATCTGATGTAGACAGAATATGACTTTCTCTATATAATGCAATGAATTTTCTTATTTTATATGTGAAATAATGATGTATAAGGTCTACCACATAATGTGTTTAAAGTTGAATTGAACATTAGGCGCTTTTCCAGATGACAGCATGTAAAACTATGTCGAAGTATTCAATTAACTTCTGTTTCACGCAGCTCTAAAGTGACAATTATCAATATTGATAGCATCCGCAATAAACGATATAATCCATATTTTAAACTATTTTAATAATTAATTTATCAAACTGACGTTAGTTTCGTTAATCTAGCATCATTTTTTCAATTTTAACGTTATATTCATCCATCTGGGGAAAATTATCGCCAAATTAACGATATTTCGATAAGTGAGGCACCAAGTTCGCCAAATTGATCGCCAAACGTTACAAACAAACGGAGAGCAAACAATTTCTTATATATAATTGACTCTTGGAGAACTGTTAGGCATCAGAATAAAAGTTATTGCACAAAGTAGCTTCTCTCGTGAATGGAACGAACTAGATCCACGAGAATGATGTTAACAAAGTTAACTCATACTACACAAGAAAAGTGGACATATTTCCCAATATTTAATATCGTTTCAATTTCATGTAAATTTTTGATAATTTTTGTTAAAAAGTGAAATATCTTGAGAAAGATTCATTTTAGCGTTATAAGATTTATGTCAATCGTTTTCTAATGAAGAATTATATAAGAAATGATTATTTACGTAACATTATTGAATAATCTGATTTTTTGATAATAATTTCAAAATTCCATTATAAAATGTTGGTGTCTTCGTAACATTTGATTGCGTTTCAAATTAATAGGCTCCCAGATATACATATATTCACTGCTTGTGATTTTTGTACCAAATTTCGTTCAAACGCTCCATTCGATCGTGAGATATCGTCTTCACAGACTCTCTCTCTCTCTCTCATACGCACGCACACATGCATACACACACGCACAGACGCCCACTGGCATATACACACCGACACATACACATACCCGGGCATACATACACACACCCGGACATACATACACACACCCGGACATACATACACCCACACTGACACACATAAACATTACCTCACTAACGTTTTATGTTCAATTTGTACTTTGCATTTTTACCATTATTTGTATTATTATACATGTTTTGTATCTCCGGCCGTCCAAACAGTTACCTTACACCTTTCTGGTAGGTCGGACGGTCTGGGTCTCAACATCAACATATTTTGTATCTGTGTATTCAAAATTGTATTTCTCATTTATGTGTAACAATTTATAAATTTTAAATATATATACTTTTGGTAAATAGAAATCAAGTAACCCTTCAAACTAGTGGTTCTCAAACTTCTTGTCTCTTGGAGCATTTTTTAAAAATAATTTGACTACAAAGCCCCTAATCCCTTTTCACTTTTGTTATGTGTGTGAGGCTAATGGAGTGTGTGAGGCTAACGGAGTGTGTGAGGCTAATGGACTAATTTTGCATAAGTGTCCGTCATTGTATCCACAGAGATATTTACCAAGTTGTACGGAGTGTGTGGAGCACAGTTTGTGAACCACTGCTTTAAACCATTCTTTAGTAAGGGTTTCGATCCTGTCAAGAAAATTAAAAAAAGGTTATTTCATTCGGAGGATAAAATGTTCTACTTATTTAAATTAGCTACGACTTTCTTCAGCTCAGCTTTCTCGATTAACAGATCAAGTCGAGGTTCTTTTATATAAGGTTGGACTCTAAGCTCGGCAATCAATAAAAAAGTTGTCAGCCTGACGCTAATTAACATTTCGTCATTCGTGACGCCACGAATCAGGAGAGTTGTTGCCAAAACACAGTAAGTTTTCCCATTACCACAATTAAAAATTGTTTGTTAATTTTGAAAGTGACAATATCCAGACGTAAGCAACCTGCGCAAAGAGTTTTAATTGTGCCGTGCACACCTTCCACAGTGACGTCCAAGAAATTATCCGTTTTTTGAGAGAGCCAGAGAACAAAATGCGCGTGTTTGCTATTCCCGTGACATCATATGTGGAGAGTCAAAATAAAAAAAAATGAAGTCAGTTAAGTGATGAGGTGGTTGCAAATTCTTTAAAATCATTTTTGTATAATAAATATAATGTTCCCAAAAAAATTCATTGAAAAAAAATGGCCGTAGCCAAATGTAGGAGTGTCCAAATACACTATCAATACATGTTATCCAGGTTTTTCACAGCAAAATTTTATAAAAAAGAGATATTTTCAAAATAATACTCATTTTCAAAAATTAAGCATACCTATTAGGATTTTTTGCTTGTTTAATTCTTAATAGGAGGCAGTACATATTAGCACTTGCCTAATAAAACTAGAGACGCAATTAAAATTTAATAAACAAAACTTTATTCGCAATTTGGAGCTAAGCACGAACACATATACCTTTAGAAGTCGGTTTTTTTTTTCAATTTTGAATGGATTTATAATGTTTACTTTTGAGTCTGCGACATTGGTCGTAGTTTGAGCAAATACAGTCACTATTATAAGATAGTGAACTTAACCTTTTGCTTACGGGTGGGGCAGCGTCCATCCCAAACGAAGAACCTCCCAAAAAGACATGTATTTGACATACCCTATCCCAAACAGCTCGATCCCCCCTTTGCAGGCATTAGCATCCTCGCCGACAGAAACATTGCACCTACTGTTTTCACAAGTGAAGTTTGAAAGTGTCCTGACGAAAAAGGCTGTTTTTGCTTTCAAAACCGGTCGATATTATTATTTTTGTATTGTATGCTGCTTTTAATAAAGTTATTCTAGTTATTATTACATTAGCAGCAGTTGGAGCACACAGTACGTACATTTGATAGTGCTATTTTGCCGTTTATAGGCTTATTAATAAAATTTTAGTGTCATTTATGGTTTTCCAAGTTTCTGATCACAATGAGATATAAAAGAAAAAAAAATAGGTTTACTATTGAAACTTTCCATAATTTGTGTGCTGAAATCGTAACCGTGAGAGCTTGACTCATTTTATCCGCATAAATCTTGAATGCATATTTTCAAACATCTAAATCTCACATGTGATAACTATTCTTTAAAAAATGTAGTCTTTGGAAGCTGGTAAATAGAATGGCCACCATCTACACATTGGCAGCATTCTAAAATTAAATTTTAATAGAAGCGTTTAAAAGGATTTAAATATTTAGTGCTTACAGCAAGCGAAACACAGTTCTTAAAAAATGTTATTCCCAGATCAGCAAAACAATCAGAATGAATATTAGACGTGTTGCTTGCTTCCTCTGAGCTCTCGGAGGAAAATCCCCAAAATTGCAGTCGAAAGGGGAAAACAAGCAAGAAAACTTCTGTTTCAAATGCTCTTAGTTTCATTTCATTGTTTATTTTGCTTTGTTACACAATAATAGTTCCGTTTATGCATTTTAGCATAGTTTTAATACCTGCTTGTTTTTTCTAATATATGATACGCATTAAATATTCATAATAACAGAACTAACCTAAATTAGCCTTTGCAAAGCTGAGAGCTCGCCCTTATCGCACACAATAGTACCTGTGTGGACTAGAATTGCATTTTTTACAGCTCTTCAGCTTGAAATAACAAGACTTGAAGAAACTAGAAATATCTTGAAGCAGCACTTGCTATGGAATACATTAAATTAATAATAAAACCTATAATAAAACAAGTTGTCTATCTGTTTGTTTCTTTCCTAGCGAAAAATATAAAAGGCCAGAAGTTACGAAATTTGGTATAGTGATACTTTAGGTCAGATGCGAAAATATCTCAAAGTATATATATATATATATATATATATATATATATATATATATATATAAGTTGTGTATATATATATATATATATATATATATATATATAAGTTGTATATATATATATTAAATAAGTTCTTAAGTTATTTCACTTAAGCGCCATTTTTTACAATTTTTGAACAAATCGGTTCAATAGCGTTGGAAAATGCTACAGCAGAGTTTTCTTTTTAACATCAGCGGAAAAACCGAAAACTTCTCTTTAAACGAAATTCATATTATTTATAGATGAAATTTAAAATTTTAAATATATATATATATATATACATATATATAATTTTGAAAATGAACTGCAAAAGTACATGTATATATCAAATCAAATCAAATCTAATCACTTAACGTGCTTTACTTGACACAATTTCGGAGGATAGGCCGTTGCATAGTAATGGTTCCGGGAGTGTTTCCTAGGCGTAAAAGCACGCTTAAACCGGGAGCGGGGGGTCACAATCCCCCTCGGCTTTTATACTATCCAGTTGGCATATTTCCCTCTTTCATTTGAATTCATACACACACACACACACACACATATATATATATATATATATATATATATATATACTTTTCTCATTTTGAAGACGTGATCAATTTTAATATTCCAATATAGGAAAATCGATTGTAATCACCAAAACAAATGTCGACTGTAGTCACCAGGTCTAATTGACATATGCCTGCTTTCTTCACGGAAGTATTGTAAATTTGAGTCTTACAAGCAGAAATTTTATTTGGTTCGATAAACAATTTATATTCGTTTGACATAACTAGGATACCATTTATGAATATACAAAACTAATTTCAATATTTTAATATTTTTAAATGTTGTTCCAGAAAAAAAGAAGAATAGGAATGTTTTTTAGAGCTTCGCTTTGGCTTCACTTTGCTTACTATCATTCAAAATATATTCTAAATTACAACAGATAGATATAATCTGCGAGCAACAAAAATGTTCAGTAAAAATCCGGTTTCTAGGTCAATAATTTGTTTTTAAAAAGCTCTTATAGTTTTCGAGCAATCCTCTCGTCGAGTTGAAGAAACAGATTTCAATTTTTAATGTTTCCATTGCTTATGTTTGTATGTTTGATTACTGTAGGAAGACTAAAAGTTCTGAAAAGACTCTTATGGTTTTCGAATAGTTAGTTCTCTTGTCAAGTTGAAGAGCAATGAAAAATTTCAAATTTTATTGTATGTATTGCTTATGTTTGTATGTTTGATTACTGTTGGAAAGCTAAAAGTTTTGAAAAGACTCGTATGGTTTTCGAACAATTCTCTTGCCAAGTTGAAGAAGAATAAAATATTTCAGTTTTTAATGTTTGTATTGCTTATGTTTGTATGTTTGATTACTGTTGAAAACTAAAAGTGCTAAAAAAAGCAATCGTGTAAATTGTGGCACTTCAAAAGCCTCACAAGGATGTTTTAGATTGGATTCTTGAAATATAGTAATTATATCATCTATAAAATAATATCCATACTTATAATATCCATATAATCCCAAATTATAATATCAATCGGTTTTTGAATATAATAATTATAATATCCATAAAATATCCTTTATCTGCTATGCTTTCTATTTCAATATTTTCTCTATGTATTACCATAAATAGGGAAATTACTCAAGAAAAAATAGATGCATTTTACTCTATAGGCGTTTTAACTAATAGAAATATTTAACCCTAGTGCACTTGCAAATTTCGAAATCGGATGTTGTAAATTGCATGCAGAACTACATCTCGTAGTTTGACATAATATTTATATAAAACATCTGTTAAGCTTCAAAAAATTAAAAAGATAGCCTTTGCAGAGAATAGAGAACAGTTTTATCTTAAACATATATTCCCGGATCAATAAAACAATCAGAATAAATGCTACACTTGTTGCTTCTTGTGCATTGTCAGCAAAATATCCCACATTTTGCAGCCATTAAGATAAATCGAAATAACTTGAGTTTTAAGAGTCCCTGGATTTATTTTAATGAAAAAGTAGCTTTGTTAAACAGAAAAACTTCCTTTATATTTTTAAGCTTATTTTTATTCCTTCACTAGTATTTAATCCTGTCCAGGAGAAGGAATTCAACCCTCTTACTAAGATAAATTGGAACTTATTCTTAAGAATGTATAGCGTTTAATGTTGAAAATATTTATCTTAATCGAAAATTGGCTCATTTAGGTTCTATCTCGTTGTCCACTCTATACTTGTGTGCAAAGTTTCCGATTTCAAGATTATTTGGGGGGGAGGGGGGTATGCAGAGTCCACTTAAGAGCTTCTTCTTCTTCTTCTTCGACCCAGACCGTCAGACCTACTAGAAAGGTGTAAGGTATCTGCTTGGAGGGCCGGGAAGTGCCACCCAATTTAGACCGGAACCCAGTGGGGGAGGCATCCACAGGGACCGTACCCTCCTTCCCCTACCACCAACCTCTCGGAAGGACTTACGGACCCACATGTTTAAGGTGATCGTACTCCGCGTGAACACGGCGGCAGTTTGGGCAGTGGCTGGAATCGAACCCGGGCCTATCGAGTGCAACTCCAGCGCGCTAACCACAGGGCTACCGCGCCCACCCACTTAAGAGCTTGTAATTCCGTCCCAGTAGCTCAATTCAGAGTGTCGACTGTCCAGTTCTAAGATCTAGGATTCGATTCCCGGTTGGGGCAGCAAGATCCTTTACAATGGCGCCTGAGCAAATCAGCTTTGTAGGTTAGTGAAAAAAATGTGTTTTGAAAGTTACGCTTGTACAATTTGCACGGATTCAGTGGACTCTGGGATATTGAGCGCCAATTTCAAATCCAGAGAATAACGACCACGCAGGAAGATAATCTGGAAGATAAAAATAGCATCAGAAAGCAACCTGAGGTAAAAATAAGAGGTGGTTGGCTATGTTGTCAGTTGCATGCTAATCTGACATTAGAGAGTGGAGAATGCAGAGTCCACTTCAGCAATTCCGCCCCGGTAGTTCAACGGTAGAGCGTTGACTGGACAGTTCTATGATCCAGGGTTCGATTCCCGGTTGGGGAAGCAAGGTTCTTTACATGGTTCCTGAGAGTTTGTAAAGACTTTACGATCCATCACCATTTTCTCAGTTCCCTGTGGAAAAATCGAGAATCCGAATTCGAATACTTTCCCTATACATTACCATATATTGTAGAGAAAGTCAAAAACAAATACTAAAATAGGCGTTTTGCCAATTATCTAATTGAAGAATGGAATAGAAATAACTATAGTAAACGAGACATTTGTTACATATTTAGTTTGTTACATTTTGTACTGTCCTTTTCATTGAACTGCTAGGACAATTCTATATATTCAATATTTGAAGATGGGAGTTCATTCTCCTGCTTTATTTTGCCGATCGAAGTGCAATTTTCAGATTTATACAATTTCTTTATTTCTCCAAGTTTTACTTTTCTTACAATACATCCTTGTATACAGTCTTCATCTTTTAATTTATTAGATAAAATAATTGTTTTTAAAATGTCATGTCAGATTGATACAATAAAAAAATATCACAATTCCCATTGCTAAGATGTTATTACTTTCCAAAAACCTTTTCTTTTATTATAGACTAGGAAATGAACCCGGAGTTAAAGCAGGGTAAATATATAAAATCACAAAATAAATATTCGCATTCGTTTAAATAATAGTGATAACTGCATGCCACAATTTAAATATCAATTTCAATAAACTCATCACAATTAAACCAAATTATATATTAGACACCTCAAAATAAGTGGCCACTACTTAAATAATAAAGATACAGATAAAGCCATATTTCAAGTCTCGCAAAACTTAAAACCTCAAGAATCTCAAACAAGATATCTCAATATAAGTAAATATTTTTATAAAAATCATTAAAATTTGTCTATCCATGGTATGGATACTGCCATTCAAAGTTTGTTCGAAAGTTAATTTTTCGTTCTTTCCGATTGTATCAAAATGGAAACTATGTGATAATGTTTTACGCCGCTAAGATATATAATTGTGTAAATATCGACCTAAATTAGTGTAAAACGTAAATAACTAAAAATCTAATTCGACATTTAAAAATTAACACCGAGATACAGCTACGTACTTCGAGAAGTACCTGTGTGTCAAATGTAATGGTAGTGCATCGTTTAGATTTTGCGTTACAGACAGACACACACAGCGACAGACAGACAGACAGACAGACCGATAGACACAAACACACATATACGCACGCACATAAACACACACACATCTGCCTTTTTATGTAAAGAATATCGCTATTTTATTTTCTTCTACTGAACAAGATATGATTTCATTCAAATATATTTTTTGAAAAATAAATCTTTGACTTAACAATATTTCTATGAAAATTTAACTTTATAAGTTTTAATTAATATTTCGGTTGTCTCTTAGTGTAGTAACTTGAAACAGAAACTTGGATCTCCGCGGTAGAGTAAAGGATGGAAACCTTTTTGATGCCAAACATAAATTGTTATTTTTATCTAAACTTTGTTGCCCTGCATCTTATTTCTTCCTCTGTTTCTTAATCATCTTTAGGCATCATGGTAATTTTTCTTTCATATGTGTAGGACTAATGTACCTCTGAAAAATGTTAGTGCTCATGTTAATTTTCCTATATTCGTGTTTGATTAATATATGCTTGGCAAATATGTCCTTCATTACTGTTTCAAAAACTAAAAAAATTCGAATGCTTAACTTACTTTTTACAATCCCCTCAGTATTATCATAAAAGCGAAAATGTTTGTGTTTTTCTCTTTGTCCTATTGAGCCCTATTTCTTATAACTCACTCAAATAATTTTTAATATCAGCATTTTATAAACTGTTTTTTTTTTCAATCAACTTGAAAGTGTCAGGCTCATTTTCTGTGATTTATAGTTTGGCTGATATATCTCTGAATAAAAAGTTAGATGTTTTTATTCAATATGTTTTCGGAAACTACATACCCTTCCCTTTCATATCCAGTGATGGTAAAACGTATTTTCTCTTGTCTTGATGCTCCTGTTCTATGACTTTCACAAAGAATATTTTGACGATTTGAACTTCAAACCAATATTTCCTTAAATAAAGAATTAACAAAAAAAAATCTGATGTGAGCATCACATAACTTTATAATTTATAATATATATATATATATATATATATATATATATATATATATATATATATATATATATATATATATATATATATATGTACTCCTTTTAGAGTAACAAAAATGTATAAAATTAACGGAACTGTGTTTTTAACACGTTGAATTGTACATTTGGCGATTTTCCGGATGACAACATGTACTAGTACTATTTCAAAGTACCCAATTAATTTACATTTCACACAAATATAAATTAACAGTTATTAATGTTGATAACATCTTCAATAAGTGATATCGTCCATATATTAGAATATTTTAATAATTAATTCATCAATTAGGCGTCATTTTTGCACTTTCGATTAATTCGCATCAATTATCTTCACGGGCAGATCTGAAGAATGAAACATCCTGGTCCCTTTTGTAAGCAAATTTACGAAAGAAAGGAATTGAATCAATTGCATAATAACGTGAAAATATCAATAATCTCTGAATCAATAATCCCTGAAAATATCAATAATAATAACGTTTAAACCTGAAGACCGTAATTGATATTATCCAGTCAAAAATTGTATAAGGAAAATCAAATCGTTCTCTTCTGAAATATATTTTTATATACATTTATTTATTATTCAAATCGAAAAAATAATAATTAAAATTAACAGACAGATTAAATTTAAATGCGTTTCTGAGCAACATGATATGAGATAGAATCTTTCTCATAAACTGCGAAATTAAATAACCATTTTGATTTCTTTATACTTCTCATTGTTCAGTAAAAGCTTGTTTAAAATAAATCATGGAGATAAATTTCCTATTTAAATCATGTTTTAAATAATTCATGTTTTCAGAAAGTGACTAATTAGCGTAAAAAATCTCCCATCAAACTCAGAGATAAAGTTTTAATTCACTTTCAAACGATTTTCAAGCTTTTCGTTGCTTAAAAAAGGATACAGAATTTTATGAAATCGATTAAAATTTTCAAACGAATTAAATTTTAAGAAATACAAAATTTAATTTTCTTTACGGCCCCTGTACAAAGACATTTCCAATGGGTGAAATATGCCCATACACTTATAAGGTGATGTACAAAATTTCAGCATTTTATCATAAAATGTCCCAGAGATATGTTTAAATAAAGTTGGTGAGGGATTAATCGCAAATTAAAATGTAAATATTTACAGCAAGAGTGCAAATGCCGCAACGCAGAAATGCATCATAGGCAAATAATATCTGCCTCTTATCTTTAATGGGTCTTTTGGCATGGATGGAAACCACTTTGAACAAGCTTTATAATTTTTGTCTAAAGTTATTATTTCTACACAGTATAGACACTTTTGTATCAACAAATAGCAAAATCATTATTCATTTATATAATCATTGTTTTCTTTTGTAATTGTATGACCTCTGAAACGCGATCTACTGACATGATTTTTCCAATCTGAGAACCAAACTCAATGCATCGAAAAGTGGTTTAAGTCAGCATTTTTGTCTTTTCATATCTCTGGGACTTTTTATGATAAAATGCAAAAATTTTGTTCATCGCCTTATTAGCGTATAGGGCACAATTTACTTATTGGAAATGTTTTTGTACTGGGCCGTATACAAATTTAAATTTTGTATTTCTTAAAATTTAATTCCCTTGGTAATTTTAATCGATTTCATAAAATTCTGTACCTTTTTTTACACACTTTGTAAATTATTATATATATCTAAGATCAATATTTAAGGAATAAAAGCCGAGGTCAATGTTTTTGGGGCACCTTGTATACTATATAGTATAATGTATAAGGAAAACTTTGATACAGGGTCGGAAAATTCGAATTCGAGTTTTCGACGGAAAAACACGATTTAAGCATCTCTGAACACGAATCAGACGTTATTGAGATGATGTCTGTATATGTGTGTGTGTGTGTGTGTGTGTGTGTGTGTGTGTGTCAGTCAGTGAGACTGTGGAGACGATATCTCACGTACGAATGAAGCGATTCGAACAAAATTTGGTACAAAAATCACAATCAGTGAATATTGGAAGTCTATTGCTTTTACACTCATTCGATTGTTCAGAACTCTCCTAAATTTGTAAATGAAAATTTGAGAAAATCGTCAAAAAATTACAACATTCCATAAAATTACGTAAATAATCATTTCTTATCTAATGTTTCATTAAAAAACGATTGACATAAACTTTAGAACGCTAGCATGAACCGTCTTTGAGATATTGAACATTTTTCAAATAAATTTGTCAAAAAATTACATAAAAATAAAAAAAAGTATTAACTATTGTGAAATCTGTTCACTTTCCATATGCAATATTATGCGATACATTTAGTATCATTATTCTCAAAGATCTAGCTTGTTCCATTCACGAGAAAAAACACTTTGGGTAATAGCTTTGTAATTTAACGCCATTAGTCGTGTATCTACTATAAGAATAACCTATTTCTTCATCCATAGTAGTTGAAGAAATTTCGGCGACGAATTTGGTGGAATATTATTAATTTGGCGAGTTTCTTAAATGTTGTGTTTTAAATGTCAATTTGACGAAAATATCGCCAAATTGATAAAAATGACGCTAAATCAATGAAAATGAAGACAGATGAAAATTCAATATATTAGGAAGAATATAAGAATCCGCTATAAGAGAAGATACTGTGGGTAATAATTTTGTATTTGGACGGCATTAGTCGTTTATATACTATAATAATCTATGTCTTCACCATAATGCAGGACGAAATTTTGCCGATGAATTTGGCGGACTATCGCATACTTGGCAATTTTTTTAAACGTCTCAAAATTGATATACATGTCGCCAAATTGATAAGAATGATCCTAAATAAATGAAACTTACAACTAATTTATGAAAATTCAATATTTTGGAAAGAATAAAAAACTCTACTATAAAACTATCCTATTTTTCCATCTGTAACTCTTAGCTAAATTCTGGCGAAGAATTTTGGCGGCATATCACCAACTTAGCGACTTTTTTAGATATTGCCAAATTGATAAAAATATTTTCAATTTGATAAAAATATCTCCAAATTGATAAAAATGACGCCAAATGGGATACAATGTTTTGCAAATTTTTTATTCCGTCATATGATAGGTATACCTTTTATTATATAAGAAATGCTCTTCTAAATATCGCCAGCTTTGCGATATTTAGCTTCACATTGACGAAAATATTGTCAAAATTGCAAAAATGACGGCAAGCTAATGAAAATGACGCATAATTGATGAATTTATTATTAAAATATTTAAATATATGGACTATATTGCTTATTGAGGAGGCTATCTATATTAATAATTGTTAATTTAGAGTTGCGTAAAATATAAGTTAATTGGATACGAAATAGTTTTACATGTTGTCATCCGGAAAAACGTCAAATATACAATTTAACATTAGAAACACTGTGCCGTGGATCTCTTCATCACTTTTCCTCCGTTAAAGAAGTAAATTCGTTGCATTATATAAGGAAAGTCATGTGCTGCCCACATCAGATTCTCAACTGTTAAGTCTAAAGAAAAGAACTATTTTTCTAATATTGAGTATACTAATATTTCAGAGAAATCATACGGTTTTGATACATCATGAGTTTTAAAATTAAAAGATTAAATTTAATACTTAATTTTATTTAATATAACAATGTTTTAATTTATTGTTTTTATTATTTATTATTCGATGACTAGACTGTTATTATAAATTAAATAATTGATGCTCAAAGAAATATGTTCATGTAACTAAGCGTCAAAATAATTTTATCAATGTACAACATAATTAAAATAGGTTAATTCAGAACTTCCAATATGCCTAGTTTTCAAATATTAATAGGCTTATCGGGATAAAATTTTAATTAGCATTTGAATTTATAACAGTGATGTATGTTACTCTATATGCGAATTAACTCAATTGTACGGCAATTACTCAGAAGTATCCAAAAATGCTAATATTTGTAATTAAATATATTCATTGGGGGGAATTCTTGTAGTTAAGTAATAAGACTCGAAACTGGAATATTGATTTTAGAAGCAATGCATTTTCATTTCTACATTTATGCACTAAGAGATAAAATATAAAACAAGAGTGTTAAATTAATTTTATAAACCTAAGGAATATTGCTTAAGTGTAATTTAGAATTATGAAAAAATATAAAATAATACAGCCATGCCCCGGAGTTAACCACTGTTGACATGTAATTGCTTCCTTGTAATTGCTCCCTTGTAATTGCTTTCTTGTGATTGCACCCTTGTACTTGTTTCCGAATTAAGTAAGCTTTGTGTATGCTGTGTGCGATTAGATGTGACCTATTATACCTCAAATTTGAAAGTAGCATAAATAATTTCAAAATATTAAAAATTCAAGTTATCAAAAATTTAAAAAGTTCTACTTATATGATATGTGCATACATAGTTTGTACATATGATTTAAGTATAATTGACATATTCTACATAGAAGATTACTATAATTTAGATATTTACGTTCTCATACTGTAGAATATAATATAAAGTAATGTATAGTATAGAGAAGGTACTACACAAAAATTTTCGATTTTGAGGCCAATATATGTTTAGGACCTGCTGAACACCTTTCGATTAATTTTAGATTGCTTATGGTCGATTTTTTCTATACAAGATAGCTGTTACAAATATGAATGGATTTACACGAAACTTTGTATTCAGCTCTATTGTTGAACAAGCTCGAACTAGATAGAAGTATTTTTTAAATTCGAGCAAAAATTTTGAAACTTTATATTATCTTAACATGGCAGCATAAGACAAAATTTGACATAATTATGCATAAAAGGGTTTATTTATAGCTCAATGATCACGAAATTTAATAGTTTCAGTTATTGTAGTGAAAAATATCCACGATACATTTCATTACAATAACTGAATGTGTTGTGTTCGACTGTGTTGTATTTGTGACGTCATTAGCCCTCTTTGGGGGAGGATATTACCCCCGAAGAGATACATAGTCAAATTTCTAATGAATCGAAATATTTTTAGTCCTTTAAAATGAAGGGTAATATGTTATATTTCTGATCATTTGGATTAACAATACAGATATTTCAAAAAATGTTTTTGCAAATCTTTCAAAACAACAACAAAAAAAAGCCATTTAAAAATAAATTCTGGTATAAGACAGTCGAGTTGAGCCACACTCTAGTTCATTTTTATTAACGTACTGGTAGATTAAGCTTTTAAATACATATATGTAGTACACTCCTTAGATGTACGTAATATACATATATATATTAATTCATTTATTTACGCGAACATATGCAGTTGAACAAATTTTAATTCTTGAAAACATTCTCAACACAGTACGTTGACTGTTTTGGCTCTATTGAGAACAATAACTGTTTCCAGATGCGTTTTAAAAGTCATATCCGGTCTTGATTCTAACGTTCGTGCAATGTTCAATGGCGATTGTACACATTTAAACGATACCAAAACTACTAATCAAACCTCGGTTTCATTTTTGGCAACGTATTTTATTACAACTTGATGCGTATACATACGTCAGTTTAAAAATTTGCACCCTAGTACAAAATCTGTATTTTACTTTTGTTTTATGCCCCGGTACAAAGACGGTATTTTACATTTGTTTTATACCCTAGTACAAATGCTGTATTTTACTTTTGTTTTATATCCTGGTACAAAGACTGTATTTTACTTTTCTTTTATACCCTGGTACAAAGGTTGTATTTTACTTTTGTTTTATACCCTGGTTCAAAGGCTGTATTTTACTTCTGTTTTTTAGCCTGGTATAAAGGCTACAATTTTTAAATATTGTTTGTGGGGGGGGGAGGGGGTTTAGCAGGAACTAACGTTTGACTCACTTGAATTTTGTCACGCCACAAATGGGCAGTGCATTTGTCGAAGAAAAAAAAAATCTTGCATTTACTTTTGTCAAGTCATATTACTATCTAACTCCTTAATCTAGTCCAAAATCTAAAAATGTCAGAAATCATCCAAAAGTAATTCCAAGTCATTAGGGGTAAACAAGGATAAAATTCGGCATAATGATATTGCTTATGCATTATTTGAATAATAAAAATGGTGGGAAAAGAAAACTCTTTGAGTTATCGAAATTCGACATACATCGAGGCCTGACATCGAGACGTCGGAATGAATACTCAAGCATCTCTTTATAAAAACAACAAGTTTATTCTTAAACTTTAGAAATCATAAAAATAAACTCCATTAACGTCAATTACACGTAATAAATCAGCATGTACGTGGTCGACCTTTTTTTACCATCTTCTGCATCCACACACGACACGTTCTACGTCGTACCAACTCGTATCATCTCGAACGGTATCGTTCATCTCTCTCGTGCTTCGTCTTTTTATAACCTGGTTGCGAGCTCCACCTACAGTACGCAATCTGGGTGGATGTTATTTAAATTTAGGCTCTTCTTTCCCAGGGAAGACATTGCTTGAAAATTGAGGAATCGAAAATATAACTGTTAACCCTTGCAACTGCACTACCTGTGATTTATCAGATTTTATTTTTACCTTCTCATACTATGTAAGACAGTATAGAGAAAGTACTTTTTCACGAAAAATTTCGCATTCGAAATTTTGAAGCCAATATACGATTTAAGACCTCCTGAATACGTTTTGACTGTGTTTGGAATGATGTCCGTTTGTCTGAATGTATGTATGCGGTCTATTCCTTATATACACTATAGCGGCCCTAAATATTAACGGATTTTCACGAAATTTAATTTCATAAATTAAATTAACTAACATAAATCAGGAAATTCCGAGGTTTTGACATTTCTTATTCCGGGATTTCGAGATAATATTTTACAGGATCCCAGAATCACAGGATTAGGGATCACCATCCTGGTTTGGGTCCCAATCTGCAATAAAATGAGAAAGCAAGGAAGATAAATGCTAAGGTGCTGCAAGTTAGAACTGTCAAAAGATTAAAAATATTGAAAATCAAATTGAAGATTAAAGATATAAAAGATTAAAACTGTCAAAAACATTTTTATTTTCACAACTTCGATCACGAGATTCTTAGTTTCTGGCGAATCGTCACTTATCTCGATTGGTGTCTTTTAAATAAATGGAAATTTGGTAAAAAAAAAAATACATGCTAAGAGTTTTGTGTAGAAAACCTTCTTCACTTTCCAATCCTTTTAATAATTTCAGATTAGAAAGTACCTCCTTGAACGACTCTCAACTCATACACTAGTTCCGAAATCACTTCTTCTTCAGGAGGGAACACCGCCTGGAGTCTTCTTCTGAGAGGCTGACGAGATCCGCTATAGAATTCCATTCAATTCCTTAATTTTATCAAATATTCTCTTTATGAACTTCATTTTGAGTTTTTCCGCTAAGAAAAGATATCCTTCCACATTTTCGGATAAACCTTGTTTCTGTCAAAGGCAAAAATTGATATTAAAACAGCTAGGTGAATTCACCAGGCTTATTATAATATAATGTTTTCCCTAAGTACGACGTTAAATATCCTGTCTCATTTGATGGTTTTAATATTTCTAGTCTTTTGAGGAAGGTTTCTGAAGGATTTGGAAGAAGACTTCTTGATAAAGACTTTAATCTCTCCCATAAACTATATGAAATTTTTAGATATATTTAAGCTATAACGCTGGATGATAAAAAAATGAACTTTGGAAAATATTCAACAACTTCTAACTTCACAAGTTGTTGAATAATTACTCAGCAACTAGTAACATTATGAGTTGTTGAATTTGACAAATAGTTGTGTTTCCAAAACTTTCCGGAAACTTACGTTGGGACAAGTACATATGATCAGCAATGAAATCGAATTTAAAGAGACAATGGACAATTCCGGTCTATTTTTTTTATTTCTTTATTCGATTCGAAATGTTTCAAAATGAATAAAAACATAAAAATTTTTATTCTCCGAGCTTCCAATTTGGCGCGAACGGCATGTGACGTCACAAGGTTCTACTCGTTCTCATCGCGCGAATCTGTGAATGTGTGTTTACATTCGAAAAGTTCTGTTTATTATGTCTAATACTTATAAGCACTGCATAGTTCCAATGTGCCCTTCTACTAGTATCACATCACCAAATAAAATCTTTAATCTGTGCCTAAAAATGATGTTGTTCTTAAAAAATGGTGTCAAGCAATGAAGAGAGATACTAAACAAAATCCACCACTGTCATTAAAGACAACTCGTTTTGTATATGAAGATCATTTTGAAGTAAGTCACATTTATGTAATTTTTTATATTAGTATTTCAGATTTGAAAATTAAGCTCTTTTAAACGAAAATTTTAATTATATTTACGGTGTCAAATCAATAATGGACATCATTCCCTATATGTACTTTACATCTTAATATAATCACATAGCTTCTTAATTTTACAATTTAACATTCCATCATAGTATTTTTTGCAAGACAAGATGCCATTAGGTGATGATCAATGCCAATAAGATGTTATAATTAGAAATTCAATGTCCCCTTGATTCAAAATTATGCAAATTAATTCATGTGTCACTTAGAAACATCATAATAATTCATGTGTAACTTACAAACATCTACTGATATTCATATATTATATATTTATTGGTGCAATTTCATAGGTAATAAAATTAATTTTATAGATTAATAGAAAATACGCAACACAGATTAAATTTTAGAGGGTTGACTACTAATGGTACATAATAATCTCTGACTTGCATTTGATGTTGATTTTTGTTATTAATGTTAGAGTAATGAAATAGAAAAGAAAAATTAAGGAGTGTATAGATAATAAATCAGTGTCTGTATAATCAAATTTTTAAAGCGTTTGTATGAGAAGTTTTTACTATGATTTATTAAACTTACAAAATTCTTAAGAGTGAGCACTACTGTCTCGACACTCAATGTTTTGTTTTGGTATTACAAGTGAACTTAAGGGGGCATAGGACCTTTAAACAGTCGAAATTCATTGAAAATAGAGCTATCTTTACAATTTTTTAATTTTAACCAGGTGTATCCCAGATGTTCAAATTTTTTTCTCTAAACATATAGAAAACCTTTCTTACTACACAAATTTTACTGAAGTCATATAATTATATGTACATTTTATATTGTTTTTTAAAATTTATACAATTTTGACAGACATAATGGTGTATGTAGCAGCCGCGCGCAGGATATTTCAAATAATATTATACTTATGGACTTCAATTTGATAATAATATATTTATAACTATTACATCTTTAATTTGTACACACTTTTTAAAATTTTGAAATAAATTTAATATTTTTAAAATCTAAACAAAATGAAATTTTCATTTTCAGTGTTAAAAAACATGAAATAAACCTCTTCACAATTCTTTTTTTACTATTTATGGTGAATTTTTGAAGTACAAATTATATATATGGATGAAACAAGTAAGCCCAAAAAATTTGAAAGTGATTGGTTAAATATATTTTAAGATATGTTGCGCGCAAGGGCTAAAATCACATATCTGAGAAAAACAGCTTTAAAGTTTAAAAATACATTCAGTGTTACTTATTATCTTATTTTACACCTTAAAATGCCTTTAGTTCATAAATAGCACCTTCCTATGTCTGTTATGTAAGAAGAATCAAAAATTTTCTGCCTTTTAGGGGCTACTTGAGCTCTATATGTTGCTTCGGAAACTCGAACAGACGTTTCGCGCAGTAGTTTCTTGTTAGTCAGATGAAGCACGTTTACTAAATTTTTACTTATTTATGAGGAATTTTTATCTATAAATTATGTATATAGATGAAACAAGTAAGAGCAAAAAATTTGAAAGTGATTGGTTACATATATTTTAAAATATATTGCGCGCAAGTGTTAAAATCACATATCTGAGAAAAACAGCTTTAAAATTTAAAAATGCTTCAATGTTACTTATAATCTTATTTTGTACCTTAAAATACCTTTAGTTCATAATTAGCTCCTTCCTATGTCTGTTATGTAAGAAAAATAAAAATTTTTCTGCCTTTTAGGGGCTACTTGAGCTCTATATGTTGCTTCGGAAACTCAAACAGACGTTTCACACAGTCGTTTCTTGTTAGTCAGATGAAGAACGTTTACTAAATTTTTACTTATTTATGAGGAATTTTTATCTATAAATTACGTATATAGATGAAACAAGTAAGAGCAAAAAATTTGAAAGTGATCGGTTACATATATTTTAAAATATATTGCGCGCAAGTGTTAAAATCACATATCTGAGAAAAACAGCTTTATAATTTAAAAATGCTTCAATGTTACTTATTATCTTATTTTGTACCTTAAAATGCCTTTGGTTCATAATTAGCACCTTCCTATGTCTGTTATGTAAGAAAAATCAAAAATTTTCTTCCTTTTAGGGGCTACTTGAGCTCTATATGTTGCTTCGGAAACTCGAACAGACGTTTTGCGCAGTCGTTTCTTGTTAGTCAGATGAAGAACGTTTACTAAATTTTTACTTATTTATGAGGAATTTTTATCTATAAATTATGTATATAGATGAAACAAGTAAGAGCAAAAAATTTGAAAGTGATTGGCTACATATATTTTAAAATATATTGCGCACAAGGGCTAAAATCACATATCTGAGATACCCGCTTTTAAGTTTAAAAATATATTCAGTGTTACTTATTATAGTATTTTGACCTTAGAATGCTTTCAGTGCATAAATAGCACCTTCCTAATTCTGTTATGTTTGAAAAATCAAAATTTTTCACCCAGATTCAAAGTGGATTATTGACATCATCCCATGTTTAGTTTGTGATGTTCACACTGAATATTTGGATTTTCTTAAATTCAGGTAAATATAAAACGATGGAAATAAAGGTAAAGAGTTAAAACTTCATATTAAGAAAATGCCAATATCGTTTCAGTCAATAATTCTAGTGGCGCTGGGGTAAGTTAAGTAGTCCTGCATTATATGCATTTCAATGGCGAAATAACTGAAATATTTATTTAAACTGCCAATTTTGTAAAAATAAATTATTGGCTCAATACAAAGTAAAACTGAAATATTAAAGAATATTTCTATATATTATATTATTCTGAATATTATATTCAAAATTTAACCTTTCAATTTATTTTTATCTCCAAATAGTCTGTACTATATCCTACAACTATGAAAAAATACTGGTTAATTATACTCATAATTAGAGATCCCTTAATTTAAAAATAACCAGAAATAAATATACTAAATACTACGCCTTTCTTTTGTGCCATATAGCAATAGAGGCTACTTTCTTAACACTAATGACACCTAGATATAATTCTCAAAGCATTGCGGCATTTCCAAGCATTTCGTCCATAGGAGTTTTATCGCCTCCTTTTAAAAACTCTATGCACAAAACATTTTGTTCTGAAAAGATGTTTCATGCTTTGAAACAACTTGTTTATGAACCCATTTTCACACTGACTGAATAGTAAACAATGTCTTGCACTGCCTTCATCAAAACTGAATATATAAATAAGTAAAGCTTAGTTGGTTACCATATTTCTAATGACCAATATGTCTTAGGCATTTAAAAATTAAATTAGGGCATTATTTTTCAACTGTTAATTTTAGAAATTTTGACTACATTTTTTAAAGGGGATTTTTTTTTACTTGATATAAATATGTATTTTGAGCATGTAACATTTTAATATAATAATAGAGATTCGGTGTGAGCACCTTTTATGCTGAACAGTTTACTGTACTAGTAAAAAATGTACCCAGTGTTGCCAAGGATTATTTTTTAAGGAGGGTTTGAAAAATTGATTTCATTCTATTCAATTTTTCAAAAGGTATAGTCGTGCTCTGCCCACTTTTTAGCAATAATTTTTTAAAGCAAATAAACACAATTTACATGTACACACTAAACACCTGTTAAATTACGCCCTCACTGATAAGCTTGAACTATAAGCTAACTTACAGGAAGGCGTGGCTATTTCTTCCCCTATTTTCAATCCTTTATAAACAACGTAATGACAGACAATGATTGGATATGGGATGTGACTTTTCATGAATGAAATATTCTTGTGCAAGGCGAATGGATCTGCCATTTTGTGTCAAACATGGTTCTATTAATTAATCTTTACAGAAAAAAGTCATATATAATACTAAAAAATATGAATCATTTTCCGCGAATAACATGACATTCGCCCAAATTTAAACAATATCAAGACAAGTAAAGACACTAATAATGACTACTTTTACTGACTTTTTCTGGGGGGGGGGAGGGCAAACTGTTTTAGTCACAAAGAAAAAAAATGTAAAACTGCTTTTTAGTAATTAAATGTAAAAATGCTTTTAATATATTTAAATGTAAAAATGCTTTTAATGTAATTAAATGTAAAAAACTGCTTAATTTGTAAATAAAATATTATATTTAGAATCTTCATGAAACATACATAGCTAAAGTGCTCTTGCACATAAAACATTTATTCAATAAAAAATTAAGCATATAAATTCAAATGTTTTTCTTTAATTTCCAGAAAAAACTCAAGAAAAGGGGTAAATCTTACCTATCAACTTTTACACCACGAGATTCAGCCGTCACAAAATCCATATTCTTTTTAAAATACAGAACCATCATGATAGAATCAATCTTGGGCAAATTGTCTGATTGCCCTTTAACAAAACCTGAATCCATGTTTACAATAAAATAAAATAAGGAACAAATAATTTAAATTCAAGCAGACGAAGAACAAATGGGTAAAATAATCATAAACAAATTGTAAACAAAATTAAACGCCTACTTGCAAAAATCTCAATAGAAACAGCATAGTAGAATGTTGCATCACAGGTCGTTCGGGCCACATGACGTCACAGCCAATCACGGGCTGTTTTGTCTTTGAGAAGATTTTGCGTTTTTCATTTCTTGATATTTAAATAAATAATTATTTTAAAAGATTTTCGTTTGAATATTTGAAATCAGAAAAAAATTCTCTATAAATATCAATGGGTTTTAAGAGCTTTTAAAAAAATCGGAATTGCCCATTGGTATATAACTTGAAATAGAGAAACATAATTACATCAATTAATTAAATACGATTAAACATTAGTTAATCAAATACGACGGTCCCAATCCTTCTTGACTTTTAACGAAGATTTATAAAGAAGACTTTTTGATTAAAACTTTTCTACTCCCTATAATTAATATGAAGATATATTTAAGATAACACTGGATGATAAAAATGAACAATGTAAATTGTTCAATAATTTGTAAATTAAAGACAAATAGTTATGTTTCTAGAGCTTCCAGAAACTGACGTTGGAACAAGTATATATTATCCGCAATGAAATCGTATTTAAAACAAACAACTGGTATTTAATTTAAAATAAAAAATAGTAAATACAATGATTAAAAACCTCCTTGGCTTTTGACGAATATTTTTGAAGGCCTTTGAAGAAGACTGTTTGATAAAGGTATTTCTATTCCCCCATAATCGATATAAAGTTCAAAGCAAGATTTACGATACAGCTGAATGATTAAATTATTCGCAACTTGTAACTTTAAGACAAATACTTGAGTTTCGAGAACTTTCCGAAACTGACGTTGGTACAAGTACGTATGTAATATCAGCAATGAAACATAATTTAAGGAAACTAATTGGTATTTATTTTTTAATAAAATACATTAAATAAGATGGTTCCAATCTTCCTTGCCCTTATGTTTCCCCAAATTCTTAAAAACTGACGTTGGGACAAGTTATATTATCAGTAATGAAGTATAATAAAGAGACAATTGTTATTTAATTTTTAATTAAAATGTTAAATACTATTGTTATAATCCTCGTTTGCTTTTGAAAGACTTCTAAAGGCTTTTGAAAAATACTATTTAATACGTTAAAACAACGTATATATTATATTATCATCAACAAGATATATTTTAAAGGAGACAATTGGTATTTAATTTTTATTAAAACTTACTAAATACGAATTAACAACATTCTAAATAGAAATGTTTGCATTTTGCAAATATCACAGTTATTTAAGGTCTCCAGTAATTTCGTATTTACTGTATCTACCACAATGTTATAAAGTTGTAGAGTTGAAACATGGAAACTGGAATAAAGAAATTAAAAAAAATGAGTTTTCTTTTTAAATTTCAAATATAGATGATAACTATTAAAAGTGAATATATTCTACGATAAAAATACCATTAAGCAAAAGTAAGCGTAGTATTCCTATACTGTCTTAATATTTAACTTCTAGCGACATTTTCTATCCCAGCGAATTCTAGGAATATGGGAGGCCGATTTTAAAGAAACATCTAGACCTGCAGAATTGAAGAATATTTTCAGCTAAAAACGCAGTGAAATTCGTATTTTTAATATTTATATTAGTTATCTAATATATATACTAATTAACAAGTGTCCGTCTGTCTGTCATGCTTTTTTTAGGCACTTCCCGAATAGATAGAGATTTGATATTTGGTACACGGCTCGGTCTTTCGATGAAATCCTCTGGAAAAATCGAATTTTTCGAAAACGTTCTCTAGAAGGGGGTGCTCCACACCAAAACGTTCGAAAAGTGAAATGATAGGAAAGTATGCTTTGTAGATAGGGATTTTAAATTATGGTATATGAGTAAACCGTTCGAAAGGAAGAAAGTGTGCAATTTCAGATTTCCAATATTTCCTACTTAAGGGGGGTGCCACACTCCAAAATGTTCGATTTTCCGAATAAATGAGAAACGGCTCCTTTAAAATTTGATAGAGGCTTAAAATTTGGTATATGGACTAATCATTTGAAGAAGACACCCAAGACGAATATAGTTTTTCAAAAATGTTCGTTTAAGAGGGTGCTCCAGAGGGAAACGTTCGAAAGGTGAATTGATAAAAAAACATGCTTCGGAATGAGAAAAAGATTTCAAATTTGGTGTACGGGTAGATAGTTTGGAAGGAAGAAAGTATACAATTTCAGATTTCAAATATTTTCTACTTAAGCGGGTGCGGCATACAAAAATGTTCGATTTTACGAATAAATGAAAAACGGCCACTTTAAAATTTGATAGAGGCTTGAAATTTGATATATGGACTAATCATTTGATGAAAACACCCAAAACGAATATAGTTTTTCAAAAATTTTCGTTTAAAGGGATGCTCCAGAGGAAAACGTTTGAAATTTGGATTAATTAAAAAAAGCATGCTTCGAAATGAGATACAGACTTCAAATTTGGTACACGGGTAGATAGTTCGAAAGGAAGAACAATGCAATTTCAGTTTCCCTATATTTTCAACTTTTGGGGGTGCTTCAAAACCAAATGTTTGATATTTCAAATAAATAAGAAACACTAATTATTTAAAAATTTACCTTATTCGGTAGTCGCTTAATGTGGGACCGTTGATTTTCAACGGGTATTCGGCTAGTATATACTAATTACCAAGGGTCCGTCTGTCTGTCACGTTTTTTAGGCACCTCCCGAATAGATAGAGACTTTCAATTTGGTACAAAGCTCGATCGTTCGATAAAACCCCCTGGAAAATTCGAATTTTTCGAAAACGTTCTCGACAGGGAGTGCTCCACGCCAAAATGTTCGAAAAGTAAAATGATAGGAAAGCATACTTTGCCATAGGATAGAGACTTCAAATTTGGTGTATGGGTTAATCGTTCGAAAGGAAGAGAGTGTGCAATTTCAGATTTCCAATATTTTCTAATTAAGGGAGTGCCGCACACCAAAATGTTCGATTTACTGAATAAATGAGAAAGGGCTCCTTTAAAATTATATAGAGGCTTGAAATTAGGTATATGGACTAATCATTTTATGAAAACACCCAAGAAGAATATAGTTTTTTAAAAACGTTCGTTTAAGGGGGTACTCCAGAGGAAAACGCTCGAAAGGTGAATTAATAAGAAAACATACTTTGGGATGGGGTAGAGATTGGAAATTTGGTGTACGGGTAGATAGTTTGGAAGGAAGAAAGTGTACAATTTCAATTTTCCAATATTTTCCACTTTAGGGGGTGTCGCACACAAAAATATGCGATTTTCGGAATGAAGTAGAAACACCCCTTTTAGAACGTGATAGAGGCTTGATATTTGAGAATGGGCGAAACATTTAATTGAAAACCCAAGAAGAATGGAGTTTTTCAAAAATGTATATTTAAAGGGGGCGGGTACTCCACAGAAAAACATTCGAAAGATGAAATGATAGAAAAATCATGCTACGCGATGGGATAGAGACTTCGGCAAATTTGGTATACGTGTAAATAGTTAGAAAGAAAGAAAGTGTGCAATTTCAGTTTTCTAACATTCACTATTGTAGGGGGTGCCGCACACAAAAATGTTCGATTTGACGAACAAATGAAAAACGCCTCTTTTCAATATGATAGAGGCTTGAAATTAAATTTATTATATAGGCTAATCATTTGATAAAAGAACCCTAAGATTATTACGGTTTTTCAAAAATGATCATTTAAGGGGGTGCAACACAGAAAAACGTTCGGAATATGAAATGATAGAAAAACATCCTTCACGATAGGATAGGGACATCAAATTTAGTGTCCTGGTAGATAGTTTGTAAGAAAGAAAGTGTGCAATTTCAGATTTCCAATATTTTCTACTTTAGGGGGATTTTCGGGATAAATGAGACACGCTTCCTTTTAAATGTGATAGAGGCTTGATATTTGGTATATGGGTTCAATCATCTGATAAGAAACCCAAGGCTAACAGAGTTTTTCAAAAATGTTCATTTATGGGTGTGTTCCACAGAAAAACGTTCGAAAGGGGAGATGATAAAATAGTATGCTTCGGGATGAGATGGAGACTTTAATTTGTTGTACTGGTAGATAGTTCGAAAGGAAGACGTGCGCAATTTAAAATTTCCAGTATTTTCTTCTTTAGGGGGTTCCGCATACTGAGATATTCGATTTGCCGAATAAATGTGAAACGCGAATTATTAAAAAAATGACAATATTCAGCGGTTGCTTATCGCGAGACTGTTGATTTTCAACGGGTATTCGGCTAGTATTATTTATATTATTTTATTATATATTACCAGCAACAAGATATATTTTAAAGGAGACAGTTAGTATTTAATTTTTAATAAAACTTACTAAATATGAATTAGCAATATTCTAAATAAAAATGTTAGCATTTTACAAACATCACAGTCATTTAAGTGTATTATATACTTGAATGTCCCCCATTAATTTCGTATTTATTGTATCTATCACTAACATGTTATAAAGTTGTAGAGTTGAGATATTGAAACTCGAACAAAGAAATAAAAGAAAATTAGGCTAGAAAGCTCAGGTTTCTTCTTAAATTTCAATACAGATGACAACTGTTAAACGCAAATATAATCTGCGATAAAAATACCATTAAGCAAAATTGAGTGCCGTATTCCTATAATATCTTTATATTCAACTTCCAGCGACGTTTTCTATTCCAGCGAATTCTAGGAATCTAAGTGGCCGATTATAATGAAACAACTGGACCTGCAGATTTGCCGAATGTTTTGAGTTAAGAACGCAGTGGAATTTGAATTTTGACCATCTATTGAATTTTTTAGCTGTTACTAGCATTTTGTCGATATACTCTGCCTATTTTCATGATTTTACTGTTAAACAGAACATCACGTCATTCGGATTTGCCCTACGTACAGGGTGTTTAGACACCCTGTACGTGGAAAATAATGAAATTATACCTTGAAAAGTATTTATCATAGGCATTTTTGGATTACCATTTTTACAATGGTAATCCAAAAATGCCTATGATATTCAACAAAACGACCCATTTTTTTTTCTCACTATAATTGTCTTAATACATTTCGATGTCGGTACCCTTGGTGGCACGACAAACGTTCAGACGATAAATTAATATTCAAAAATTGCCACAATAGTCGACGTTACTTGAAGTATGTTCGTTGTAATTGTAGCCACAGCATCCGTTCTGCTGGCAATTGGGTGCTGAAGGACGTTGCTCTTGACCTGGCAGACCAGGGCCGTAAGCCATAGGCGAAATTGAAGAGGGGTTGGAGGGAAATTCAAAGGTGGATTCAACAGTCTTATAGGAGATGCTCCCCAAAAACATAACTAATCATTAGCTTTTATAAACCATAACAGTTATTATATATTTCAATTCATATAAATTATTAACAAATAATTAAATATTTATATTTACAAGCTAGGAGCTGAATATTAATATCCATATACAGCTACTATACATCAATGTTAAAATATAGTAATTACAATTGATCTTTATATAAGCATTAACTAGTAATGAAGCTGCTAATAATTTGTAGAAACATTCTAAAAGTCAATACAAGTTAATGCTTAATGTTAACTCTTACATACGTATCAGTTGATTTTGACTCTATAATGTATAACAGTAAACCCCACAATAATACAAAATTATCCTAAATACTATTGTTATAAATTTTAAATATCTTTAAATTAAATATGTAAATAAATTGATCATTAGTATAATCACAAATTCAACTAAATTAAAAAATCTTTAAAACGAAGTAATTTATAAAAAAATTCTCAAAAAAATATTTTGTATGCAAAATTTGAATTGCATTTTAAATGGAAGTTCTTATCTCTGGTAAAAATTTAATATTTTTATTAGGGGGGCGGCTGAAAATACCTCTTGGGGGGGCTATCCCGGTCTAGCCCCTACCTGGCTACGACCCTGTAGGCAATGTTTTTATTTGACATAGCCTCACACAAAACATTCTAATGGGGTTCAATCTGCTACAGAGTGATCACTAGCTAGTGTATGCTCGTGAGAGGGTAAAACTACTGTTAAGGGGAAGGTGGGAGTTCCAAGTGAATTTCTCCACTTTTACCCCAATTTTAATATAACATTGTACATAAAACATGTATGACATCTATAGGCATACAAAATATGTAACTAATATGTAAATTATTTTTTAGATATAATTTGATTTATTATCAATTTTCTTGCATTTCATGTAAAACGACAAATGTACATTTCATGTGTAGACATCCCAATAATATATTTCTGGATTTTTGAGTATACATTTGAGTATACAAGTGAGTATACATTTTAAAATTGAGTAATTAGTTAAGGAAAATAACATATTCTGTTAAAATCCCTAATTTTATGCCAAATGATAACTTCTACCTCTTATTTAATGTATTAAATATGTATTGTTTTAAAAACCCATACTCACTTTTATTCAACATACCATTATTAAAATGTGCAGCAAGTTTCATGCTAATGTATAAAAAATATTTCTCAAGGAGTATTTTGTATGAACAGTAACAGCACAAAATCTCATTTTGAGTAAACGAATTTTGAAGTTAAAATAACTTTATAAAACTACCTTGTAAATAAAACTTTAAAACTCGATTTTCACCATTAAAAATATTGCATTTGAAATGTTTTTCAGTCCACTTAAAAAGCTTTATTTGAGTATTTTAATATGTAAGAATATAAAATTAATGATTTTGATCCTATTTTGACATTTTTAATGTCCATGCGCCCTTAAATAGTTAAAAACCTTATTCTACAAATGTTTGGATTAATTCAAACTTGAATATTTTAATTTCTAGAAATTATTTGCATGTCACTAAATGCAGGTAAGTATTACCCGTTGGTGCAATATGTAATCCGACTAAACCTTTATGGGTAATATTTAAGACCTCTCAGACATTTAAGACCTCCACAAAAGAAAACAATAAGTTAAAAATGATGTCGGTTGTTGCATAAAAAAGAAAACTTTTAAACTGAAATTAATATAAATGAGCTAAACATATGCTTGCTACTAAACAACTTTTAGTATTTCAATCTAACCACATAAAAAGTGAACGTAAACAAAAATCTTATTTAGGATAAAATAATAAATAAATTTATCGCTGAAAAGCGTAAAATATTTCTTGAAAATAATTCGCTTTATATAGTCGAATATCAATTTTGTTTTTTTATCTATCTTATAATGCTTTAAATTTTTATTATTTTTACAGATAATTAGAGAAACAGTTTATTTTTATTTTTATTATTTTCAAGATAATATATTGGCTATAATTATCTATTTTTTTAGCTTTTTTAATGTTACGGTAATATGTAATTGTTTGCTATAAAAAAAAAATCCGAGACAAATTGTTTCTAGAAATAGATCTTATTTTTCCCTGCATAATATTATGTTTCTTAGAATTTTCATTCTTTTTTCAAGGTATAACATATAAATATTTTCATTTAAATTTAGGAATTATTTATATAATAAACAAGGGGAGCTCATTATATATTTTACCCGGTATCTGTAAAATTCTTAATCTAAAACAGATAGAAAGAAGATAGATAGATTAAAATATAATTTGCAACACCAATAATTTCCTTTTGTTAACTTGGTTATTCATTCTCGAGTTAAAAATTCAGATCTTAAAATAAAACTTTAGTATCACATTTTTATCAAACTGATTACATTCTGGATTTTATTTAAATATCACCATTCTAACAAAATTATTAGAAATTCTGATTAAATTATTTCCTTCATTTTATAATTTTATTTTCCCGATTTCAACAAATAGCAGAGAAAAAATACTGAAACAGTTATTACTCAATTTTACCTGTTGCTTTCAGAGAATAAACTTTCGTTCCTTGTTGACAATTCTTAATTTATTTCTCACTCAGTTTCTTCAACTTCTATTTTACACACTTAAAATACATCATCTTCAATCTGTGAGAGTAATAGCACTTCGTTTCTGTAATTTGTTATGATAGATACATAAAAATTATTTATTTCACAAACACACGCGCGCACTTTCCAAAAATTGTCAAATCATTTAAAAAACACATTTTTACTGTTATTCACACGGAAGAATTGAAACCAGACGATATTTCAAATTTATGTTATTCTCAAGAAAGAATTATAAGCAGACGATATTTTTAATGAGTGAAATTAAAAGAAATTGTGCTTTGAATCCATCAGCGCTCTGGCGGGAAACATGTTCCACGCTCGCCGTGATTAGGAGCAGAAATGGAGCATCACAACATCCCACTAGTCTGCCGGCACATCAACTGTTCTGCACGCGGAGAATTGGCGGTTTAAGTAGAACGTTTACCGCGCCACGTTAAGAATGGAGTGACCGGTAGTAGAAGGTGAAATACATGGGGGTGTTAAGACTTAATTAGAGAAAGAACTAAGGGAACAATTTTTCTTATCCATGGAGTTATTTTTTTACAATTTAATTTCAATAAATGTTCATAAATTCATTTTAGTAATATGAGTTGTAGCTTACGAACCTGAGGTTGAAGAGGGTACAAATTCAGATTTTTCTTAAACTAATATAATTAGTCCTGTTATAAATAAACGAGAATTTTGTATAGATCTCTTACAACTATCTATTGAAGCTCTTTTATTTTATTTGACTAAATGGATCTAATCATCGCATTTTTTGCAGGTGTGACATTGGAGACTTCGGAAAAATATATTTTCATTCAATCAGCTAGAGACTCTGCATCCTGCTCGCTGACGCTCACTAATCCCTATATTTGCTTAGCCGGTCGGGGGCTTTGCCATCTAATTGCAAGAGCTAAACTAGCTTCATGAACGCTTTAATGAACGTAACACGCTCATGAATGTTTTAATGAGCGTAGCACACCAGCTGGGAATCCGACCGAAGTCAGTTAAGAATCCTCCTATTCGCTGACGTTCGCTCACTAACAAGAACAAATTACCAAGACAGTCCTACAAAAAATCATAAATTAATTTATTGTTGCTTTGCGTGTGCATAGGATGCGCAGTCCACTTACGCAATCTGTGTACACACGAGTAATAGGCATAATATGCTTTAAATAAACAGGAAAGATGTATCTCAATTCGATACTTTTAATATAGAAAGACTTATGGTACGTTTTTTAGGTAAATATATAACTTTCATTTACATATTTACAGCAATAAGACATTTGAAATCTAACGATAACAGTAGACAGCAATAACGAAAATTTCAACTATAGCTTCGCTATTAGAACTCTGAAATTATAAATTTAGATAATGAATTTAATTTTAATTTTTTAAATATTACTTAAATATTACTTTTTTAAATGGCTTCTTTTACTTTTGAAATTACTTCTTCGAACAGCGCTTTCAAAAATGAAAGATTAGATTTTGGAGATAAATGAAGGAAAATAAATTTTCATTTCAAAATTGTATGAAAAACAGAAATTTGAATCAGATTTAAACCCAAATAGACAATACATGGCACAGGGTTCTAAATCATCGTGCAAAATTGCAAATCATTTGATGACATAGGTATGTCGCTAGCCTTGATAAAATAATTTTTAAGGAATTTGTTAGCGTCGACAGCGTTTATTACTTTCCCTATATACATGGTGTAATGTATATAGTGTGTGGGGAGGGGGGTGAGGTGGGGTGGAAATGGTATCTCACGAATGAAGAGTTTCGAACAAAATTAAAATGTTATACAAATATTACATTCAGTGAATACTAGAAACCTATTGATCTTAAAACAAATCAAATATTCGGAAGATTTACAAATATTTGAATGAAATTTTTAAAAACAAAATTCTTCAAAAATCAAAACGGTTAATAATATTATGTAAATTATCATTTCTTATGTATTTTTTTATTAGAAAACGAATGATTTAATCTTTAGAAGCCTAGCATGAACCGTTATCAAGGTATTGCATGTTTCTCTAATGAATTTATCAAAAGTATTACATAAAATGAAAAAGTATTCATTATGCTGAAATATATTCACATTTTGAGCAATATTAAGCTACAAATTTATTAATAACATTATTAAGTCTAATTTGTTCCAGTCACGCGAGAAGATGTGTGTAATAGCTTTGAATTTTTACTACCCATAATTCGCCAATAGTCATTTATATATAAGAAATGTTCTGATCCTCATCTGCGTGTAACGATTGGCGAAAAATTTGGCAAACATTTCAACTCATATAGCGAAATATTGCTAACGTAGCTATATGTCGTCTCAAATTGACAAAATTATAGCCAAAATTACAGTAAATATTATGCTTAATTAACGAAAATGCCTTCAAATTGATGAATTAATCATTAAAGTGGTATAATGTAATGACTATATTGCATGTTTCGGATGCTTATTACCAAGCCCTACCTTCTCCAGAATTAAATGTTGAATTCATGTCAATCATGATCCAAGCTCTACCTATAGCCAATCTTATGAAAGGCGTTTTAAAAAAATTTTGAAAAGAAAAGATTGTGAAAATCCTTAGTGACATATTCCCCTCAAATTCGCTTCCAGAATTTGACTCAGAATCCACATCAGCTATGATCTAAGCTAAATATACAATAAATGAAGTGAAATACATTTTCCAAGGAAAGTGTACATTTTTGAAAAGGAATTGATATCTTTAAAACCGGAGGGTAAACTCCTTAGTGAGTCCCCCAACCCCTTCCTAAATTCGATGCTGAATCCATACAGTTATTATCTAAACAATATCTATAGCCAGTTCTGAGACATGGACATTTCAGTGAAAATTTGTATCCGGAAATGGAAAAGATATCGAAAGTAGAAATACTTATTAACCCCCCTACCCATTCTCCTCCGGATTATTGAGTCCATGTCAGTCATCATCTTAGCTCTACCTACTGCATATTTTGTGAAATAGTTGTTTCAAAGAAAAAAATTTCAAAAAAAAAAAAATATATATATATATATAGTATGGTAAAAGTTTTGCCACCAATAAATATTGCAGATATAATTGCATGAATAAATATATTTTCTTTATTATTGTGTAATTAATGTTAATCAAAATAGTTTTGTATGATTGTAAATTGTATTTCACATTGTAAAAATGAGGTGGTAATTGAGCAAAGTAACGGAGCTAACTGTAACACCTACTTTTCATAAGGTCCGAAAAAATTACTTTTCAGAAAATAAAAATTTTTACTAGAACTGTACTTAAAAAATGAAGAAAACACCTCTCACTTTATCAAATTAATTTGTTTTTAATTTCAATTAAAAACAAAATTGCTTAATTTGTTTTTAACACTTAAACACTTTTAACACCTAAACACTTAAAAACTTTTAACACCTAAGCACTTTTAACAACAAAATTGATAAGTGTTTATGACGTTATTCATTCTGTCTGTCTGTCTGTCCGTTAGCACGATAACTGCCGTAAAAATCAAAATGAAATTTTAGTATGTTGTTCAGACGGTCTGTAGGACCTATGGGAATATAAATGAATAATATCACTCAATTAGTTTTGGATTGAACCTGGGTTGAAAAGATGAAATATATTGAGCCCTATGGGACCTAATTTTTCAAACATTTTTTAAGCGGATTTAAAATTCACAAATTGCCTGGAAAATGTTAGGTAATATTTAAATTGTTCCATAAAAAATATAAAAAAAATTCAGCGAAATATATTCAGTAGTTTTTTAAATAAAAATTAAAATAATAATAACACCTCTTATATGAAGCGATCACGTGACCATGATATGAAAAGATCACGTGACCCACTTCAAAATGATATATGGCATCCATCTTGTCTCAAAATCGTGATTTTTAAAGTTCTTTTTAATTCATATTGAGTGTTGTATCAATCCTAAAACCTTTTTATTTTTGCTTAAATTCTGTGCATCTACATACTGAAACAACGCAATTACAATATATTTGAGTTTAAATGCTCATACAAATTTGATTATTTCTACAACGAAGACTATTTTTCACCTATGTAAAATGTAATCAGCAAAATATGTAGAATGAGTTGTATTAGAATTGCTATATTTCTTTAACACAAAATCATTTAGTTCATGGAGTCTGCATAGCTGATATGAATGAAATATTCATTGATTTTATAAAGAGAAGGACGATTTTTTTCGATGAAGTTTTACGCATAGAGTTTAATTACTTGTAGCTCCATGATCTTAATTTTTAAATAAAACAAATTATTATAGTATTGTGATGAATGACATGAATGGGAAATTATTTATGAATGAAATGCTGCTTTTATAGATAGAGCCAGGCGTGTTATTTTTCCTATGACGTCATTTGAATGAATTTCAGTTGTTTTCGATGAAGTTTTCAAATATAATAAATTATCGTAGTATTATGATAATTCTAAAATTATTACCGAGGAATGTATCCCATTTTAGAGATGTTTAAACCAGGCAATTTATATTTCAATGCCGTCATTTGAATGAAGTTCATTTTTTTCGATGAAGGTTTAAGTTTTCAAATGTAATAAATTAATGTAGCATTGTGATAAGTTTTAAAATATTACCGAGGAATGTATTGGAATTTAGATATGTTTAAATAAAATTGCATTGAAGTTGGAAAGTGTTTCATAATCAATGCTTTAAGCATGATTGATCTTTCTTGTTTAATTCATGTTCTTAACCTTTATTTCTTTGCGCAAACTATTTAAGAAAAATTGTAATCTCCTTTTTGCAATGAATCGGTAATGCATTATTTTGAGTTTATCACTTTAATTTTATAAAAACATTTCATAACCATCAAAAGATGATAAAGAAAAAACCAAGTGAGAGTATTGTGTAATTTCTGTTTCCGTGGCTTTCTCAGACATCTATGGACAACAATTCAATATAAAACGAGCAGTTTTAGCATAGCTAATTCACATTTTTAAGTTTTACACTATTATTAAGTACCTCCTATGAAGTTGTCTTCGTTTGCTAAAATTAGCGGTAATCGAGAAAAGAAGGATAAACTTGAAATATATCGGCTATAATTTGTTTATTGTATGCACAGTATTGATAATAAATTGCCGCTCTTTCAGAAGATTGCTGATTTCATGGTGTATATCCGAAGTACCAATTGAATTTAATCGAATTTACTCGTTAAAAGCAAGATTTCAGTTCACTTTCACGAGTAAATAAAATCTCTGCTAGTCTCATTTCGATATCACGCTGCGTTATATAATATAGGAATGCGTCAGCACAATAGATTGGAACAGTTCATTTCCGAAACAACTTAGGGGTCTAACTTGGGGTTAAAAAATCAATTAGACGTGATGGATATAGTGTGTGATAATATTCTAGTGTGCAGTTCTAGAGTTAGATGATTGCTGGTTGTTTAGGTACATTCGAATCTGCTTAGGGTTGAGATCAGATGGTTTTCTTAACACAAATATCTTAAAATGGTATGTATCGTCTTAATTATTGAATTTTATTTTGCACGTAGATAAAGGTGGATAAAGTAGATAAAGGTGATTTCAATAAAGAGATTATTTCTATGTCTCACTATTACTGTATCAACTAGGACATTATCTGAATTTAGCATGTGTAGCTAACAAATAATAGCTAAAACATCTTCGAACAAAAAAAATCTGAACATATCATCAAACAGCATGAAATTGGTTAAAGAAGCAATAAAATCAGTTAATTTTCTCTTCTAAATTTCATATCAGTATCGTTTCTTTAGCGGCAAAAATCGTTAACATGTCACGAAAATATTATACTATTAAATAAGAAAAGCTTTTATCTCTGCTTATCTATGGGTCTGTAAATGTGTCCCACTTGCGACAAATTTGGTGAATTTGCTGACAATTCTAAGAAAATATCAACGACTTGGAAACTTTTGAAAAATGTCGTCAAATTGAAGATAGTTAATACTTAGTAAATTTGAGATTAATTTATTTGATAATTCCTTTCGCTTTGTGGGAATTATTACATTAAAATTATTGATTTACAATATAAAAGTTTCTTCATTGTTCGCGGACATGACAAAAACGCTGACAAGAATCATTCCCGAGATATTGCATGCTTTTCTTATAAATGCATCAGAAAAGCTACATTGACTTAAAAAGTATAAATTCATCGTTAAAAAGGTTGGCTTTTACATATGCATTATTTTGTGATAAGTTTTTCATTATTCTCATAGATTTAGCAAATTCTATTCACGGAAATGAATTAAACAAAACAAACAACAAACACATTTTTAATTTGTTTTAGCAAATTTTACTTATTTCCGTGTATAAATTAAATACCAATACACATTGATTTTTATTTTGCCCGTGCTTGAAAATAAATGATTTTATTCGGCAAACAAACTCTATATTACTTTCCATATATGCATAGTATCAAGTGCACGGAAAGTATTGTGACGGGGTCGAAATATCGGATTCGTGTTTTCGACGGAGGAACACGATTCAAGCATCCCTAACGAAAATTTTTGAGACGATGTCTGTGTATGTCTGTGAATCTGTGAAAGAAATAGTTCGCGAACGAATGAAGCGCTTTGAATGAAATTTAGAACAATTATTACAATCGGTGAATATTGGAACTCTGTTGATTTTAACGCAATCGAATGTTCGGAAGACTATCGATTTTTCAAATGAAATTTTGAAAAAATCATTAGAAATTCATAACTTTTAATAATATTGCGGAAATGATCATTTCTTGTGTAATTTTTATATAGAAAACGACTAACATGCAATTTAAAAGGCTAGCAGAAACCGTTCTCGAGGCATTACAGGCTTTTTTTAATAAATTTCTCAAAATATTACATAAACTTTAAAAAGTACTAATTATCGTGAAATATGTTCACTTTTCAAGCAATACTGTGAGACAAATTTGTCAACATCATTCTCGTCGTTCTAGCTCATTCCATTCACGAGAGAAGATACACGTGAAATAACTTTGTACTTTTACTACCAACAATCCGTTAATAGTTAGTAATATATAAGAAAAGATTTTCTTTCTGTATATGTGTAATGCTTGATGATAAATTTAACGAACTTGGCGACTCAATCAGAGAATATCGCCAACATGGTGAATTGTCTCACAGATTGTCAAAATTACAAAAGTGACACTAAATTAACGGACATGACTCCAAATTGATGAAGTAATTATTAAACTATTTTAATGTGTAGAATCTATTGCTCAATGCAGATGCTATCAATATTAATAATTATCAATTTAGACTTGCACGAAATATAAGTTACTTGAGTACTTCGAAATAAATTTACGTGTTGTCATCCGGAAAAGCACCAAATGTACAGTTTAATGTCAAAAATATTTGACGTAGATCTTTTACTTCATTTTTTCACCGTAGAAAAAGTAAATTAATTGCATTCTATAGGAAAATTCATGTGTTACCTTCATCAGTTTTTTTTACACTTTCCTTATATACATAATGTATAAGGAAAGTATTGTGACGGAGTCGAAAATTCGAAATCGAGTTTTCGACGGGAGAGCACGTTTCAAGCATCCCTGATCACGAATCAAACATTTTTGAAGTGATGTCTGTGTGTGTGTGTATGTGTGTGAAAGTATGTGTGTGTGTGTGTGTGTGTGTGTCAGTGGGTCTGTGGAGACGATAACTGACGAACGAATGGACCGATTTGAACCAAATTTGGTGCAAAAATCACAATTCGTAAACACTGGAAGCCTATTGTTTTTATACGCAATCGAATGTTCAGAACCCCCCTAAATTTTCGAATGAAATTTCTAAAAAATCGTCAAAAAATCAAAACCACTAATAAAGTTACGTAAATAGACATTTCTTATGTAATTTTTCATTAGAAAACGATTGACATAAATTTTAGAACGCTAACATGGGCCGTTCTCGAGATATTGTACATTTAAAAAAAAATATCAAAAAGTTATATAAAATAAAAAAAAATATTTCCTATTGATAAACATATTCACTTTTCATATGTAATACCATGCGATAAATTGGGTGACATCATTCTCGTGGATCTAGCTCGTTCCATTCATGATAAAAGATACTCTGAGTAATATTTTGTATTTGAACGCCAATAGTCATTTATCTGCTATAAGAATAACTTATTTCTTAGTGCATAACGCTTGGCGAGATTTTGGCGACGAATTTGGCGGAATGTCGCCCACTTAGCGACTTTTTGAAATGTTTCCAAATTAACGAAAATCTCGCCAAATTGATAAAAATGTCGCTAAATCAATGAAAATGACGACTAATTGTTGAAAATTTAATGTCTTGGAAAGAATATTAGTATCTACTATAAGAAAAACCTATTTTTTTACTGTAAAAGTAGTAAATTCATTACATTATATAAGGAAAGTCATGTGTTGCCCACATCAGATTTTTTAATTTTGTGATAGAAATGTAACCTGCGTATAAATAGAATGAAAATATAAAGGATAGTGAAATGTTTCTAAATATATCAATTGGTCATCACGATTTACAGAAAAAGTTATGGACTGCCCACATGAAACATTTTATTATGAAATGTACGATTAAATTGTTATTTGAAAATGTTGAAGTTATTTTAGATAGAAGTATCATTTATAGAATTAATTCTTGATTTGTTTAACATTTTTTTTTATTATTGATATGATTTTTATATATGACTAGCAGTATACCCGTTTTTCGTACGGAAAATATAATATTAAGAATCTTAACATTTATAATCATGTGTAAATACCTATAGTATTCTAAATGACTTTGTTATTCAAAACAATCTATTAAAATATTTAATGTAATTCTTCTAAAAATTGCATAAAAATCTCTGGGCTCGATGTACAAAATTATCTTCACAGGCAGATCTGAAGAATAAAACATCCTGGTCCAGTTTTTAAACAAATTTAGAAAACATACTTTTTAATTTTCACAAAACGACAAAGATTATCTAGAAAATCGTACTTTATTATGCAAAATATTGAAATTTCATCGATTTGGTATCATTTTGATGAATTTATCGTCAATTTGGCGATACATACAATATTATCAATTTGGCGACATTTTCGTCAATTTAGCGATCATTCAAAAATCGCCAAATTTATAGCAAAGTGGGGCTGCAGAACTGACAGTCCCACTTGGCGACAAATTGACGAAACAACATCACAATACTATCCCCTAACAAAACACAATTAATTTCATTGATCTAGCGTAATTTTATCAATTTCAAGATATTTTTATGGATTTACAAACATTTTTTATTAATTTTGCGACATTTTAAAAATTCGCTACATGTGTTACAAAGTAGGACGGTTGAACTGATAGACAAATGCTACCGAAACTTCATTTCACTACTCTCTTCTAACAAAACAAAATTAATTTCATTTATTCAGTGTCATTTTTATCAATTTGGCGACATATCGGCCAATTTGGCAACGTTTAAGAAAAATTGCTAAGTTAGCGATATCCCGCAAAATTCGTAGATCTGAATTTGCAGATCTGAAGAATAAAACATCCTGATCCCTTTTGTATATACTAAATGAAATTGTATTAGAAGATATACCGTTCTACTCTTATTCTGTTTCAACAATCGGTAACGTGAGTTTATTGGCTAAACACAATAAGTTTATTGACTAAACACAATATATAAGTTTGAAAACTTTTGCTAAAATAAGTGAAAGTGATGTACGCAGTCCGTAATTATCATAATTTTAAAAAGTCAAACCGTTCATTTATAAGATATATTTTTATATCCATTTATTTATTATTCAAATCGAAAAAATAATAATAAAAATTAACGAACACATTTAATTTAGTTGGGTTGCTGAACAACATGAAATAAGAAAGAATCTTCATAAAATGCTGATAATTAAACAACCATTTTGATTTCTTAATACTTTTCATTATTGAGTAAGAGCCTGTGAAAAATAAAGCATGGTGATAGAGTTTCCATTTAAATTCATCGTTCAAACCTGCGATTTTCAAAAGTGACTCATTAGCGCAATAAACTCCAACCAAACTAAGACATAGAGTTTTAATTTACTTTCACGGTTTAAACCGGCGATTTCTAACCTTTTTCGTTTGGGGGAGATTTCGTTTTTCATTAATATCTCGACAATCCCTGGTCCTAGAAACTCGAAACATGGACTAAATTTTAAGTGAGGCTATTCCAAATCTACTTTAAAAATTTCATTAAATTCGATACATCGTTCTCCCGTGATGATGAAACAAACCTACAGGCAGACAGACATATTTTCAATTTTATTTATACAGATTAATCGTTAATTAATAATTAATTCCAATCGCTAAATTATTCATCACGTGATTATCTACTATAAATTATTAATCACCATAACTAATTGATGATTGTTAGTAATTAACTATATTTAAAAAAATTTGGCAGTCCTTGTGCAAAGTTTCGAAGTTTGCCTCTGATATTACGAGAAACTTATATTTGTTTTCGATTAATTAAATTAATCAACCTTCGAGTTTTGCACCAACGTAATTTATAGAAACGTGTTACGCTATAATTTTTGTCCCTACAAGCGCGAAAGTGATAACTTGTTGATTCCTTTAAAAATATAAAATCTCTCATCAGTCCGCACGTCGCCAAGAAGTCGCCAAATGCAGCAACCCTTTTCAATCGTCTTATCCTGCCAGTTTAGTTTTCCCACTCAGTAACGGAAGCTGGGGATAAAGGAAGCGCGATGAAGAGAAGATTTTTTTTTCCATAGAGTATGCATTCAGCGATCGCAAAGTGTAAAACTGAATTTCTTTTATCTCGTTGCCAAAACAACAAAAGGAATATATTTGAATTTATATGTGGAAAATGAGGATTTCCCTCTCATATGCAGCGGAGGTTCGCTTGTTTCGAAGACTTCCTGAATAAAATAGTTTCGGAGGAAAGTGGGAAATATTTTATGTGCGATAAAATCATTGAACTTTGGGGAATAATTAGAATAAAAACTTACCATCAAAGATCATCATTTTTTTTTCACAGAGTTAATTTCATAATATATATACGTAGTTTTAGATATCAAAGTATTATGTATGTTTGAGAACTTTATTCTTTCAACACGGATATTGCACGAAAAGATGAGATAAATATGCACAGCACGTATTTGAAAATCGGAGATTTCAAAATTGTAGTTCTTGCTTGCAACACTTGATTATGCAACACTTGATCCTTGCAACACTTGATCCTACTTTTAAAGGCTTTTATTTAACTCGTCATGACTGATGTGTAGTTATCTGCCTGTTTCAGTTTCTTTGACATTTTGACTGTCGCATGTCCTGGAAAGCTGAAATTGAGCACACAGTTTAGTCTAGCAGAACATCGTAAACTACTAAAATATGGCGAATATTTAAAAAATAGAACTAGCATTTTTTTTTATTGTTTTTCAAAATGGCACGCAAAAATCCCATTGTTGCAAGATAGTTAAAAAAAGTCCAATCTTCAGCTTCGCTTCTATATATAACAATTTTTCAGACATTTCCTATGATTTGCCTCAATTGAAGCTGTTCCTGGCGAGTTCTGAACAAAAACTTTTATCCAAAAAATGAAGTTTGTATACTTATTTGTTACAAAAATGTGTAGTAAGTCAGTTTTATACGAACAGCAAAAGCACAAAACTCATTTTGGGAAAACAATCTTTAAATTTAAATTAACCTTATAAGACGATTTTGCAAGCAAATTTTTAAAATTCTACTTATCACCATTAAAATATCAAAATCGAATTTTTTTTCAGCGAACTTAAAAACATAAGTAATTTATTATGTAAAAATCTAAAATTAGGGGTTTGGGTGATATTTTTCTCCTGTCTTTCTTCTTCTTGCTGCAGACAGGCACAAAGTCTCACGTCCCCTCATTACTTTAACGCAATTGTCACAAGTTTAAGTACCTACTGTCTTTAGAATATGACATTTTATGACATCCCCCTATTGAAGCTTAGAACAGATTGGATGTACCCTTAAATTTAAGGCTTTTATTGAAAGAAATGTTATTTTTGGTCTCAAATGATATTATCCATCAAATAACTCACTTGGAATTTGAGTCTTAATTAGTGCTATTTATTTTTATTTTAATATTAAAAAATTAAATAAAAATATATTTTTGATACATATGGTCAATAGGCATCTGTCCTAACCAATCAGTCAGCGACCATTATTATCCTATCACGATTACAACACTTTTGGAGAAAAGATTAAAAATACTATTAAGGGTCGTAACTACTTGTGCGATACATCGATTTAAAGGTAAGAATTCATAATTTATAAATGAATGAAAAATTCACAACCGTTTTTTGACGCTTTTTAGACTATGGTTCACCTTAAACTTAAAAATAGAACTTTGATAGAACAGCTAATAATGGATATCAACCAGTTTCAAAAGCAAGAAACAGAACTCCTTCTACAGGATTTAAACGTCCTTGGTGAAATGAAGAGAGGCTTTAGTAATTCATGAAAGAAACAACTGGTTTCGGAAAATATACCAGCTGACTTCATCTATTTCATACCAAGGACAACAATAAAATATTCCAGAGAATAAAAGTTACTGTTATTAGGTAGAATGAAACAAAAAAATTAAGAAAACAAAATATTTCGGAACCAGCATGAGCTATCATCATCAACTAACCATAAAAAATGTAAAATAAACTGTACATCATTCAAATAATTAAAAGTTAAATAATTAGAATCCATCAACATATTTCTCAACGAAAGAGATAAAGGAAGAATGATCGTTCCTAAGAGGCAAATGCAGAAAACTCCAAGAAAAACCAATGAGAATTCCGTGAGAAATTATCACCAAAAATTAAATACATGAATTAAGATCAATCCCAAGAAAGTGTAGCTGCTAAATACTTCGTTACTATATATCCTTAATATTAAATTTAAGGGCCATTTTAGTTTGATCGACATAACCAAGACAGCATGCATAGGGAATGTGAAAAATAGCCCAACAATTCCGGACAAAAGAAAAATCTTTAACAGAAGGGAATAAAGCTTTGATATGAGTTGTAACAATAAACCTAACATTAAACCAATATAAAGTACGGGAGACCTAATATTTGAAATATCAACAGCAAAGTAAAGCGATAGTATTTACGTAGATAAAAATACTGACGTTGAAGGTTAGAAAGCTGTAAGACCGAAATTTTTGCAACGGCTTGTTCTTAGATTATAACCTCTGGAACTGAATAAAAATTTAATATAGTTGATCTCACAATTAAGTTCCCGAGAATGGAAACATAAATGCAAAGCACGGTAAACAAAGGAATAAAAAGACTAAAAAAAGAATAAAAAGCTGTTTTTTTTCCCTAAATAGAATGATTAGAGCAAGAATGGAGAGTCATGGAAACAGAAAAAGTGTTACGAAAGACATAAGTAGAGAATGTAGACAACATTTTTTGAGGCAAGAACATCAAGAAAGGAGAATTGATTGTTGCATTCCTCTTCAAGATAAAACTGAATGCATGGATAACTGAAATTAATAAGACTAAGCAAATTACATGGATTGGAATTATTACTAACCAACACGAAACTATTGTCATATCTTAAAATCAACATCTGCAATTGTGAAAAAAAAAATGTGTTAAAATGTGTTTAATTATGAATTTCTTCTTCAAACCAGCGCATGTAAATAGTGAACTGGTTCACGACATAAAATGCAGAGCAAATAAAGACAAATGAGCATACGCACGTTTCAGAAAGCATTTGGATTTCCTTCTTCAGTGCCGAAAATGATGGACGTTCATATAAAATAAATGATAGCGAATTAGCCAAACCTTCAGATTGTTTATAAATAAATGCAATTACAACATAGGGTAATTGTTGAATGCATAATGCGGTCCAAGGTAATACATTATTTTTATTTCAATATGAATAATAAAACTATCGCAATCTTTTCGCAAACAATAGCCAACTGGTGAAAGCCCAGTGGTCAAGGCACGGGGATTTCACTCGGAGGACCCGATTTTAATTTTCATATCTGCCCGAACTGTCTCCGTGTTTACTTAGAGTACGGGAACGCTAAATCTGTGGGTCCGAAAGTCCTACCGAGAGGTTGGTGGTAGGAGAAGGAGGGTACGGTCTATGTGGATGTCGCCCCCACTGGATTCCGGTCTAAATTGTGGGGTACTGTCCTGTCCGTCCTGATATATACACTACACCTTCGGGAAGGTCAGACGGTCTGGACCAAAAAAAAAGAAAAAAACAATTACGCCTACAGTAGGGACATTGCTCTCATTGGACGTACAGTCTCAGTTTAGTATAGTACTATTATAATTAGAGAATTATTTCTAAACTTGTTAACAAAATCGAAATAATTCTTAATAATTTGGAAAAAAGTAAAAAAATGAAATAATACTAGTAAAATAATGATTCAATGAATTCGAATAATTACCAATATTAAACGGAAATATAATCTTTCTTGATTATTTAAACTTGGTTATCTAAAAGAAAGAGCCTGTTTTTTGCCTCCAAAATGTGTCTATATCTATTGTCGATTAGTTGCTGTACTAACAAAGTACTGTTCTTTAGTTAATTGTTTGCAACAACGTGAAAGTAAATGCTTATACTTATCAGTTTTTCCATGCTTTTCACAACCACTTTAGAGTGATTTATCTCCCCTCCAAAAATAAGTTATTTAATATAATTCTGTTATAGGAAAAAGAAATAAAAAATCGGCCGTGGTGTCAGTCCGATGGAGCCGAAATAGTTTTGCAGAAATAACATTTTGTAAAATAAAACTCAACTTTTTCAATATCGATGAAAAAACTCGACCCAAGATCTGATTATATACACCTAAAATAGTCTTCAAAGAGCTGCAAATTCTTATTGTTTATATGAATTATTGTTTATAGCACTTTAATTTTTCAGATATAAACACTAAAAACCTTAAAAAACGTAAAATTTTCTACAACTTGACAAGATGATTATTCAAATTTTTTTTTAAAATGAAATATATGTTTAGGAACTTTTATAGTTTGAAGATATTTCGAGTGAAAGTATGAAAAATGAAAAAAAAAAATCTCGTTCGGGCAGATATATTTTTCAATTTTTTAGAAAAAATAATTTAAAATGAAATTTTTTATACTATATTCATAATATGGACTCTATTTTCGACAAAACAAGAAAAATTATTTACATTTATATCTATTAGGTTCAGAGGTATAAGCACACAAAGTGTTTACATTTTTAGTAACACTTGTAAAGTTTTTTCAAAGAATCAGAGCTCGATCCAAAATCCAATTACATGCAGTTATAGGATTTTCAGAGAGCTACAAAATTCGTGCTTCTTATTCAAAGCTTTTTACTTTCTGAGTTATAAGCATTAGAAAGTTGAAAAAAGGAAAATTTTCAATTTTCTTCAACTTGACAAGACGATGACTCGAAAACTGTAAGAACTTATTTTAATAATAAATGTAGATTTTATACTAAATTTTCTTGTAGACATTTATGCTATTTACTATTTACATCTATATTTTATAATTTACTATATATTTTGAGTGAAGTTAGAAGGGGGAAAAAAGCTCTCTCGGACAAGTACATTTTTTGAAGTTTTTTCGAAAAAAATAATTCAAAATATTAAAATATTGAATTTTTTATATATATTTATAATATGGACCCTATTTTTGATAAAGCAATAAAAATTACCCGCATTTTAATATATTAGGTGCGGGGTATAAGCGTCCAATAGTTAGGTTCGGGGTATAAGCGTCCAATAGTTAGGTTCGGGGTATAAGCGTCCAATAGTTAGGTTCGGGGTATAAGCGTCCAATAGTTAGGTTCGGGGTATAAGCGTCCAATAGTTAGGTCGTCGTATAAGCGTCCAATAGTTAGGTTCGCGGTATAAGCATCCAATAATTAGGTCGTCGTATAAGCGCCCAATAGTTAGGTTCGGGGTATAAGCGTCCAATAGTTAGGTCGTCGTATAAGCGTCCAAAGTCATTACATTTTGTATGACGCTCCCTTTTTCCGCCAGAGAAACTGCTGCTATAGATGCTATTCGCATCAAATTGAATTAACACATCATTTATTATTAAAAGGTCAAGAGCTAGGACACGTTATTAAGACAGGTGGTACCAGACACCATTCTGGAAAAATGAGAAACCACACCCCCTCCCCTTGACAACATCCTACACAAGTCTATGTCTTGCACCCATAAAATAGATGGATGATCTAGGGAGAGTAAGTACCACGTTCTAGTGTCTCCCTTTATTTTTATTATCGTTTAGCAAAAATATTCATGCTTCGATTATCACGATATTTATGATTTTGCATACTGTTTTGGCAATATCGGAACATTGTTAAAGTGTATAAAAATGGGTTTCATAAAAACTTAGCTGATTTAAATACTTTCGTTAAGGCCCCTTTTCCTTGCATTTTGTCGAAATTTTTACACGTTTTTGCACTTTTTCAGGTTTTTCGGTCATTTCAAGGCAAATTCTTTTGTTGTTATCGAGTCATTATTTTGTGTGATTTGGTATTTTTAATAATAATGGGCTTTTTTGGATAAGTTGGTCTAAAGACACAGAAACTAAAAAAAATTGTTGTATTTCTTATTTATTCATTGTTTTGTATTATAGGTAATTAGCAAAATAAAGATTTTCAGTTAACGCAGCATTAGTTAGTAGATTGAATTATATATTACTTTCCTTATATGCATAGTATAATGTATAAGGAAGATATTGTGACAGGGTCGAAAATTCGAATTCGAGTTTTCGATGAGAGAGCACGTTTCAAGCATCCCTGATCACAAATCGAACATTTTTGAAGTGATATCTGTGTGTGTGTGTGTGTCTGTGGAGACAATACCTCAGGAAGGAATGGAGCGATTCGAATGAAATTTGGTACAAAAATCACAATCCGTGAATACTGGAAGCCTATTGTTTTTAAACATAATTGAATGTCCAGAACCACCCTAAATTTTCGAGTGAAATTTTGAAAAAATCATCAAAAAAGCAAAACCTTTTATACAGTTACGCAAATAGACATTTCTTAAGTAATTGTCCCTTAGAAATACGATTGACATAAACTTTAGAACGCTAGCATGAACAGTTCTCGAGATATTGCAGATTTTTCAAATACATTTACCAAAAAATCCCGTAAATTAAAAAAAAAATATTAACTGTTGAAAAACATGTTCACTTTTCATATGTAATATCATGCGATAAATTGGGTGACATCATTCTCGTGGACCTAGCTCGTTCCATTTATGAGAAAAGATACTTTGAGTAATACTTTTATATTTGAACGCTAATAGTCATTTATCTGCTATAAGAAATATTTATTTCTTCGTCCATAACGCTTGGCGTGATTTTGGCCTCGAATTTGGCGGAATGTTGTCAACTTGGTGACTTTTAAATGTTGCCAAATTAACGAAAATCTCGCCAAATGGATAAAACATGACGCTAAATCAATGAAAATGACGACTCATTGACGAAAATTCAATATTTTAGAAAGAATATAAGTATCTACTATAAGAATAACCTATCTTTTTACTTTAAAAGTGGTAAATTCATTGTATTATATAAGGGAAGTCCTGTGCTGACCACGTCAGATTTTTTTACTGTAAAAGTAGTAAATGCATTGAATTGTATAAGGAAAGTCATGTGTTGCCCACATTAGATTTTTTTTTAATTCCTTTCGTTTTGTCTCATGTATATATCTTTCTTTTAATTAGTTTAGGACATAAAAGGGAAATAAATGTAAATTTTCAGATAAAATTTTTGTTTTATAAGGCATTTTTGTTTTTAGTTTTTCATGGACATAAATGCATTTTTTATAAGACATTTTCTCGTAAATTTTAGGTCAAAATCCTAGCCAAATATATAATTCACGTTGGTTGCATTAACGCCTCAAACAAAAAACAACGATTTTAACTATACACCATATTTTGATTATTGAGGATCGAAACTATAATCATGCGACTGAAATTTCCATAACCCATAGTGACAACACGCGCAGCTAGGGTATAGAAATTCCCTTAGGGAAGTGAGCCAATTATGAACCGAATCAGTCAGGAACAGCGTTACTTAAGAGTTCGTAGGAGAAATAAGTTCGAGACAAGAATGATGACATAACACACATTTAACTAGCCCAAATACGACATTTTCACACAAAGGGTGTCAAGAACCAGGACGCAACTCATATGAAATATTCACTAATCAAAATTTGTGAAATATCAAAGCAGCAAAAGTAACACAAATACAAAGCAAAATATCACAACTCCAAAAGCCACAATTTATTAATTGACAGAAGTGAAGCAGTGTCTCTTCCCACCACCAGAGGATCGGTAGGGAAGCATAGTGAATCCAAGCTTGTTCCGTATCATTAGAAAGGATGTAAACAACCTTTCTACCATGTACATTTTACTTCAAAGGTCAAAGGATTGCCTTGTGCAATCTTAAAGATATAAAGTCTTTATTTTTCGTTTTCTGCTCATACTAAAGAAGGAGGTTTTTTTAGTATGCACAATTTATTAATCAACAAAAGTTATGCAATCCAAAATGTTTCTTCCACCCACCAGAGGCTTCCTAGGGAAGCATAATGAATCCAAGCTTATTCCGCATCATTCTTAAGGATGTAGGCAACTTTTTTTGCTAAGTATATATTTTATAAAGGTCAATGGATTGCCGTCTTAAAGATATATATATATATATATATATATAAAGATAGGTCAGATAAAGATAGTTTTTATTTTTCGCGCTTTGCTTATACTGAAAAATGAGGTTGAGTTGTGACTTTATTGTAACCGGCATGTTATATATTGCTAAAAACAGTCTTGATGCCATATTTCAACCAACACGCTTTTTTCACGTTAACATTTTTCTCAGCCAAGACCATGCAGCTCCGTGCCGATTTGCCTTAGGATCACTAAGATATCGAATGTTCACATATCTCTACTAAAACGTATTTCTGCAAAATTTCATGAATATTTGAATGGTTTGCACTCCCACGATTGTTCGAGTGTACAGAGATCCAGCAAAAATTCCCACAGTTGCTCGGGACAATACTGAAATAAAATTACCCCTGTGTAAAATCTAAAAATAATTAGTCATAAATGTGCTCCGTGTCAAGCTTACCAAACTAATCAAAAAGCTTACATATCGGTTGAGCTGTTTTTGGATTATAAACAGTCTTGGCAGACCTATAAAATAGCATTTTTAATTCCGGTTGTTCAGTGGGGAGGTGTGACTTATATTAGAAATTTATAACAAAAACTTATATTAGAACTTTTCCTATCTCCAGTCGCGTTTCTTGAAAATAAGTTACACCAAATTTAATTACGTATTTCAAGAGATATTTAATTTGCAATTTTTGAACTTTTACTTTTACATAAATCCAATTATTCACAAATTCGCCCCTTTTAAGGCTTAAAATACTGGTGGATGAATCTGTTGAGCTTATGTAAAGTTATAAGTGACAGATAGTAACAAGTGTTTTAACACTCGTAATCTTGCATTTAGATGTAGGGCGTAAAAACTTATAGAATATACCTTAGACTCAGCCTCATTGCCTGAAAAAAATTCTGATGTGGACAGCACATGACTTTCCCTACATAATACAATGAATTTACTTCTGTCACAGTGAAAAAGATATGTATAATGAATTGTACATTTGACACACTTTTCCGAATTGCAATATGTAAAACTATTTCGAAGTTCCCAACTAACTTATATTTCATGTAACTGAAAATTGATAACTATCAATATTGATACCATCCTTAATGAGCAATATATAGTCTAAATATTAAAATATTTTAATAATTAATTTATCCATTTGGAGTTATTTTCATTAATTTAGCACCACTTTTGAAATTTGGACTATTTTGTTGTCAATCTGGGACTACACATCGCCAAGTTGGCAATATTTCCCTAAATGATTCGTCGAATTAATTTCCAAATTTATCATCAAGCGCTGCACACAGACGGAGAGAAGAGATTTTGTTATATATAAATAAGTATTAGCGAATTCTTAATTGTAAAAATACAAAAATATTACACAAATATCATCTCTCATGAATGAAATGAACTAGATCCACGAGAATGGTGTTAATAAATTTGTCGCATAATATTGCATAAAAAATGAACATATTTCACGATAGTCGATAACTTTTTTTTTACTTTATGTCATATTTTTGATAAATTTATCAGAAAAAGTTCAATATCTTGAAATACCTATGCTAGCGTTTGAAAGTGTGTATCATTTGTTTTCTAAATAAAAATTACACAAGAAATAATCATTTATGCAACACTATAAAAAGTTCTGATTTTTTAATAATTTTGTATTGAAATTCACTCAAAAATTTAGGGGGGTTCCGAACATTCGATTTCATTTAATATCAATAAGCTTTCAGTATTCACCGATTGTAATATTTGTACCACATTTCGTTCGAAACGCTCCATTCATTCATGAGATATCGCTTCAACAGGCACACGGACACACACATACTATATACACACATATTATATACACAAATACTAACATGCACAAATATACATCACTTCATAAAGTTCGATACGAGTTCAGGTATGGTTGAAACGTACTCTTCCGTCCAAAACCAGAAAATATGAATGAAAATTTTCGACCCCGGGAAAATGAAATAGGATAAGCAAAAATCATCAAATTCATCACATGGTTCAGAAGATACATGTATCGAAAATTTCCCTTTCATATATTAGACTCCCAAAGGCACGCTAAATTGCTGAACTAAACTAGCTCAATTATAAATTCCATCACCTCATTACAACCACTATTCATATTAATAAAATATATTGAAACTTAAAACCGTACATGAATATTTCCTGAGATGATCATTCACTGCTCGTCTTCCGGTACCCGCAAGAGGGAAATGCGAATATCACTTTGAATATTTTATCTACGAACTAACGTTTCAAACGTAAGTGACAAGTGCCATCGTGCGAAATGGCTACCTGGCGGAGAGGGAATATCAGATCTCTCAATATATATTGCTATATTATGTGTTAATTGTTTTTAATAAGCCAAACAGTTTTAGTTGGTCGGTAATAAGGAATGACGTTATATGATTTCCCTGAATATTTTGTTTAATCACAGGTAGAGGATCAGACTTAACAGACTGACACGCGTAAGGTAAATTTAGTATCCTTCTGGTCTTTAAGTAATTATAGCTGTCATTTAGATTTTAATATATGACAGAAAATGCTATGGAAATAAAGGACATTTATACTTGCGGTCCCTTTGCATGCATCCACAAATTAAATTGTGAATAAGTGAAATAAAGTATGATCATTGTGTGAGACCAGGAATTGAGTTCACGCCAGATTTAGAAGAGACAGTTTTATGTTCTTTATTTATGGTATTCTACAATAGCAAACAAAGCATCAGACTTGGGGATGCCAGTTTATGGTACCCTGACCCGAAAGGTCAAAGTGGGCAATAAACTGTGGAGACCAAGATGAAGCCACGAGAGGCCACAAGAGTGGTCAAAAATGTAACCAATATGCTAGATGTCTGGGCGCATTGCCCTGAAGTCGGCCAATCAGAGTCAAAGAGGCACCATTGCTGTTGTTGAGACCCAGACCGTCCGACCTACCAGAAAGGTGTAAGATAACCGTTTGGACGGTCGGGAAGTGCCTCCCAATTTAGATCGGAACCCAGTGGGGGAGGTATCCACAGGGATCGCACCCTCATTCCCTACCACCAACCTCTCGGAAGAACTTACGAACCCACATGTTTAACGTGATCGTACTCCGCGTGAACACGGCGGCAGTTATGGCAGTGGCGTGAATCGAATCCGGGCCTACCGAGTGCAATTCCAGCGCGCTAACGACTGGGCTACCGCGTCAAAGAGGCATGTCAGACCTCAGGCAAAAAGAGACAGTAACCAAGAGATGGTATTACACAACTGCTAGGAAAATATGTGAGATTTCTACGAGAGTACGGAGTCAATATAGACGAGAAGTCACGACGATTTCTGCGTGAGACAGAGGCAAAATGAAAAACGAAAATGTCCTGATTACGAATGGGAAAATTACACTACGAGTTGATTCCAGTAAAATGAGCGACATTAAGTACGAGCTGGTGACAAAGTCCAAGATAGACTTGAATGTATTTATGACCGTCAATAACAATTGACGGTCATAAATACATTTTAGGCATTTTAAGTAACCAATGGTCTTACATTTTCTCTCTCCGCCGCAATTAATACGAATAATTGTTGCAATTGAGTTAATAAGTAATCTATGTCGTTAATAAATGATTTTATTTGTAAAGTTAACAATGGTGCAATTAATTGAGTAGTATTAAGTTAATAAATATTCTTTCATAGAACTTGCACTGAAGATAAATATGGTGGGTTTTATGAATGACACACAACGCAATGTGTTTAATGTTTAAATGTTATAACGATCAACGATTTACGATAATTACTGTCATGTGCTAAGATTAATTAAATATATGTTTCTTAAATGTAAATTTAAGTTACGTCTTTGTACTGCACCACACACTGAAACTTGATTTTATGAATTATTATCAAATAAACATTATTAAAATACAAGAAATTTATGAAGGAGACTTCATACGGTGAAAAATGGTGTTTACATATCATTTTTACGGAACTTTTAGCATTTTTATTCTCTTTTGTATATTTTACATATTTTTCCTACAGTCATGCAAATTTTGGGAAAACCGGAAGTGGCATCTCTAGACCAGGAAATGGAAATCACTAGTGAATACCCCTACTCCTCTGTTATTCAATGTTGAACCCATAACACTTATCCTCTGAACTCTCTATAACCAATCCTGAGAAATAGGTGTTTGAAGGAAATATTTTGAACCAAAAGCATACATCTTCAGCAAAATAATGCATTCTTCTGAATTCAATCTCAAATTCATATCATTCATCATAAAAGCTTTATCTTTAGCCATCATCAGCAATGGCTCGGCAGCCCACTGTGGATCTTGTACGTTTTCAGAAGATTCTTCCAAGCAATCCCCTTTAGAGCAGTGCTTCTCCAATTTTTAATCTTTAAGACCTCAAAGACCCTGTCCACACGATCAGTCCATCTCAACTTTGGTTGTCATCTAGGTCTTTTCCCGATCAGTATGGGTATAAAAATGTTCTTTATGATTCTTTGATTATCCATCCTTAGTAAATGCCCTACCTATTGCATTCTGTTATATTTTTATCTATAGCCATCATTGAGAAATAGATGTATCAAGAATTTACACTCATGCCCAAAAGTTAAGCATAATTTGTAAAATGCGAAAATTCGCAGTTAATATGGATACAATGGTTCACAATCAGTTGTGGAGAATCGTGCGACGAAGATAATTCATTATGCATTTGCAAAACAGTTCAGTCGACGTCGATATGCACAAAGCACAGGTGCACATCGGAACGAGTATGTAACGACCTCAAGCTGCATGGCCAGTTGAGGCAGAATTTCACAATTGCTGTGGTACGGAACGTTGTTAACAATCAAAAAGGAAGAAAGATGTCACAAAGATGCCAGCTGGACATGTTTTTGAAGGGACTAATTATTGGAATGCTGAAAACCGGTCGATCGCAAACCGAAGCGTCTCGAATTCTGAATGTGCCTCAGCGTGTGATCACCAAACTGTGAGAGAGGTTCCAAACCACTGGAAATATTACCAGACGACCAGTACCAGGTCGCTCAAGGGTAAGGACCGCTCGGCAAGACCGATATTTGGTGATAACTGCGCGACGTCAGAGGAACCGTTCTGCCAGACAACTGGGTTCAGCCCTGACAGCCGCTGCAGGAGTCACTGTTTAGAGACAAACTGTTTATAGGAGACATTGGTCTCTAAGCTAGATGACCAGCAGTTTGCATACCACTGACATCTGCACAGAAACGCGCGTTTACAGTGGAGTTTGGGACATCGGCAGTGGAGGGGACAACAGTGGGGCAATGTCATGGGCCAGTGATGAGTCCAATTTAACCTGAAACTGATTATCGTCGTACCACGATCTGGAGAGAATGTGAAACGTGTGTTCACCTAGTAAACATCACGGAAATACATCGTTTTCCATTTGAGAGTGGCATGGTCTGGGCAGGCATCATGATGGACGGCCGCACAGACCTCCACCTCTTTGACACGGGGTCGGTTACCGATCAAAGATACAGAGACAGTCCTTGAGCCTACTGTTCGATTGCATCGAGGTGCTGTTGGTCCTGATTTCATATTCATGGATGGTAACGCGACTCCTGACCGTGCGGCGTTGGTCAACGACTTCCTTCAAACTGAAGATATCCAGCACATGGAGTGACCTGCCAACTCTTCTGATCTGAATCCAATGCAACATGTGTAAGATATGCTCGGGAGACATCTTACAGCCCTTCGCTCCCCACCAAGCTTCGTTCCAGAATTGAAAACTTCTCTTTGTGAGGCTTGGAACTCTTTGAGCACACAACTCAGCCAAACCCTCATCAAAAGTATGGGAAATCCGAGGCTAAAAGTATGGCTATCCGAGGTTCCCACACACCGTATTAATCTGCAGCATCACATTGTTTTAATCATTCTGTTTCACTGTGGTTGACACTCGTATTGTGATTCTTTTTCTTACAGCCCTTTTCTTTAGATAATAAAAGTCATTATTATCCTTGCTTTGCATTGCTATCTTCTCCAATACCCCTATTACACCCACATACCGCGTTTCCTGACATTCCGATACAGATTTCCTGAAATGTTCACATAAACAGCAGCTATGCTTAACTTTTGGGCATAAGTGTATTTTGAAACGGAAGTGAAGATCCTTAGTGAACACAAATCTTCTTCGGAATTTTTTGCCAAATCCATAGCAAGCATGATTTAAGCTGTTTCTCTATAAATAGATATTATGAGGAAAATTCAAATTTATAAACCAAAAGTTGAAATCCTTAGTGAGTCCCTTACCTAATTTGGAATGCGATACTGAATCCATATCACAATCTAAGCTCCATATATAGCCTATCCAGAAAAATAGATGTTTCAGGGAACATATTTGAGCAGAAAGTGAGGAAGAAACCAGAAGTGAAAATTCTAAGTGAACCATCAACCTGCTGCAAAATTTAATGCTGAATCCACGTAAGTTATTATCGAAACCCTATATATTGCCAGTCTTGATAAGTAGATGTTTAATTAAAATGAAAAGTTTGAAATGGAAACCGAAAGTGGAAATATTCAGCTGCCCCCTTCCCCACCACCACCAACCACCAACCACCAACAACAACAACCACCACCACCCATACTCCTCCGAAATTCGGTACTAAATTCAAATTAGTCCTCATCGTAGCTCTGTCTATAGAAGATCCTGAGAAATAATGTTTCCAGGGGAAATTTTCACAGAAACAAATTGTATGGCAAAAAATTTGCCGTCAATAAATATGAAAGAGTAATATGCCTGTGGAAACAAAATTAATTGGCAAGAGAATAAACTTACTAAAGATAAAATTAAATTCTGCGTTGTAAAATATAAAGAACAAACATATAACCCATTTTTTCATTTCTGAATATCTATAGTTGCTTCACCTAAAATATGATAGAAAACAAATTGCGTTCTTCATAAAATATTATTTGCTTTATAAAAAAATGTATTTAAACAATTTAATACAAAAATTATAATTTTCAAAGATGCCAATTACAGAACCTATATGAACATTAAGGTTTGGGAGTAGGTGACATAATGACGTTGATCTAATCTTCAGTACCCTGTTATCACTATAGATTGTAATCAGACTTTCCCTCATCATGCAAGTATAAAAATATATCACTATATCGGCTAGTAAATAATAATTCATGTTTTAAATATAGATTAGAAATTAGAAGGGAAATTAAATACTAAGTTAAAATTTGGATAAATTTTATTAATATTTTAGAAATATAGTTACAATTAAAACATGCAAACACGCCCCTAATAAAAGTAAATTCCTAAAGATTGTTGATTTATGTTAGAACTTCAAAAACTGTAAAAAATTCAAATAATTGAATGAGTTTAAAGTGTTTTATTTAAAAAGAAGTTATGGTTTTAGAGGTTACAAAAATATTTCACAGTCTAGATGCGGCCTGCGGGTGAGGACGCAGTTTTATAGCTGTACAGAAATTCATAATATGATATTTAAAATTTTAAACAAAATAACGAAGTTGTGGTCAATATTTCTAAATTAACATTGGTGTAACTTTAGGTTACCGTACGCAATAAATATTCATGCTGCATAACACATTTATTCATAGACATAAAATATGTTCTATAAAATCGGCGATTTGTTCTACCAATTCGGTTAGCTGCGACCGTACTCTGCGCAGGTTGTCTAGATTAAAGCAATATGGAATCAAAGATCGAGCTAGTGTTTTTCCAGAAGAGTAAATATACTCCCTGACTTGATTTGAAGGAGTATTTTGCTATTCCAGAGGAGTAATTTTTAACAAATGTACAATTACCCTCTATTTTTTTGTTTGTTCACAAAATCGGTGCGTAAAAATTATGCTTGACTTAATTTATAAAACGTATTTGCTTATTTTATGGAGTGAAATACGCGTGTAAAGGCGTTATCTGGATCTTTATATGGAGCGCTGCAACATTAAGAAACTTACGAAATCATTTATTATATAAGATACATTTCTCAAATAATTCCGGTATTTATGGCCAGTACACAAAAAGTATTTTAATTTAAATTTTTTGTAATCTCATACTTTGTTGCAAGATAAAGGGTTGTAAGACTTGGGTTAACTACAGGATATCCAAATGGCTACAGTCAAAACATTTACATATTCGTAGATTGACATGTCATTCTCTGATTATTATAAAACGAAATTTTAACTTCAAATGGCAGAATTAGCGACAAAATGAAATCCACACCTAAAGGTCATTTCAATTTCGTACTTTTCCTTGGTTATTTATGCCATCTGCAAAAATAATAAATTGGAATAAAACCATTAGCTGAAAAATTTATCACTGCATTGCAAATAAACGCTATTTCAGTGTCTCTCCAAAAATTAACTGCTAAAATGGGAGTGGATTAATGTGGGCGTGGCTTGATACATAAATGGTAAATGCATCAGCAGAATTTAGGAAATTCCGAAAAATGTATTAACAACACTTTTGTGGATCTCCTATATTCCATTCGCAAGAGTACTTTGGATAGCAGTTTTGTATTTAAGCCTCCAACAATTCGATAATAATCATTTATTGATATATAAAAAAGCCCTTCTATCTTTCTGTAAGGCTTCTGTAAGCAAATTTGCCGAATTTGGTGTATAATTTTGCAAATTATCCTCAATTTTGCAACGTTTTTTAATGGAGACAAACTAAATAAAAGTGTCGACAAAATTTCAGAAAAGACTAAATTGAAGAATTAGTTATTAAAATCATTTAATATATGGACAATATTACTTACTGCTGATAATATCAATATTGATAATTGTCAAAGTTATAATTGCACGAAGTTAATAGGGGTACTTTTTATTACATGTACATTTTACTTTATTGGATGTGCATATTTGTATTACATGGTTTAGCATTACATGCTGACATCTAGAAAAGCGCAAAAGGAGCAGTACAACTTTACAAACATTATGTTGCGAATCTTTAACAAAATATTTTAGCTGTAAAATAAGTAAATGAATTGCAATATGTAGAGAGTAGGGAAAGTTATGTGATGCCCACATCATATTTTTATATTTCTTTTACTATAGTACCATATTTTATTCATATAACAAATAACTAAATTGCTTCATTCTTTTAGTTTAAATGTGCAAGTTATATGTTTAAATTATGCTGCAAAAATATTTTAAACTAACTGCAAAATTTTACCTATATAAACTGTATTATAAACAATACTTTTTAAATAAATTCAGGAATAATAAAAAAATGTGATTTCAAAATATATAAAACACAAAGATTATATTGAATCAGAGTAATTTTATTTTGTTGGGCTACAAGCTTCCTGTAAAAGGTATTGGGAATTCGGAGGTCAAATTATCACTGATTCGACAGAACCAAATCATCGAAGTTTTATCTCATTAAAGATCCCTGCAGAAAATAACCTTTGACCCGCCCTTGGAAAAAATTGGCCATGTAACAATGTCTGTATTAACCATACAAATTAGACAAAATACGCTAATAATGATATTTTGCTATACACACATTCCCATGTTACTATAGATAATGACAATTCGCTGCTTCTGAACTTCAATACTATTAGATCCGATCCAGTTGTGCTGTTGAGCATATTTTAAAATTTGATTCCAGTTAGTTAAGTTTATGTTCTGTATTTAATTTGATGTAGTGAATATTGTCATATATTTCTTTTATTCCAGTTCATTTATAAGCAAATTAAAAACACCCGTATTCTAAATATGCACACATGTATGCATACAAACGCGTATATACGTATGTACGTATTCATATGTAGGGATGTATATATCATATACTCTTTATCAAGTGCTCGTCAGGAAATTATAAAGTATGTGAGTGATCGTGGATGTATGGAATTTTAAAGGCCCTGACATACAGTGTGTCAAGCGATCAAAATTAGATTTATTGACGCAATGTTAAGAGTGTTGATTGATAACTTATTGGTAACAAAAATTCTGTTGGTAAAAAAAAATTTCCATATCATTGTTTATACGTCAAATTATTCCTTGAAACATCTACTTATCAAGATATATTTATCAAGATATATTTATCAAAAGGTTGCAGGTTCACTGCAGATATCCATTTCCAGGGTTCTTTTTCCATTTCCAGTTCAACATTTTCCATTTTCCTTGAGGCATCAATTTCGCAAGATCGGATGCATATATAGCTTAGATGACAACTAGTAAAGATTTATTATTATATTATGAAAAAAGTAGAGTGGTGTACTAAGAATTTTCATTTACGGTTTATTTTTAATTTCCAGTTCAAAAATTCTCATTGAATAATCTGTATCTCAAGATTGCATATGGTTAACGATTAGATAATGACTGATATGTATTCAGCATCGAATTCTAGAACTAGAGAAAGGACTCACTATAAATTTTCTGTTTCTCATTCTTTTTCCGATTTTCGGTTCCCAAATTTTCTTGCAACATTTATTCCTCGAGATTAGCTACAGATAGAATTTTTACGATGGCTGATGTGAATCTCGCATTAAATTCTGGACGAGATAGAATTTTCGCTAAAGAGTCCCACTCCCGATTAAAAAACATTCTTGAAACAATTATTTCTCAGGATTGGCTATAGATAGAACGTAAATGATAATTGATATGGATTCAGCATTGCATTCCAGAAAGGGTTAGAGCTCAATAAGAATTTCCATTTCTTATTCTGGAGATGCTGAGAAATATACCAGTATGTTAAGCAATTTTTCTATTTTGTAAAAAAATAAAGTATATATATATATATATATATATATATGTGTGTGTGTGTGTGTGTGTGCGTATGTGCGTGCGTTAATTATAAACGACGAATACTGTGATAAAATGGACAAAAAACTACCCATGTACCTGGTCTTTTGCGAGTGAGTGAAAAAAAATTTTCAGCTAGATAAAAGAAAAATACATACAGAAATGTTGCAACTGTGGATGCAAATATTCACCAGAAAACCAAATAAAAATTCGAAAAAAGAAAAGTCTGTGGCCATTTCCTACCATCTCGAAAAGTGCTTTCCAATGTTAAAGAAATAGAAATGTAACTTGCAGAAAACTTTTTAGAGGATTTGAAGGACATCAATAACCGCTATAGATATCAGCAACTATCCTCAAACCTCAAGTCAATAAACATCCATCTTATTTCTGGAAACTCAAAATTGGGACTGCCAATAACTACATTACATCTTTTGTTTGCTACATTTTGCATGTATAAAAGGCATATTCCAGCATATCCTTCCATGGGAAGTTTTTTCTAGTGATTCAAAGAATTCAGTATCACTAAATCATAACTCTCCCTATAAAAATGTTTGTAATTTTTCATATTTATATATTGTATAAGAATCAAAGTATTACTTTCAGAAAAAATTTTGAATTCGAAATTTTGACAGATAAGCACATTTTAAACCCTCCAGATACCATTTTGGGTACTTTTGGAAAGATATCTGTGCTTGTATATGTGTGTATGTGTGTGTGTGTATGTGTGTAAGTGTGTATGTATGTGTCTGTGTGTGTGCGTGTGTATGTGTGTGTATGTATGCGTGTGTGTATGTGTGTGTGTGTGTGTGCGTGCGATGTATGTGTATATGTGTGTGTGTGTATGCATGCGATGTATGTGTGCGTGTGTGTGTGTGCGATGTATGTCTAGTGTGAGAATGATAACTTGGCTATAAATTTTATAAAGGTGAGATACTTCTGCCCTATAACAGGGCGTTACATAAAAGCAAGAAAGTGCTTAATTGATGATCCATTACCACTGGGGACAAAGATTTAGTAGTCGTTGTTAGCTATCACGGTATACGCGATGATATGATCTGTGATCACAAACTCCCAAAAGCAAAGATTTTTTAAACCTTCTGGTAAAAGTAACCTCGATTTCAGTAATGCTATAGGGCGTTTTAGCACCTCACTCCGTTACAAAAAAATTCTAAGCGCTTTGGAACACAATGAAGAGGCTTCTGCCGTATGACAGAGCATTGAATAAAGTGTTTAACTGATTATTAATCACCAGCCGTGGACCGGATACATCATGCAAATAGATAGAATTTACATGATGTAAATTCAGATAGGGTTTTTAATAAAGATCAAGATAGTCTTTTTAATAAGATATAGATTTTTAATGAGATATGTAGATCCAGTTAGATTTTTTATTAAATCTCATTAATAAAATCTAAATTATTCGAATTTTATGATACACAGTTCTGCGGAAATTATGGACATTTGCGGAAAGCATATACACTCGAGATGGGAATATAACCCTTTTCTCGAATTCGAATATCGCATTCGAATATTAATTAGATATCGAATATTCGAATACCTTGAATATTCCTATACCCAGAATAGTTATTTCAAATTGTTAATGAATAATATTTATATTTATTGAATAATATTCATTATTAGTAAATAAATTAATAAAGCAAAATGAAAAAGTAAAAAAATTTTATAAAGCCTACCTACGCTAGTACTTAAATAAAAAATTTTTGTTAAATTTTAATTATTTTACAGCAGGTTTTATTTTTAGGTTCTCGTAATTACAATCATTGAAAATGCTTCTTTCGCAATTGCAAATTTTTATATAAGGAAACAAACATTCGAATGTTGCCAGGAACTAGACAGATTCCCTTTTTTTTTTGTCGCAATGTAAACCTGGGGTACTAACGAGATGATCCGGAGTACTGTTGACGACGCCGTGATTAAAAATGATTCAACTCAATGATAATTAATTCAAGCAAGGATACAAATTGTTATTCTCCAGTAGTCGAAAATGTTTTCAATTGGTGGAAGCAAACTTTCTTCTAGGTACTTTCAAATTTCTTTTTCTTGAGTAACCTGACTTTTTACTCCAGAACCTGCTGTTTATCATGGCGCATGTTCGAGGAATTCGAATGTAATAACATTATATTCGAAATATTGAATCTCAAACACGTGTTCAAGGATGGTAAAATCATGTAAATCCGTCAAAAGCTCAAATATAATTTTCTGCCCCGTCACAATGCCTTCCTCTTTACATGGTACTATATCTGTTAATAGTAGCCTTGATTGACAAATTAGTGAAAATTCATCAAAAAAGGATATGAAGAATATCGCTGTAAAGGCCGCTTTAACTATAGAAAAAGAATAATTTGTTAATTGATCATATAAGTGAGATTTATTACCCCTTCGGGAATAAATAGCTACTTAGCTGCTTCGCAAACATGTATCAGTGACATGGAAAACCTGTCTTGATAAATCTTATTTCGAAGTGTAATGGATAGTTCGCAAAGTATTTAACGGTTTTTTCTTTAGTTTGTAAATTTTTTCGTATATCAAAAAAGGCGAGTTAGGTAACAATGTACGATTTGTAAGTTTTAAGAATATTAATTTTTACTTGCCTTACAATTCAAAATTTATATGTCCCAAATGACAGTAAATATTTCAAAAATTCATAAAAATACTGAGGAGTTTTAATTTATTTATATATTTTTTTCGTATTTAACACTAATTTTATATTTTTATTTTCCCTAAAACGCATGGTAATGGGTAGGGAAGGTATTAGAATCGTGTCGGAAATCAGAACTCGACGGATCTTTTCGACGGATCTGCATGCTTTGGGCACTGTGGAACACAAAAAAAAAACATTTTTAGCGTGATGTCAAGGTTTGTATTTGTCTATCTAAACGTGTGGAACAGCTAGCATCAGCTAGCTCTATCTCAGAAACTATTCGTCAAATTCCCAAAATTTGGAAAAAATGTCACCTGTGAGTTAAGTTGGTACTGACAAAATTTTTGTGCGATGCAAAAACATAGAACGTGCCTTTTTTTTGCGAAATGACCCTCAAAACACATGAAAATCTAAAAATAAAAGTCTAAATACCATTAAATGTACGGATTAATTTTTGACGACAAAACGAATAAGGCTAACTCCATGATTCCTGAATAAATTGTTATCAAGATATTTAAGCTTCTATGGAATTAGGAGGAGCTGGCAATGGTTTAAAATGTTGAATTGCCAAATGAAAAAGAAGACACATTAAAACAGCAAATTGAATATAATTTCAAATAATTCCGTGTTATTTTGTGTCACTAAACCCAATTTAATGCAATATGAAAGAAATAGAAAATAAATTTGAGCTTGTAAGGAAAGTCATGTGATGCCGACATCAGTATTCAGTTTTTCACTTTCAATTTAAAACTTTCAATTTAACATTATTTATCAGCATTTCTTTTACTTATTTTTTATCTCTAAACGCTCAATACTCACCTTCTTATTAATAATTTATCGAAACACTGATATTTTACCCAAAACTCAATTACATGTTTAATTACCAAATACACGTATGTATTTTATAGATTCGACCTTTCCTTAAATAATTACGTTAAGGTAGCTCGTCTAACATTTAAGATTTAAATATAAAACATTTGAGAATAAAAATATTTATTTGGTCGCATTAAAAGACGTTAAAAACATATTACAAGCCTGAGCCTTTTCGGACATAAAGCGTCTTTCATCAGAGGCATTTGGTAAGAAAAATAATCTTCATCAGATGCATATGATAAAAAACCAATGTACCTTTATCTTATCATGTGTCTCTGATGAAGGACGCTTTACGTCCGAAAATGCTCAGGCATGTAATATGTCTATAAAGTCTTGTAATACGATCACATAAAAACTTTTATTCTAAAGTGTTATATATTCAAAATCAATATTTGCTTTTTAATACATTATGCAAAAACGAACTGTCACCTACCGTTAGTTCAGGAATAAATTCGACACTCTAAATACTAAATAATTTATAGAAACATTTAATGTGTCAATTATTATTTTTTTATTCTTATGTTCACAAAATTTAAAAGTATAAATTTATTTATATTTCAAATTATCCAACCCAGGTTAAAATTCTCTCAGGACAAAATATTCCAAGTCAATTGCGTGGCTAGTCTACTACCAATTGTTAACATTAGCAAATCCAATTAAATAATGTAAACTTAAATTTACAGCCATTCATGAAAATATCAAATTTTCATATTTCAGTTTAACAAGTTTAAAAGCATAATGCAGGTATCTCTCCGATGGACTCTGGGTTTAATATTTGATCAAGGAAAGCACTGATGATGTTTAAATAATGGATTCCATACATATCTCAATTGGTTTCGGTGGCAATATTTTGACAACCAACGCGATGGAAATATTTTAACACACAGATTTTGCTGACATTTCTTCCCCCCCCCCCAACTACTTGGAGGGCGTGTATCCGGCAGAGTGAGTTTATATTTTGGAACTGACTATGCAGTCCTATTATTATTAGTCCTATCATCATTCGTCCCAGTGCACGAATGTGAACTTTGTAAAAGTCGAGCTAATCCACACACCTCAGAGTGTCGCCTTCCGGGTAATACTCACCCACTTTGTTCACTGGAGTTCTTATGTACGCCAGGTATTCGCACCATAAGATGTGTCCATTTGGTTATCAATCTTTAGCCTGAATGTTCCTCTTAGGCATTTTCTTGCACCATTGTAGCAACTCAATTCCTTCGACTTGACTTTTCGAACATTAGAACTTTTTGAAATATATTGTTTTGACATATTTATTATAGTAACTGTATTCATAGCAATTTTCATTTCAGAATTTGCATAAGGATTTGGATATTTTGTAAGACGTGCCGTCCGCTATTAACAAATTACTTGCCTGGTGACGTCAGGCACGTGAAGAGTATTTAACTACAGACTTTGCTCCCACTTCTCTCGCTGTATTTGATGCCAAAAGCTGCAAACATAACCAGCTCCGGCCATCCAAACAGCTGCTCATGTCGTCGGACAAGTCGGACAGTTTGGTTCTTCAACACGTAACCAGCTAGTTGGCTAGTACGCCATGTTCGTGTGTTATGATTTTCTTATGTTTTTTCCAGAGACTTACCATTTATGTTTTTAAGATTTTGTAAATTTTACATGTGAAGTTTGTATATAAAAGTTAAGTTTTGTTGCGTAGTGTCTTCCTTTAAAAGTATTAGAGTCATGCAGTTTGATCTTTACCACATCAGCGTGATCTATGGTAAAGGCTTTACAAATTGGGATGTTAGAGATCCAAAAAACAGTAGTGGCTTAGTAAAAGCACTGGTGTTTTTTGGACCACCAAGAAAACACCAGAATGATGTGTTTGTATTAGAGTGGAAGTTTTTGAAACACAACCTCCAAAAATAGAACAAATTGTACATTATAAATTGGAGTCACATCAGACACACCATATTCTTGGATCTGCCTCTTTATAATGTGTCCCTAATAAATTTCAATAATCTAAAGTCAGATCAAGAGTCATCTTATTTCATTCTGATTTAATTACTAAGTTTTTCTGATTTTTATAGTATAGTACTCTTTACTCTCGCTGATGATAACACTTTCACCATCTATAATAGAAGTCTAATCTCTGTATAATCACTTGCAGTCACTAAATTAATCACTATTCACTTGCAGTCTCTAAATTAGTTTGTCATCACACAAACTATGTTACAACAATTCAGTAATGATTTACAACTTCAGTATTTCAGGACCAAGTAGCAGAGTTGCTTACCGTGTTTTGCACCTAAAACAAAGAAGTAAAAAGAACAATTTTTAACTTTCTACTATTAGTTTTATCTCGTGCTACTTGAGGGATGATACCTCTAGTTTGATACTTCAAAGTATCTTTCAGAAAAGAGATGGACATGAAAATCCCAGTAGCGTTGCTACAGCAACGGTTTCTGAAATGAAGAGTTTTCACTTCCAACAAACTTTCACGGAAGTGGGTATTGATAGTTTCTTTTAGATATTGTTAAATGTAGTGAGGTGAAATTTACATAAATACAGTACTACTACTAACCCATAGTGTCCCCCAGTTGAACCTGTAAACGTATAGTAGAATCCGAAAGGATCAAAATACATTGCGTTTCACTAAAATAACCAGTAGGTTTTGCGGCCACTAACACATTTATTAAACGCATAAAATATTCAACATTGACAATAATAATAATATAATAAACACAGTTACACTACACTCAAATCTACCAAGCATGACCACGGGGTTTAAGGGCTAATTAATATATTTGCTATTAAATTTCTCAATTTTTTTTAATGCAATTTGCACAACTTAAAATGTGCACTAACATTTTGATTATATTAACACACAAATAACACATTACATTACATTAGAATTTAAATATTACGCTAACTCCTCCCAGATGAGATGCCTAGTAATCCGACATGGGATAATTGACAGATCCTGATAGAGAGGTCTCGGTTATTCACTTAATACACAGTTCGTAAGGATGCACGGTTTATTGGAAATTTCGCTGAATTCTGGATACCATCGCGGATTATCACGGAATTGGTGATCACAGTTCGCTACACTCTCCTCTTCCCAATTGTAGGTCTGGCTCAGCGATTCCTGGAGAACCGGGAACTACGTAGAGGCCGATGCCGGTTGGGTCGCATTCCGCATGAACTTTACGGTGGCATTCCTCACACATGCCGTACCGATGACGGTTGTAGCACTCAGCTGACGGGTGACGCGTGCTGCATACAGGCCCAAGGTTGGAACCTCGCAAACGCTCACCTGATGTCGACTAGGTCGTGAGGTGAGATCAACACTGCTGTCGAGTACACAGTTCTTGCAGTAACCACCGTTGTCACCGCTTAAATGTAGCATAAGGGTCCAAAGGGTGGCCCACACTATGCCGTCTATTTCCGGAGCTGTGTGGTACTGCGTATCAAAAGTGGCGAAGTCCCCGATGTTCTTATGACTGCCACGGACTCGATGAAAGCAACTCTCGATCTGGCTCTGCCCTAGCTCGATTTGGCTTAGAGCGACCATGAACTTGGTTGGCTGAAAGGTTGCGCTGGACTACGAGCTCAACCTGAGTGTACGTGGTCGCAACGGGTAAAAAAAGGCGTTGGTTCCGTGCTGTATGCATCTGGCTGCCGCTAGAGAGGGGCAGCGAACGCCATGCTTAAGCTGCATCAAAATGCATATCGGATAAGGCTTTGAAAACAAGTGCACATACACTTGGAGAACTACTCTCACGAGATCAGAATTAAGTCTAATTTTACATTTTAAAGTGGAGTCCCTTCAGAATTTTGAAACGGGGGAAGAAAAATGGGGTGAAAGTCACCCCGTCTTCTCATTCTATGTTTCACGATGTGCGAGGAAAGGGCGGTTCTAATTTCGACAAATTTTACTGGCTTGCAAAGTGACGTTCATTTCTTATGCGTCCCAATGGAAAACGAAGACCGGAGGGGTTCCCACAGCCGGAAGGTACTGGAGCGGGCGCCGATGTGAGCAACACCTGACAGGGGCTATAAATTTCTAGAGATTTGTAGTTTTACAATTTGACATTTGTTACAAGTTCTCTTTTATGAACATTTATAACCACTTTCATGTGCATTAAAACCATGGCGCCACATCAGTCCCATTCTGTTTGTGAGAAGGCATCGCTATAGACATATACCATACACATTATTTATATTGAGTAATTGCTACTCCCGTCCCCTTACATTACTGGGGCTAACCCGGGGCATGAAACATATCTGCACCTAAGTGCAAATATAGGTTATGCATCATAACATTTAATACATGGGCATCGATGCATTGATAGTTTGTTTCAGATATTGTTACATACATGAGAATCGTGGATTGGCAAGGTGGATTGGCATATTAAATAATAGTCCATAAATCTGAAATTTTCTTTAGAATAAATACATCGTCATAACAGATATCCAAATGTGATTTATAAATTATATTGACAATTTTAATACTGAAAATGGTAATATAGTAAGGTTGCAATTTATTTTTTAATTATTTGGTACCGATAGCGCAAAAATATAATGTTCGTGTGTATTTAATTTTGCTGCAAGGAGGTGATATTAACATAAATTACGGAATCTAAATTTTTAAACGACCTCCTAGTGAAAAAGTTGAGTTAGAAGAAATTGAGCCTCGAACACATTAATACAACAAAGTCGACCCCACCTTTCGAACTTCAAAACTCGCTAAGATACTAGGATGTTAGTTTCTGAAATTTTGAACATTTCATGCTTGTCGTTTGACCGCCGAGCAAATTCTGTCAACTAGGTGTCGAAGGCAAGCTGGAAATTGGCAGCGTTGGCATGTTTCTTGAATTTCTGTTAAGAAAAACTGGAATTCTATTCGTCCGGAAATTTCAATATTTAAAACTATTTTTGAAAATATGTTAAAGGGAAAAACTACGTCTTTAGTGCATCGTGAAAGAACTGTAATTCCAAGAATAATAATAATCCATACTGGTTGAGTTTGGATCGACATGACGACATGATTATTTCATAGCTTAAAATTTACTAATTATATGAAAACTAGATATACTTCTTTGGAACTACAACCTAGGGAAAATCAGGGCCGTCCCAATCAATTTCGCCAACGGAATCTATCAGACGCCACACTTCTCAAATTGTTAATTCCCAAAAGTTTGAGTCATTCTCGACATTGTCAACAAGTTACCTTACACCTTTCAGTTGCACCAAACAGTTACCTTACACCTTTCTGGTAGGTCGGACGGTCTGGGTTTCAACAACAACAACGCCTCCCGGTACGACTCGCCTCCCGGCCGTCCAAATAGATGCTCAAGTCCCCAGGACGAGTCGGACGGTCTGGGTCTTCAACGCCTCCCGGATCGCCTTGTTCATGCGGAGTACGATCACGTTAAACATGTGGGTCCGAAAGTCCTTCCGAGAGATTGGTGGTAGGGGAAAGAGGGTACGGTCCCTGTGGATGACTCCCCTACTGGGTTCCGGTCTAAATTGGGCGGCACTTCCCAAGCCGTCCAAACAGTTACCTTACACCTTTCTGGTAAGTCGGACGGTCTGGGTATCAACAACAACAACGCCTCCCGGCTCCTCCTCCAATGGGTTCCGGTCTAAAAGTCTCCGGAAATCGGCGATTTCCATGGACGCCAATGTCTGCAAAGGGCGGTCGAACTGTTTAGGATAGGATATGTTAAATACCTGTCTTTTTGGGAGGTTCTTCGTTTGGGATGGACGCTGTTCCACCCGTAAGCAAAAGGTGAAATGCATTTTTTTCGAAACAAAATTTTTAAAGGTTTTACATTTTTAAAATGCTCCATGCATCTTAATTTTTGATTGAGATGCATGAAATTTAGTAAGAAGACACCTTTCATGCTTTTCAATGAAACTGGGTATGCATTTTATAATTGAACTTTATTAAAGTAATTAAAAGTGAATAACCCAATTAAATGATGAAAATTAAGTTTTAATGCAGAAAAATATTTTTAAAAAATTAACTTCCTAATGGATTTAAAAATGAATACCCAAATTTGTTCATAATGCGTTTTTGAGTGATCATAATGTAAAATTAATCAAGAATGTGAACAAATGGTACGCAAGGAGCATTTTCAAATTTTCATTAAAAAAAAGTAAAATTTAAAAAATATATAAAATTATAACAAAATTGAAAAAATTGAATGGTATTTTATACAGTAATATTAAGAAGAATATTTATACAAATTTTCATGTTTCTAAGTCAATAAATAAATAAAAAAATTTCAACTTCGATCGTCGCCTTAATCCTACCAAATTTCATAGAAATCTCTGCTTATGATAGATACCTCGTTCTTTGTCCAAAAGTAAAATGTTTAATAACTCGAGATTAGATTGAAATAATTCCTAAACAACGGTGTCCATTTATTTCGGGTTCACAGTATTTTCAAAGTATTTACAAGTAATTTGATAATAATTTGATAATATTTTATATATTTTAATCTTTCCTTATTTGCTTAATTTAAAGAAAAATGTTAAAATCTCTATAACGCGCATATTAGAGTCCCATATGTGACAAAATTTGATTTTTTAAATCTAATAAAATTTACTTTTATGTAACATATTTCAACAATTATTTTACAACATTTTGCGGGTTTGGGAAAACGATGTCCTGTAAATAACCACATTTTAAAAGGAAAATTATCACATACATCATAGAGCAGAGTGAGGCTGAATTTGACAGCAGGAACTGGAAAGGTAGAAACGTGAAATTTACATACACATAAGACTTAACCTATAAGTAATAGGGAAAATCTAAAATCTTAGAATTTTGTTCGAAATATTTATACATCTTAGAAATGTTATTCCAACATCCGTCTGGCTATAACTCGAGATAGGCTAGACACGCTAAATTTGTTCTTTATTCTAAATCTGTTCTGTTTTTTTAATTATCTCTGTATGTGTACAGCTAACTGGGCTTGGGATATTTTAAATTATATTTTTAATACATGGTTATTTTTATAGTTTGGAATTATGTTTCTCATACTGTGATTGTCTCCATTTGCAACCATAGTAAAAGAGTTACGCTATAAAAAGTTATATAAAATAATTAAGGCGCATTTAGGACGTATCAAAATAACTTAAGTAGAGCATATTAATCGAGATTGTTTAATTCGTATCAAAGGAAAATATTTAGAGAGTAACAAGGGAGAGTATTTAGAGCTTATTAAAATCACTCCCGCGCAGAAAGCAAAAAACATATCAAATGAGTTTATTTAGGGCGTATAGCGCTCGAGCAGAGTGCAAAAGGCGTATTTAAGGGATAATGCGTTGCCCTAATACGGCGTATCGGTTGATGTCCCCAGCATCAAATCTAAGGGTGTTACGCAACCGCAAGACTTTTGAGGGCCATTTCCCAGACACACAAAAAAAGTCGTGGATCCGCATTTTAAAATATTCTACTCGTTTATCCTTTGTTCCAAATTTTAGATCTTTAAAATTGCCATCAAAGAAGTTGAAATAGACAGATAACCACACTGAAACAAGCAGACAAACACACATCCGCCATAAAGAGTAAAACAAAATCTGTTGAAAAGCATTAATTAAAAAAATAAAATCAATAATTAAAGATATGCATATGAATCTGTGAAAATCTACGGACACCCACTATAGGTTTGTTTTTATTTAATCTAATTTACCAAAGTTTTCCAATTTTTCTAAAGCATTCATTTTATTTCAAACTTGTTTTTTATGCTTGCTACTTTAACTTTGTATCTCAGCATTATCATACAAAATGTGCATACATGTAAATTGAAAAACAAGCCATGTTTCGTTTTAGGGCAAACTGCATATCTATTTTGAATGAACTTTCAGGGAAATGGCAGCTACTGAGAATCACTTATGCTGTTTGGAGTAAAAAAGAACAAATTGTTCCCTGATTTTAAGAGCTTATGTTCAAAGTACATGGGCTTTTATTTTATATTCTTTTCACTAGGCCTCGGTCGAATCTGCTTCTTTCTTTAAACTTCCATGTGAAACGAACAACAATTTAAACAGCATCAATTTTAATATTCCTAAGAAAATTCTTTGAAATTTGCAACAGCATTTATGTGTTGTACATTACAAAATAAATATATTTAGAATAAACGAAACGAAACTGTTCAGATTGATTTGAATATAATTGTTATTTAAATGTGAAACATGTGAGCTGCATGTGGGGGTGTGATTAAACACTTTTTCGATACACCAATTTAAAGCTTTGTAATTACGTTCCCAGTGCAGTGAGCAGCATCCGCAAAACAGTTTCCCTTCTTGTTAGCGCTCTTCTGCACTAAATATATTTCTTTCTTTAAACCCGGAACTTTCGACCTACCCGAAGGTGTCAAGTATTTCTTTGGATGCCTTCCAACTGAAACCGGAATCCAATGGGGGTGACAACTACAGAGACCATACCGTAACCCATCACCGCTAGGTTGGACTTTGGGGCCTACAATTTATCGTGCTTATACTCTGCGTAGACACGGTGAGCATTTTGGGCGGCGTCCAGGATCGAACACGGGGATCATGTCCACCACATACGATCTTCTTGCCTTAACCACTGGGCTATCCCGATCTGATAACTACATGGGCAACAAAAAATATATAACCTGTTTTTTGTGCAATCCTATGATCACATATGCAGTCGCTTTCAAATGTCCATAAGACAAAGCTCACACTGTGCGATCACCATCTCTCACAGAAAGACGGAGATATTTTTAAAAGTGGTCAAAATAAGATTAGAAATTCTTGAAAAGTGCTTACCAATCAAAATCTTGAATTTGAAAATAATCAGATAAACAATTATATATATTTGTAACAGTATGTAAAAATAATCTGACGTGGACAGCATATCACTTTCCTTATATAATGCAATGAATTATGAAGGTATGCCCATCATATGATGGAATTTTGCAAAACATTGCCTCCAATTTAGTGACATTTTTTATCAATTTGGTGACATTTTTATCAATTTGGCGACATTTTCATCAATTTGGCATCATTTACGAAAACTCGCCAAGTTGGTGATATTCCGACAAATTTCTCACCAAAATTTCGCCAAGCGTTATGGGCGGAGAAATGGGTTATTCTTATAGTAAATAAATTACTAATGGCGCCCAAATACAAAACTATTAGCCAAATTATCTTCTCTCGTGAATGGAACGAGCTAGATCCATAGGACTGATGATAGCAAATTTATCGCATAATATTACATATAAAAAGTGATCATATATCACAATAGTTAATACTTTTTTAATTTTATTTGATTTTTTTTATAAATGCATTTGAAAAATGAGAAATTTCTAGAGAAAAGTTCATGCCAGCGGTCTAAAGTTTACGTCAATCGTTTTCTAATGAAAACATATAGTATAAGAAATAATTGTTTATGTAACTTTATTGAAGGTTTTAATTTTTTGATGAATTTTTCAAAATTTCATTTCAAAATTTGAGAGTGTTCTGAATTTTTGATTGAGTTTAGAAACAATAGACTTCCAGTAATCATCGCTAATAATTTTTTAACCAAATTTCGTTCGTGAGATATCGTCGCCACAGACTCACTGACACCCACACACACACAGATATTACCTCAAAAACGTCTGATTCATGTTCAAGGATGCTTGAAACATGCTCTCCCGTCAAAAACTCGAATTCGAATTTTTGACCCCGCCACAATACTTTCCTTATCCTACTTATATACTGGAAGCAGTAATAAGGAATGATAAACACAAACTTATTCATTTCTTCACATTAATTAAATTTTTAATTTTCTTTATATAAAATATACACATTTTATACTAAATTTTTAAACCTCCATACTTTTGAGTGATTCACTGCAGATTGACTTTGCTATTCAATAATATCTTTCAAACTGTTCATACTCATAAGTTGAAAAAAAAATATATCGGACAGCATTTCGTTCCTACGTTAACCGAATATCAAGTTTGAACCAACTTCCAGAGAAATGTCAGCTGCATAGAAGCACTTATGGTATTTGGAACACAGAAAAGGAACATGTTATGCCCCCATTTTGGAAACTTATGTTCAAAATACACGGGTTCTGTTTTTATATTCTTCTATTTGCCAGACTGTGGTCAATAAATCCGCAACTTTACTTGAATTTCTATTAGGGAGATGTAGACTTTCATCCACTTGTAATTTTAAATTTTTGAAGTAATCTTTAAAAAATAAAAGAGGCAAGATTTTTCCATAGTGAAAAGCCAATCATCGTGATGAATAGTAATCAAGATTAGCTAAATGCGGCTTTAAATTATTTTGTATATTGAAATTATTTAACTACATTCGTTTTCATTTGAAATGTTTACAATTATATCATATAATTTCCCTGTCTTCAAAGTCATTGAGCTGGAAAATAACATTTACAGCAGCTAACTGTCATTGCGGGAAAGCCCTTATGAGTCCAAAATTAAATTTAATTTCTTTTGGCGAAATTGGATTCTTTCTGGATCATTATCACCATCTTGGCGACGTTTTGAATATGCCGCCAAACTGACACTAAAATAGCGTGTAGCGAGAAAGTGGAATCACCAACTTGACAGTACCGGGATTTGATCCCGGGGCCAAAGCGTGGTAGATCAGTATCAAAGCGTTGAGCTAAAGACGTCTTCAGATCAAGGCATTTAATACTGCCTTATGAACGTTCGCTACAGTACTCCCCCTCCCAGTGAGTATTGTCGGAACCGAAGGAGATTATCACTAGGTTGCTGATAAGGCGGTGAGCTCCTAAGTTGAAGTGGAGGAGTTGTTACAAGCGGCCTCAGAGTGAGTCACAAGGCCCGATGACGTACGGTGAGACGACGCCAGAGAATTTCGTAAGATCGAGAAAGTGTGGTGGCGCCATCTCATGCGGAGTACAGAAAGTACTTACTTCTGTGCAATGCATATACAAATCTCAGGAAGCTGAATAACTGGAAATAATTGAGCGAAGGATGTTTCGTGATCATGTCCGCGGTCACCAATGTAGCGAGAGAGCGAAATCATCAACTTGTCAGTACCGAGGTTTGATCCCGGAGCCAAAGGGTGGTAGGCTAGTATCATAGCGATGAACTAAAGACGTCTCCAGCTCAAGGCATTTAATACTGCCTTATGAGCGTTCGCTACAAACGATAATGACACAAAAATTGATGAAAGCTCAGTATCTTGTAAAATTAAGTTCAATTTCTTTGATAATCCATGTCGCTTTGTGGGTAATCGTTTGGCTATTCTCAATTCAAAATATAAATTAAGCTATTCGCGAGACAGGTACGTTCTGTAAGGAAGTCATATAAAATTTTGGGCAGGACCTGACTAACGCAGGGCCATGCGGGGCAATTGCCCCGAGCTTTTGCATCAAAAGGGCCACAAATTGAACAATTGAAACATCAAAAATTTAAAGACTACTTATAAAAAAATATATGCCATTGAAATAGGTTTGCGAAGTGAAAAGATTCATTTTGGGGACATATAGATTAACCGCACTAATTAATCATGTTTGCATCTATAAGAAAGTTGCCAGCTATGATAAGAAAGTAACCACTAATTTAAATTCCTTTTAAATATGTAAGAACCACATTTTATGTACCTTTTTCTAGAATGAAATTATGTTTTGTGAATATATTTTTGTGAATTCCATGTATATCTATAGAGCTAAAAGGAGGCCCCGGAGGAGTGTCTAACCCGGGCCCCATTAAGCTAAGTCGGGTCCTGTATTGGAGGCATCTAGAGGTAGAGCGTAAAATGATTGTGCTTCCTAAAATATAACAAAAAATCGTTGCTTTAAATAGTTGCATTAAAATCTTTTTTTAAAAATGCGGTTAGAAAGCATCTTTAAATAAAAAACTCAGTAGGACACAACATATAATTGTTACAAGTGAATATCAACTGGTTTCAAAGACGATAAAAAGCCTTTCTTCTTCGTCAGAATAAATTAAACGGAGCACCAGTACAAACAAAGGCATTGGGCAGACACTATCTTGCCTTTGTTGGAACTGATACTTAGTTTCATTTATCTAAAAAAAGGTTCTCTATTGCCTTTGAAATCGGTTAAAATATTTTTTAACATATATTCTATGCTATGTTTTATTTTAAAAGTAGTTGTGCTTTCAATAAGTAAAAATCATTTTGTACAAAGTATAACGGAACCGTGAAAAACGTATTTAAGCACAAATAAAATAATAATGTAGCATACAGCTGTTTCGAGGATACGCTGGCACAGGAGTTCCAGAGTAACTTCAAAACACTTACTGCTGCATTATTATTTTATTTGTGCTTAAATACTTTGTTCAAATTTCATCAATTGTGTTTTATTACAGTGTCGTATCAATTCAGGGTGATTAAAAAAAATAGGCCAAACTTTGCGAGGTGGTAGCATACACCAAATACAGCATTTTCCCTCATAGTTTACGGGGTCGGAAATGATACGTAAAGGCGCCAGTGGGTGCTAAATGATGAAACCGATGAGGTGAGGCGAAACACAAGAATGGCTTAGAAGATATAACATAATATTTAATGAACATTAATTACAATAATGGCTCAAAAGTGCGACCGCCAACCTGAATACACATCTCGCAACTGCGATGGAGGGATTGGCGAAATCTCTCGAACAGACCAGGCATGCCGCGCACTTCTGCAGCAGCGGCCGAAATTCTAGCGACGTGTTCCTCTTCAGATTCAAGGGAGTGTCATGGACGAGACTCTTGAGATATCCCCACAAAATGAAGTCAAGACATGGCAGAACGGGAGATCGGCCTCTCAAAAGTTGGAGCTGTGAATAACTGCTGCAAACTAATAAGGCGATATATTCGGTGTTATGAGAATTTGCATAAAGGTTCTTCTTCTTCCCAAAATGAAATTTATATACGTAGTTTTCTTTTTCAACCTGAAAATACCAACCAGAATAGCTCTTTTAAGTTTGCGGAGGGGCCGCTTCCCGACGAGTAAGCGCCCTGAAACGCCTTTACGTTTCATTTCCGACCCGGTAAACTATGACGAAAAATCATGGCAGTATCTCAAATATATAGTGAATATTTCCTTCAGGCTCTTGCTTAACAATGAAAAACATACTGACTTCAAAATAATTAGTTATGATGATTTTATGAACAAGATTTTTCCATAATTACTCTAGCATCTTTCTGACTGCAAATTATGCATTATTTGATCTGAAGTTTATTTAATTAACTAAGAGCCTTGTAAAGAAACTTGCTGCCCCAACTGGGAATCGAGCTCTGGATCTCCGAACTGGCCATCCGACGCTCTACCGTTCAGCATCTTGGACGAATTTGCTAGTTCTTATTGTTGAAGTACAGTCTGCATTATCCGCCGTCTAATATCAGATTGGAGTGCAACTGACAATCGAACTGACCACCTCCTGCTATTTTTACCTAAGGTTAGCCTCCTGTTACTACTATTTTTACCCAGGTTAGTATCCAGCGTGGTCGTTATCCTCTCAACTTGAAATCGGCGCTCAATCTTCCAGAGTTTACTGAATCCGTACTAGTCGTAGTAGGGTCACTTTCAGACCTACAACATCTTTGCACTAACATACAGGGTTAATTTGTTCGGGCGCCATTATAAAAAGCCTTGCTGCCCCAACCAGGAATCGAACCCTGGATCTCCGAACTGGCCAGCCGGCACTCTCCGTTGAGCTACTGGGATGAAATTGCAAGCTATAATCGTGGAAGTGGACTCTTCAAAGTTACGAACAAATACAATGTATTGAAAGATACTAGAGCGCAAATTCTCTTCGTGTGTACAGGTAGACCAGGATTGAAATGGATTGAAAAATCGACCAAGGGTTGTTGAGATATTAATGAAAAACGAAACTTTTTCCTAGGAGTTCTACTGTCTAACTCCCTGGTTTCTATAAACTAATTTTAATTAATTATGTCAATTATTGAATTTATATGAATTATTTTAATGTATTTATATCTATATTTTAACCTACATACTTCTAAAGCATACATACTTTTGAAACATACAATAAACACAGCCTTTGCTATTGCGTATTATCATATAAATTGTTCATACATGGTGAGTTGAAAAAAAGATCAGACAATATATTTTGTTCCTGCACAAACTGAATGACGGAAATGTCAGCTGCACAGAATCACTTATGATGTTGAGAACACAAAAAAGGAATATGTTATGCCCCTCTCCCATTTCGTGAACTTCAGTTGAAAGTACACGAACTCTTCTTTGTTATGTTTTTCGGCCTGTACTCGATAAATCCGCTACTTTACTTGAATTTCTATCAGAGAGCTGCGGATTTTTATACATCATAAATTTTAAATCCTTTAAAATATTCTTTAAAAGTGGAAGAGAAAAGGACATGATTTTTATGCATTGCAAAAGACAGTCATCCTAAAAATAAAATTCAACAAAATAGATCAGTCATGAATAGAGCATTGATTATGAAACGCTTTCCAACTGTAATGCAATTTTATTTAAACATCTCTAAAATACGATACATTCAGCGGTAAGACTTTTAAAATTATCACAATACTACAATAATTTATTATATTTGCAAACTTAAAACTTCATCGAATAAAACTTTATTCAAATGACATCATTAAAATATAAATCGCCTGGCTCTCTATGTAAAAGCAGTAAATATTTCATTCATACACTTTTATTCCATTTATCACAAGTTGTATAAAGAAAATTGAAAATCTGTTTGTCCCATCATCACGGGAGAACGGCAGAACTTAATTTGATGAAATTTTGTAGGTAGCCTTGAAATAGCCCCACTTAAAATTTAGTCCATGTTTCGAGTTTCTACAACTAGTGGTTCTCGGGATATTAGTGAAAAACAAAACTTTTCTTTGTCTCATCATCACGGGAGAACGGCTAAACCGAATTTAATGAAATTTTGTTAGTACTTTGAAATAGCTCCCTTTAAATTTAGTCTGTTTCGAGTTTCTAAGACCAGGAGTTGTTGAGATATTTATTAAAAACGAAACTTTTTCCTAGGAGTTCTACTCTCTAACGCTTTGGTTTCTCCAAACTAAAAGGTTGGAAATCGTTTGTAAAAGGTGAAAGTGAATTAAAACTTTATCTCCGAGTTTGGTGGAAGATTGTTGCGCTAATTGATCACTTTCTGAAAGCATTAATTGTTTGAAACCATGAATGTTTGAAACATGAATTTAAATAGAAAATCTATCACCATGGTTTATTTTTCACAAGATTTTACTCAACAATAAAAAATATTAAGAAATCAAAATGGTTATTTAATTATTAGCATTTTATGAGGAAGATTCTATCATCTTGCTCGGCAATGCAACTAATTTAAATGTGTTTGTTAAAGTTTATTATTATTTTTTGATTTGAATAATAAAAAATCTGATGTGGGCAGCACATGACTTTCCTTATATATTGCAATGAAATTGCTACTTTTACAGTTTAAAAAAAACGTTATTCCTATAGTAGATACTTAAAATCTTTCCAAGATATTGAATTTTCTTCAATTAGTCGTCATTTTCATTGATTTAGCGTCATTTTTATCCATTTGGCGAAATTTTCGCTAATTTGGCAACATTTAAAAATGTCGCCAAGTTGGGGATATAATCCGCCAAATTCGTCGCCAAAATTTCGCCAAGCGCTATGAACGGAGAAATAAGTTATTCTTACAGTAGATAAATGACTATTGGTGTTCAAATACAAAAGTATAACTCAAAGTATCTTTTCTCGTGAGTGGAAAGAGGTAAATCCACGAGAATAATGTCACCAAATTTATCGCATATTACATATGAAAAGTGACCATGTTTCTTAGCAGTTAATTTTTTTTTAATTTATGCAATTTTTTGATAAATTTATTTGAAATATGTGCAATCTCTCGAGAACGGTTCATGCTAGCGTTCTAAAGTTTATGTCAATCGTTTTCTAAGGGAAAATTACATAAGAAATGTCTATTTGCGTAACTTTATTAAAGGTTTTGATTTTTTGATTTTTTCAAAATTTCACTCGAAAATTTAGGGGGGTTCTGAACATTCGATTGCGTTTTAAAACAATCGGCTTCCAGTATTCACAGATTGTAATTTGTGTACCAAATTTTGTTTGAAGTGCTTCATTCGTTCGTGAGATATAGTCTCCACAGACTCATTGACACACACACACACACACACATACACACACACATACACACACATACACACACACACACACAGACATCACCTCAAAAATGTTCGATTCGTGATATAGGATGCTTGAAACGTACTCTTTCGTCGAAAACTCGAATTCAAATTTTCGACCCCGTTACAAATGGATATAACAATATATCTTGAACAGTTTGATTTTTCTTTTAAATATATTAATTGCGTGACTTCGTACATCATTTTCATTTATTTTAGCAAAGAGTTTTCAAGCTTATATATTATGTTTAGCTAATAAACTCATATATTGTATTTTGCCAATAAATTCATTCACCTGATTGTTGAAACAGAAAAAGAGGAGAACGGGTATATTTTCTGATATAATTTTAATGTTTTCATTTAGTATATACAAACGGGATCAGGATGTTTAATTCAAATCTACAAATTCTGAGCTTCGAATTTGGCGGCATATCGCTAACTTGGCAACTTTTCCTAAACGTTGCCAAATGGACGGAAATGTCGCAAAATAGATAAAAATAACGTAAATCAAAGAAATTTATTTTGTTTTGTTAGAAGAGAGTACTGAAATGGTGTTTCGTTAGCATATGTCTGTCAGTCCAACCGTCCTACTTAGTAACACATTCAGCGAATTTCTAAAATATCACCAAATTGATAAAAATGTTTGTAAATCGATAGAAAAATCTTGAAATTGATAAAATTGCGCTAAATAAATGAAATTAATTGTGTTTTGCTAGGGGATAGTATTGTGATGATGTTTCGTCAATTTGTCGCCAAGTGGGACTGTCAGCTCTACAGTCCCACTTGGCGATAAATTTTTGGATTTTTTAAAATATCGCTAATTCGACAAAAATTTCGCCAAACCTTCCATAGGGATAGCATTATTCAGACGACGTATTTTTCATCAATTTATTTGAAACAAATGATATCATGTCGCTTAGCAACGGATTTAAATCCAATGTGTTTATGCGGCAGACGATTTTTATTATATCTTTTCCGATTTGAATGATGAAGATATGTATATAAAATAAATTTCATTGTCATTGCATTTTTGACTGAATAATATCAATTATGGTCTTCAGGTTTAAACTTTATTATTATTAATATTTTCTGGAATTATTGTTTCAGAGATTATTGATATTTTCAAGTTATTATACCATTGTTTTATTGCCGGAAAAATTGTTGAAACATATTGGACGTTGCGCGAGTAATCTTCTACAAATGCACGGGTATATCTTCTAATTTACGTGTAGTAAAAGTATAATACGAATAGTACGAGTAGTACGAGTATGATAAGTAGTACATGTATATTCTCTTATATTTTGACATATATTGGCATATATTGGAATCAAGTACGGCCTGCTGGTATGAAGATTAATGGGATTATTCATATTTTAATTAATTACGGCATCTGTTTTATTTTGGCAAAGATTTTTTAGACTCATATTTTAATACGGGTAATCTTCTGCTAACACTCGGACATAGCTTCTAATCTACGACATTACAAGTAGTACGGGTATATCTTCCCATATAATTTTAGCACTTTCATTTTGGCATATATTGGAATCAATTACTGCCTTCAGGTTTAAAAATTAAGGGTTTACTGATATTTTCCATTTATACATGTAATTTACTAATACAGGTTATATCTTTTAATATTCGTGTATACAAGTAGTACGGGTTCCATACAATTTTAACGCTTTTATTTTGCATATAATAATTCAATTCCATAGTTTTGTAAATTTGCTACAGAGATTCTTAGATATTCCCATAGGATTCAATGTATTCCATATTTTCAACCCCAGTTTAAACCAAAATTAATTGGGTGATATTATTCATTTACATTTCCATATGTTCCACAGACCGTCTGAACAACATACTAAAATTTCATTTTGATAAAGTCATTTTTACGGCAGCTATCGTGCTAACGGACAGACAGACAGAATGAACAAAGTCATAAACACTTTTCAACTATATTGTAAAGTGTTAAAAATGGGTTTGTGGGTTTCAATTGTTTTGAATATTGGAAAAATGTATATAAATACAGGAAGCATAATTTATTTTAACATATTATTTTAACATATTATTTTAACACATTCCCTTTTTTGATGCAAATTTGATATTTTCTCCTAACATGCTTCTTAACGCATCTGATTATAAATCTAAGCAAATTGATTATAAATCTAACAGTATCTTAGTTATCTTAGTATCAGTTAGTTATTTTAGTATCAGTTAGATTATAAATCTAACATAATCTTTTCGTAATTGCATTATTCAATTGTCATTAAGAATTAACAATAAGACATAATTGTTATCTACATTAATAATTACATTTTAATCGGAATTGTTCAAGGTAATCATGGTTGCAAAACGTAACTTCGAAAACGGTAAAATAGAAACTTCGTAAATCCAGTATATACGTAAATGTAAACTGGTATGCCGGTTTCAAATCCTTCAGGATGGACAAGAAAAGCGATCTCACTTATTCAAGTCAGATCTACAGCTGACTTGATTAAATAGAGTTTCTTGTCGAGCCTGAGTAACAGGCTGTTTCATGTCTTTGAAACCAGGACACCAATTTACATTTGTGTGCGTATTGTATTAGTAAATTATATTATTACTTTCCTTATATATATAATGTATAAGGAAAGCATTGTGACGGGGTCGAAAATTCGAATTCGAGTTTTCGACGGGAGAGCACGTTTCAAGCATCCCTGATCACGAACCAAACATTTTTGAAGTGATGTCCGTGTGTGTGTGTGTGTGTGTGTGTGTGTGTGTCAGTGAGTCTGTGGAGACGATAACTTACGACCGAATGAACCGATTCGAACGAAATTTGGTACAAAAATCACAATCCGTAAACACTGGAAGTCTATTGTTTTTATACGCAATCGAATGCTCAGAACCCTCCTAAATTTTTGAGTGAAATTTTGAAAAATTCGTCAAAAAATCAAAACCGCTAATAAAGTTACGCAAATAAACATTTCTTATGTAATTTTTCATTACAAAACTATTGACATAAATTTTAGAACACAAACATGAACCGTTCTCGAAATATTGTACATTTTTCAAAAAAATTATCAAGAAGTCATAAAATAAAAAAAAATATTTCCCATTGAGAAGCATGTTCACTTTTCATGTAATAATTCACTTTTCATGCGATAATAATTCACTTTTCATGCGATAAATTGGGTAACATCATTCTCGTGGATCTAACTCGCTCCATTCATGAAAAATATATTTTGAGTAATACTTTTGTATTTGAACGCCAATAGTTATTTATCTGCTGTAAGAATAACTTATTTCTTCGTCCATAACGCTTGACGAAATTTTGGCAACGATTTTGGCGAAATGTCGCCAACTTAGCGACATTTTTAAGTGTTGCCAAATTAACAAAAATCTTGCCAAATTGATAAAAATGACGATAAATCAATTAAACTGACAACTAATTGACATCTTTGTCACGTTTCTGCCAGCAACAAATCACAAAGAAGTTGTAAATTAGCTCGACCCAATAAATCTTTCCTGATACTGGCAATGATACATTTAATTAGCTAATAAATTAGTTAATACATTTTAATTAGTTAATAATTTAAATAGTTAATGAATAAGTTAATAATTTTAATTAGTTTATAAATTTAATAAAATAAAGAACAAAAATATTTGAGGGTTTAAAAAAATTTGAACATATCGAGGACTGACATTTTTAAGGTTTTGAAGAGAAGTAAAAGAGCAAATTTTCGTTTTCATTTCTTAGTTGTAAGAAAAGTAATAAACAAACACATCTGAAAACATTTCCAGAGGTATTCAAATCCATATAAAGGAATAATAACATGGATCTTCATGGGTGATTAGGAAACGAGGGGTTAAAAATGCTAAAGGATGGAAATATAAGAATTAAAATATATTTTTAAAATTAGGCATCATATTAGATAAAGTAAAAACAAGCTGTTTGTTCATTTGTTCAGTTATTAAAATTGAACAAACGCATCCAAAACAATACTAAAAAAGTTTCTAAACATTGCCGCTCCGACAAATAAAAACAATTGAAAAAAATTTGCCTAATCATTCCCTACGTTATGATATAAATTTTATGAGCTAAACCATTACGAACATGATACACGAACTAACGACTTTTGTTTCAGATACCAGCTGGATGGATTATAAATGATAGCAAAAAATTTTGACGACTGAATGAAACACAAGTTCAATAAGTACAATACTCTTTGTGGGAAGGATAAGAAAAACTTAAGCAACTTATAAAAGTATTAGAGCTGGTTAGAGGGTACTCTAGATTCCCCCCCCCCCCCGTTCGTCAGTACAAGAAAACCAGCAAACCCAAAAGAGGAATGGGCACAGAAGGAAGAAACAGGAAGAAGTAACACACCCGACAAGACGTCTTTAGAACGTCTTCTAACATCTCTCTTTTCTCCCTGACCGACATTCCCCCCATTCATCTAGTAATAAAAATTCAACATTCGAAATACATATTCTGGAAACATCACTTAAATTCCTTAACTGATACAAACATCCCGGACCCTTCTCTTTTTGATTTTAATTCATCCCTTTCAAATTACCATCCTTCAAACCGCATCGCCCTTTTTCAGCCTCGTGATCCTCTTTCTTTTTCCAATATTAATATCTACACAGACGGCTCCTCAATTGACGGAAACACCGGATTCACCGTTTGCATATTTAAACAAGATGTTCTGAACGGGGTTTACTCCCTTAAACTTAGCGGCGAGAATATTGTATTTCAGGCTGAAATTGCAGCTATCGACTTTGCCATTTCTTGGGCTAAAGAAAACAATTTAAAAGTCAACATTTTTTCAGACAGCCTCTCCTCTATTTCGGCACTGAACTCAATCAAAGACAAATCGAACTTTCTTATTAACATTTCTTATTAAACCAAAGCCAATTCTTCAAAAAATCTCATCAATCTTTCATGGGTTAAAGCCCACGACAACAACCTAGGCAACGAGGTCGCAGACCATCATGCTAAATTAGCCACTATCTCTGGTACCACTCTCCATATCCCATTCCCCTATTCTCTTCTCAAAAAATATTGTAAAATCCTTCTTCTTAAAAATTGGCAGACTTATCTGAATGAATACATTTCTCCCCGTTCCCATGACCCAGCAAGAATCTCAAAATTCCTCCCCATTGTTGATACAAACCTTCTCATTTCCAACAAATTTTTAACATACTTTCTTACGAGCCACGGCCCCTTCTTGGACTGCCTCCACTTTTTCAAGCATAAATCTTCGTCAAACTGTGTCTGCAACGGCTATGGTGATGCCGACCATTTTATTTTTTCCTGCCCGGTTACCAAACCCTTCCACCTTTCCCGTCCCTCTGATGCTAACTCTGCGGCCTAGTTCGCCAACGTTTGTAAAAATAAATCCTCAATTCTTAGAATTAAAAATTGTATTCTCGCCGCTCGGGAAATCTCTAACAAAGTCGCTTGATCGACCTGTGAGTTCTCCGGTTCTCCTTGGTCTGTGTTTCTCACACTGTTCCTCTCTCTGTATATAATTGTATATTACTATATATTCCTGCTCACTTTTTGTACATAATTACATTCCTACGGTTTTAACCCGCCCACCTTCTCCCTTGGTGTCTACGGTGTACACACATTTGTATATTCCTACCGTACTATCTTTCCTCTCCCTGGGAGTTCACGTGATATTTACCCTGCGTTTTGTGTTTCGTGTAATGTGTTATGTTTTTTGTTATGTCTTTTCTGTTTGCGTACCTCTTTGTATTTTGTGCTAGGGTTTTTTCCCTTCGGGGTTTTCCTCTCTTTTCTTTTTTCTGTCTTATGTCTCTCTTGTATTATATTGTATTGTATTGTGTTTTTGTTTTGTCATTGCTATTCTTTTGCTTGTTGTAACTGTGTTGTGATTCAATTTTAACCTGTTTTGTAATGTTTTGGATCTAAAATAAAGTTCCTGGCCACACACTTAGCAACAGTAAGCCTTCGGGTCTGTCGTGTGGTCTGGGTTTTCAACACTTCAACACCCGACAAGACGAGTCAAGTAATAACCGACAAGACGAGTCAAGTAATAACCCGACAAGACGAGTCAATTAATAACCAGCAAAACGAGTCAAGCAATAACCAAACAAGGCTAGTCAATTAATAACTGACAAGACAAGTCAAGTAATAACCCGACAAGACGAGTCAAGTATTAACCCGACAAGACGAGTCCATTAATAACCGAGAAGACCAGTCAAGTAATAACTTGATAAGACGAGTCAATTAATAACCGACAAGGCGAGTCATGTAATAACCCGACAAAACGAGTCCATTAATAACCTACAAGACGAGTAAGTAATATCCCGACAAGACGAGTCAATTAATAACCGAAAAGACGAGTCAATAATAACCCGACAAGACGAGTCAATTAATAACCGACAAGACGAGTCAGGTAATAACCAGACAAGACGAGTCAATTAATAACCAACAAGACGAATCAAGTAATAACCCAACAAGATGAGTCAAGTAATAAACCGACAAGACGAATAAAGCCAGAACAAGAATAAATGAGATCCAGAAAGACGAAAAAAGGTATAAATCACATATAAGAACCTCACCGGCCGTCCAAATAGTTGCTCAAGTCTTCCGAGGAGTCGGACGGTCTGGGTCTTCAACATAAGAACCTTAAAAAAATAGATAGAAGAAAGGAGGGTGGAGGGAGGATTACAGATCGTTCTGCCCAACTATGAATAAAAGTGAAGTACTAAACAAGTCATTAACTAAATTACTGAAATTTTTATGATATGGAAGCCTTCAAAGAAGTTAAGATCATCATAGATCGACGTGCATTTTCGTACAATCCTTGCTGAAGAAAACTCAAAACGGTAGTCAAATTGATAGCAATGCTGAGCAATTGAAGATTTATTAAAATCCTCTTTTTTGATATAGTTTTCATGTCCCTTAATATGACATTTTAAAGCACATTTACTTTGACCAATATTAGAAAGACCACCAAGTTTTTCTGTTCTAAAACACAAGTTGTTATACATGGAAATTTTACTTTTCTAGCCCCATAGAACAATATATTATTCGTTAAAAAAATTGAGAATGTTGAATCTGGCATACAATCTGAACCTAATTTGTGTTGAAACATGGTATTTTTATATTCAACTAAAATACTCAAACTTCTACTTAATGACATAAATGATTGATATGTTACAAAGAGAAATAGTTTGGGGGATGAGCAATATATGGTGCGGTCTTCCTATGAAAGTGTCTATAGACATCTCCATCTATTGCGTGTCCTGCGAACTATTTCTCTTAGAAGCAAACTGCTTCTAAGTAGGATAAGTTTTAGTATTTTAAATGCAAGTCAAAATATTAATACTTGTATAATTTGCTACGTTTAGCTGCACACTGAAATAATCCTAAATCTGGAAATAAGAACTGTCACTCCTGACGATGCTAATGCTATCGCTAGATACAGACTTAGAGTGAAACCTATAGGATTGGACCACCAGGTCTGTGTAATAAATGCTAATAGGGAGATCACCAAGACAATTGCCAGACTAAGAACTAGACACCTAGGTAGTATGAAAATTAATGCGGATGGCACCAGAACATACAAATACTGTAGAAACTGCCCAGATGAAGAGCTTACACTGGAATACATATTTGACTGTCCAGCAATACTTGCGGCTTTGCAAAGCATTGGCAAATTCCCTTTCCAGGGAGAACTTTATAATGAGAAGATTGTGGATCTCGCTAAGGCAGTAATATCTGCACATGGTTCAATCTGACCTCTTATGGACACGACACCAACCAACCAACCAACTACGCGTGGTAAAGATAAACACACGCAGTTTTTAAAGGTTTTATTTAAGCAGATGGAAAAGATCAGTTTTTTAAACGGTTTCTAGGCCGCAAAGCATTTTATATCTAATCTACCCATTTGGTAAAAATCATTTCTTGTTACATTTCGCATCCAATGACTTTACATTTTTCGTAACGGTCAGATTTTCACTCGAGATACCGTAATCATAGGGCAGCACTTTTTCCTTTCTACATTTCTTCCTAACGAGACAAATTTGTTGATCCAGGATGATTTCGTTAAGTCATTAAGTTATTAAAATCGTTAAGTCATTTCACACTTCCTGCTGCTTGTTGTCCGTATACTTGAATCGGGAGATAAGTTCCTCCAATTAATTGCGGCTTTCAAGTAACTTCTTAATAAAGTCACTGGTCTCAACATTTTAATTCAATTCATCAAGATTAAAACCAGAGTCTCCCTCTTCCTCGATATTTGATATAGCAGATTTCGCAACAAAAGGATCAATATAGTAGAATACAGTTCACAAAAGTTCGTGAAACTGGTGGGAAAGTGAGTACTGATGGAAAAAGCAAAAGAGTCAACCTTCGTCCCTCGAAAATAGAGGGGAGATCCGGCCTCTCCAAGGCTCCGAATCAAGAACCAGTCTTAACGTTCAACGAGAGTAAAAGAACACCAATTTACTAGTAATGTTAGCCAACCAATTTACTACATGTTTACTAGCAATCAGCAAAAACCTGCTTACACTGCACTTTAAAACTTAACTTTAAACTTTAAACTTTAAAACTTAATGTATTCATGTAATAATAATTATTCAATCTTCACTGACTCCCGGGGAGGTAATAAAAGGAGGATGGGGTATTAATAGAATCCTACGATAGAGTACAACTCACATCACATGTGAACTACGAGAAAGTACCCAAAACATTCGAAAGTCATTCATAATTGTACTTTTGTTTAATATTCTAGTGCACATAATGACACATAACATCTTTTGAAGAAACAAAAATTCTATTGGACGAGGAAAAACAACTATTTCAAAAGTAATGTTAAGTGTTGGTGGTGTTAGAGAAATGGCCATATTCCTCTAACACCACCAACACTTATATCACTTTGAATATTGGTGGTGTTAGAGAAATGGGCACATTAAAAATCGCAGAGCTACAGCATTTACCTAATTTTCTTATATTACAATATTGTCCGGTATCTACTAGGAAAACTTATTATGAACAATCACAAATCACAAGTCCTTTATTATAATTCATTGCTAAAACTGCATTTAAAATTTACTGTGGATTAAACCTTCATCAGCAAAAATGTAAGGATATCAACTGAATTACTTCTTTTATTCTTAGAGGCAAAACAAACCTTCAACAGGATAAAAAGACAGACAGAGCTGACACCGAGGTGCAAACTGATACAGTTGCATAATATTTAATCTGGATATTTTGAAAATGATTATGAAAAAGTTATAGTGATTTCATTACTAAACTGATTAAAATTTGACAGTAAAACAAACGATTAAAATAAAAAAAATAATTGATTATATTAAAAGAAAAACAAAAGCGAATTAAAATTTGAAACTTTTTAAAGTTATATATAATAGGACATCTATAAAAACTATGACGTGCAGTAAACCATACCGTGAGTGGACAATCGAGCATTTTTGGGAGATTATAAGTATTGTTACAAAGCAAATACGAACAGATGGTATGAGCATCATATTTTAAAAATTAGTGTGTATAGCACTGTTAAAAATTAGTGGGCAACCACCTTTAAAAATCTCCCCCTCCCCTTTTGATTACATTCTGCACTTTTGGAGACCGAACAACCAAACTAACAAATTATACATCCATAAACATATCAAATGCAATAATACTTCTATGTTTTCAAGTTAGATATGAGTTTTAAATTATTTCTATTAAGATACACTTGGTAGAAAACATACAATTGTGGTTGAATGTTCTAATTACAAAATGTTTTGAATTTTTTTTCTCTCGCATTGCATGGCATTTGTATTATCTTTTTTGTGATCATATTACTTTCACTTTGGTTTTGTGGAAATTGTGTTCAAACCCCAATTACTTGTAATGTTATTAAAATGTTCTGTAAGGAATGACTTCTAATGGAATTAAAAATTTTCTAGGTTCTGACCTTCCCCCCCCCCTCCTAAATACGTCTAGGTATATATCTAAAACCAGTAGCCGAAGCTCTGTGAGCGAAGTCACCTATGTTGAAATACCTTGTATATCACCAGTAGATTTTGAATTAGTCACACAAATCCATTTACGTCCTTTGTAAAAGATCCCGTATAGACCCGTATAGATCTGATGTGCATAATAATGCTACAATGCTCCACCTCCAAAAACGATATTCTCAAAGATAAGCAAGGTCTGAGTAGAAAGTAAATATTCAACGTAAACTAGACAAAGCAGTTAAAAACATTCACCATTTCAAATTTTCACGAAATTATTTTTGTTTGTTTTTCAAAATATCGAAACATTTTCTACGTTATTCTAAATTCATTCAAACACGTGAGTGGTGTATCTTATAATATACTTTTCTCGTTTACATCATTTTTCCATTTGACCCCACATTAAATGGATTAAAAATTCTATTTTCAGTGGTTTTTCTGTACACTTTATCCCTTCTTGCCTGATCTTCCAAAACCCTTCATGCATTATGCATGAGGCTTCAGGGTATCCAATAATTCCCTATAATTTTACTAAAGTGAAGTGAAAAAAGAAAATCTAAAATTCTTCATGAATTATTAAGGCTTGTGAAAAATATTTATTTTCTCTATGTAAAAAGTAGGTAATGCAATGTGTATACAATACAAAAACAAACAATATGCTCCCTGGGTAAAGATATGTGGCATATAGTTATATAAGGGCTACCAAAATACATTGATAATTATTTTCTTTTCCATTAAAAAGGGGAACTTTCAACTTACTAATTCTCATTTGAATATTCATATTCAGCAACAATAATATTTATATGCATTTGTATAGTATATTTCGTACATTACTTGTGCGCCCAAAACCCACCAGTTGTGTGTAATCCGGCTTCAACCTGTAAATAATATAATTATGATACGTAATTATTAAAGTTCACCACTCTGAAATGATGAGGTATTTTTTATCAACTTAGAATTTAATTAAAATTATCATTAAGTATTATTAAAATATTTATTTTAATTTTTATTTACAATTTAAGAATCGTATTAGACAATTCTTACGTTGGTCCAAAATAAAGTTGTTAAACTAGCATTGCTGGTGTGATGGCATAACAGGTGGTAATTTTGATTGACTTTAGAGTCAAATAATAATTAGAATATATGACCACATACACCCCACCAGTACCGACTGTAGACAGACTATCTTCACAAGCAACACCTGGACAATCTGTTCCAAGAACCGTGAGACCTGTCATTATCAGATATGGAAGGAGAGTTCGATTCCGTCTCTCTGTGAGAGACTGAGGAAGGAGTTACTTGTCGACTCAAACACATTTGATTTTTGCACATTTTTGAACTTTATTTTTGAACTTTCAAACTTTATTTTCCTTGTATAATAATTTGCTTTCAGATTTGCATGATGTATAAGCCGTGCCTGTCGTCATTGGCAACAGAAGTCTTGCGTCAGGCAACAGAAGTCAGGCAAATGACGTCAGGCGTCAGGCAAATGACGTTTGGCGCGAGTTGGCATTTTACCGCGGGCTTTGCTCCCTCCGATCTTTGCTTTTTCTGTTAAAATTGTACATACTCGCCTAGCTAGTTGGCAAGTACGCTTTGTCGTGTACTATGCTATTTCGTAGCCAGAGGCTTGATTTATTTTGGATGAGTAAGTGTATGGTTTTAATAGTTTTGTGTTTTGTACATAAAATATTAAGTTTCGTACGATGTGTCTGGCCTTTTATGAGAGCACACTTTTGATAGTCGTGGAGTTTTGTCAAGCAAGCTTCATAAACAGACAAGATTGTCTAATTCAATATTGTGGCGAAACAGCGAATTATAGTAGAGTCACGCCCGCCATACGTACATACGCATATATACACGCAGAGATCATCTTCAAAACGTTCGATTCGAATGCAAGGGTACCTGAAACGTGTTCTTCCGTTGAAAACTTGAATTCTAATTTTCGACCCCGTCACGATACCTCCCCTGTACACTGTATTATGTATATAGGAAAAGTAAAAACTAGAGGTCATATAGTTCACTAGATGGGATGGAATTTTTAAGTCCTACTAAAATACTACTAACTGTAAAAAATGATAAGAGTGCCTTATTTTCCAAATATTTCATATTTTAGTATATATTTCTCGACCACCTTTATCCTCATTACCATGTTATATTACCACATAGCGCTGACATGCATAGCCATCCACATCTGAGGATTACATTTTTCGCATTTCAAGTTTGATCTTGCGTTGTGAACTAGTTTATTATATTTTTCTTTACTTCAAAGTCATTATAGAGCACCTGTGTGATGTGTCCTATGCTATACCACTCGCTTTTACATCCTTTTCCCATTTGGTTCCAACATTAAATATATCTATATGAATTAAAAATTCTATTCTCGGTTGTTTCTCTGTGCACTTTTTCCCTTCTTGCCTGATCATCCGAAAACAACGTCCTGCATTATGCATCAACCTTTAGGATCTCCCATAATTCCAATAATTTTGTAAACGAAAAAGAAAAAGCGAAGTAAATTGAAGTGAAGTGAAAAGTGAAAATCTGTTCTCTTTCATGAATTATAAAGTTCTGTGAAGCAACTCATTCTTTAATTTGAAATAGGCTCACAGTGGATTGTGTACAAAGAGAACACATATCCACGTCAGGTGATCCGTGATTAAGACCAAATATAAAATTCTCAAATTTTGAGACATGAATTAATATTTTTTAACTAAGATACGAATGTAGTATAGCGTTACCATCTCAGAGGATAGCTTTCATAGAATAATTTCATGTCTGAAATACATAGTAATCCCCGAATTCTGAGATTAAAGGCTACATATGTACAGATGTATATCAATTAAATGCTTGGTTCACACGTAATTTTTGACAACGAAAGAAGACCAATTCCAATACTCTAGGACTAACGATTATCGGGATATTTCAGTTTTCTTACATTTTTACTTTCCCTGCAATACATGATAATGTATGGGGGAAATATTGGAATCATGCCGAATATCGCAACTCGAGTTTTCGACGGATCTACACGTTTCGAGACCTCTAGAATACGAAAAAACAATTTTTAGCGTGACGTCCATGTGTGTCTGTCTGTCTGTGAAAATTTTGTATCCACTCTAACTAAAAACTAATGGACCGAATTTCATAAAATTTGGTAGGTAAGTCACTTGTGGCTGAATCTGGTGCTGATTAGTTTTGGGTACGATTCCGGATAAAAGAACCCGCCTTTTTTTGCAAAATGACCCGTAAAAGCTCGTATCCACTCTAGCTAAAAGACTAATGGACTGAATTTCACAAAATTCAGTGGATAAGTCACTTGTGAGTCACCCTGGTGCTGATTAGATTTTGGTAAGATTCGGAAAAAAATAACCTGCCTTTTTTTGCAAAATGGTCCGCAAAAATCGTCAAAATCTAAAATAAAGAACTACGTATAATCAAATATATCCATTAAATGCTTGTTTTATACGTAATTTTTAACGATGAAAGGAATAAGACCAACCCCATTGCACTAGGACTAGCCGTTCACGAAATATATATATATTTTTTCGTATTTTCTTCAGGCCACTTTGGAAAATAAGTCCAGTTACCAAATGAGAACGAAAATTGAATTAAAAGTGAATTAAATTTAATTAAAATAAAGATAACGTGGATATAAGTCTGCAGGAAAAGTCATGTGCTGCCCACATCTGATTTTTATTTTTGCTACAACGCCTTTGAAAAAACTTCCAGTCGTCAAAAGGAAATAGAAATTGAATTGAAACTGAAAAAAAAATATATGAATTTGAGTCTGTAGCGAAAGTCACGTGCTGCTCACATCAAAAATGTTTATTATTAATAAAAACATTAAAACATTTATTTCTCAAGAACTGATATAGATAGAGATTAGATGATGCCTGTTGTAGATTCAGCACCAAATTCGGGAGGAGATACATGGATTCACAATAGAAGGATGTTTACTTACGGTTCTTTTTTATATTTCGGGGGTTTAAAATTTTTCTCTTTATTTGAAACATCTATTTCTCAATTTTGGCTATTGATAAAGCTTAAATGATGACTGATATGGATTCAGCAGCAAATTCCAGAGGACGAGTGATTACTAAGTTTCTCCACTTCCGGTACAAAATGTTTTATTGCAACACCTATGTCTCAAGAGCGGTTACAGATAAAACTTAATGAAAGCCTGATATAGATTCAGCATCAAATTCTAGAACATGATTTTCTTTTCCGGTGTAAAGTGGTACTTCCGACTCCAAAAATTTCATTATTTCTTTCGATTTCTTAGCATTGCATATACTAGATAGATCTTAAATGTTGACTGAAATATGGATTCTATATCAAATTCTAAACGAGGTGGACGAGTTCACTAAACATTTTCACTTTTGCACTTTTTTAATTTACGATTTAATAAATGTCTTTGAAACATCTATGTCCTAGAATTGGTTAAAAACTTAGATGATGACTGATAAGGATTGAGAATTAAATTCTGGGAGTTATGAGACTCATAAGAACTTTCACTTCCGGTTCTGGACATGTCACTTCCGGTTTTCTCGAAAATTCGTATGACAGTATGTGTGCAAAAGGGAATAAAAATGCTTAATAGTTCCTGTAAGAAAGAGTCTACACATTATTTGCCAAGCACATTAATGCTGCTTCATAAATTTCTTGTTCGTACTGCATCGTTGAATGTATCGATAGGCAAAAAGTTGATTTTTCATATATTTTAAAGAGATAAAATCATTTTTCTTTCAAATATAACTAACACTCGCTTCCAAGACAGCGTCACTTGCATAATAAGTGTATGCATATTTCATTTCTTGGTTTAACCTTAACTTCGGGAATCGAATTTTTAAAAGTTATTAAGAATTCATTTCCAATAGAATAGCTGCTGGTGGTCTTATCACTTATGCATTTTCAAATTTATTTCCCGTTTGGTAGAGAAAAGGACCTTTTAGATAACAATCACACCGTTAAGATGAGTTTCATCTTAAGTTCTTCGTATCTAATATGTAGAAAATTCGCTGTGATTTTCTTGAGACCATGTAAATATGCAAATTTATTGAACATATTTGAAAAGCATTTCTCTTTTGATTCTTGTAATATAAATATAAATTGTTTTTAATTGTATTGTGCATCAGAGATATAGACTGATACATAGTACAAAAATAATAACTACATTAAATTAAAGTGCGAGGTCTTTAGATGTGTTTGGTGCATTTATTACTTTTTCCCTACACACATAGTATAATGTATAGGGAAAGGATCATGCGTAGTATAATGTTGTTGTTGTTGAGACCCAGACCGTCCGACCTACCAGAAAGGGCATAATATAATGTATAGAATTTTGGTTAAAGAAGATTCATCATCATCATCACAAATGCGCATATATCTCCGTAAAAGATGGAAATGATTTTAGATTTCAAAACATGGTGGACACTAATCCGTAAGAAAACCTTATCCAAGTGCTGATACAAAAAAATGGTGAAAAGCACCAATTTCAAATTGCTACTTACTTCATTCAGTTATAGGGCATTATAGGGCATTAGAATGGAGAAAGCTTTAAGTGTAGCAACGCTTTATACAGTGGTACTTCCACCACAGCATAAATGGTTGCAGTATCTATAAATTTGCAGTATGCAAAAAATAGTTCACAAATATTGATTGATTCCTTTGACAGAAAAGAAATCACTTTCTTCAAAAATGCCAATTAGTAACAAAAATGTAATGAGTTGAAAACAGTTTTACAGTATCTTCCACAAATATTCATCACTTTTTATAATAAAATATGTAACTGACCGCTGGCTTTACTAAGCGGTTTAGAGTTGCACTCGCTAGGCCCGGTTTCGATTCCAGCCACTGCCAAAACTGCCGCCGTGTTCACGTGGAGTACGATCACGTTAAACATGTGGGTCCGTAAATCCGTCCGAGAGGTTAGTAACAAAAACCGGATGATTTTAAAAACAGTTTTGCAGTATATACCACAAATATTCATCACTTTTTATAATAAAATGTGACTGACAGCCGACTAAAGGGGATCCGGAACCAAAAGCAGGATTTTGGCAACTTTCAAAAATTTAACTTTTACCATTCTATTGAAGATATATAGAAAATTGATATATTTTTTTTGTTAACTTTTTCACACTAATAAACGTGGGGGCGCGGTAGCCCATTGGTTAGCGCGCTGGAGTTGCACTCGGTAGGCCCGGGTTCGATTCCAGCCACTGCCAAAACTGCCGCCGTGTTCATGCGGAGTGCGATCACGTTAAACATGTGGGTTCGAAAGTCCTTCCGAGAGGTTGGTGGTAGGGGAAGGAGGGTACGGCCCCTGTGGATGCCTCCCCCACTGGGTTCCGGTCTAAATTGGGTGGCACTTCCCGACCGTCCAAACAGTTACCTTACACCTTTCTGGTAGGTCGGACGGTCTGGGTTTCAACAACAACACTAATAAACGTGGGCGCGGTAGCCCATTGGTTAGCGCGCTAGAGTTGCACTCGGTAGGCCAGGGTTCGATTCCAGCCACTGCCAAAACTGCCGCCGTGTTCACGCGGAGTACGATCACGTTAAACATGTGGGTCCGTAAGTCCTTCGAGAGGTTGGTGGTAGGGGAAGGAGGGTACGGTCCCTGTGGATGCCTCCCCCACTGGGTTCCGGTCTAAATTGGGGGGCACTTCCCGACCGTCCAAACAGCTACCTTACACCTTTCTGGTAGGTCGGACGGTCTGGGTTTCAACACTAATAAACGTCCGGCCGTCCAAGTAGTTTCTCGTCTTTGGATGAGTCGGACAGTCTGGGTCTTCAACACTAATAAACGTGGGGCGCGGTAGCACAGTGGTTAACGCGCTGGAGTTGCACTCGCTAGGCCCGGGTTCGATTTCAGCCACTGCCAAAACTGCCGCCGTGTTCACGCGGAGTACGATCACGTTAAACATGTGGATCCGTAAGTCCTTCGAGAGGTTGGTGGTAGGGGAAGGAGGGTACGGTCCCTGTGGATGCCTCCCCCACTGGGTTCCGGTCTAAATTGGGTGGCACTTCCCGACCGTCCAAACAGCTACTTTACACCTTTCTGGTAGGTCGGACGGTCTGGGTTTCAACAACAACACTAATAAACGTGGGCGCGGTAGCCCATTGGTTAGCGCGCTAGAGTTGCACTCGGTAGGCCAGGGTTCGATTCCAGCCACTGCCAAAACTGCCGCCGTGTTCACGCGGAGTACGATCACGTTAAACATGTGGGTCCGTAAGTCCTTCGAGAGGTTGGTGGTAGGGGAAGGAGGGTACGGCCCCTGTGGATGCCTCCCCCACTGGGTTCTGGTCTAAATTGGGTGGCACTTCCCGACCGTCCAAACAGTTACCTTACACCTTTCTGGTAGGTCGGACGGTCTGGGTTTCAACAACAACACTAATAAACGTGGGCGCGGTAGCCCATTGGTTAGCGCGCTAGAGTTGCACTCGGTAGGCCAGGGTTCGATTTCAGCCACTGCCAAAACTGCCGCCGTGTTCACGCGGAGTACGATCACGTTAAACATGTGGATCCGTAAGTCCTTCCGAGAGGTTGGTGGTAGGGGAAGGAGGGTACGGTCCCTGTGGATGCCTCTCCCTCTGAGTTCCGGTCTAAATTGGGTTGCACTTCCCGACCGTCCAAACTGTTACCTTACAACTTTCTGGTAGGTCGGAAGGTCTAGGTCTGAACAAGAACACTAATAAACGTGGGCGCGGTAGCCCAGTGGTTAGTGCCGTGGAGTTGCACTCGGTAGGCCCGGGTTCGATTCCAGCCGCTGCTAAAACTGCTGCCGTGTTCACGCAGAGTACGACCACGTTAAACATGCGGATCCGTAAGTCCTTCCGAGAGGTTGGTGGTAGGGGAAGGAGGGTACGATCCCTGTGGATGCCTCTCCGACTGGGTTCCGGTCTAAATTGTGTGGCTTTTCCCGGCCATACAAACAGTTACCTTACACCTTTCTGGTAGGTCGGACGGTCTGGGTCACAACAACAACACTAATAAACGTTTCGTTAGAGAATTTTCACTATTTTAGTATACATTTGCGCCTTTATTGACTAAAATTATGTTTAATTATAAACATATAAACAAATTTGTTCAGAATCTGTTGAATTTTTAATGAAATATTACAGCAAGAACTTTCTTGAAAGACCATTTGTTCCGAAAAATGTCATATCCGATATTTAAAGAAAGAAATATAGAAAAATCTACTAAATACTTTTTAATTTTTTTTTTGCGGAAAATGAGAAGTTTAATGCAATCAACATTTAAAAATAATAAATTTCAGTAAGAATACAGCACTTTAGAATAATTTTTTCCTGAACATTTTGATTTAGCGGAGAGGACCTGTTTTGGACTGTTTTGGATTTAATTGCTAAAATTAAAAATTACTTATAATCCGATCTCACTGAAAATCAATGGGTTTCTGGATGTGACAAATTACAACAAGCATGGCAAATTTCAGGAAATGTGCTTCATTCCTTTTAGCTACAGCAAACTTTCTGCAGAAAGGTAAAATTTTTGCTACTTGAGAACGATTTCTGATGACTCTTAAACAATGGTGCCGTACATTTCTAGTTAAAAGTGTTTACAAAACACTTATGCATTTGTTAATAGTGTGCATAACTAATTGCTTATGATTCTTTTCCATTTAGATTAACAACTAAAAACATAGAACGTTCCGGGAGCGACACAAGTTAGACTCCTCTAAATTATCTCACTTGCTTTAAAAAAAAAAAAAAATTATGTCCCCAATTTTTGAAAGACATGCTCTAATAATTGAGAGATTTTTCTTGTTGATAGTAATGATAATATTTACTTTTAAATAAAAAGTAAATCACATATAGTATAGCGATTTTCATAACATTTTCATATATCAAACCGTTCTTATAAAGTTTTGCATAAAAAATGTGCAAATAAATGAAGGCTCTGTGCTTTCACAGTCAGGCCTCTTCAAAGGGTATTTACGTTAATTAGAAGAATTAATTATACCAAATATCATTGGATTCCATCCGTTTCTTCAGATATATAATACATATTGAAAATGAAATAAAGTCCGCAGTTAATCACGAAATATTTATGAAACAGCAAAATGCAACTCTATTCAAAATCAAAAATCTATCAGGCTCATTTTTCTGCAGTGTTACTTGTTGAAAAAAAATTTCCCTACTTTTCAGCCACATAAGTGACAAAAATCCTTAGAACAATTTTATGCTGGCTAATTTTAAGTGAAATATTTTTTATTTCATTTTATTTTTCAGTGATTAACATTCTTCACACATATATGTTTATGTGAATAATCTGCCAATGTATATGCATGTACATTAGTAGAAAAAAAAATTGAAAAGAAAACAACTTTTTTGTTGTTGTTTTTGGATAACTATGAAAAGCTATAGAAATCAAATATTCTCTTTTTGTAGAATCACCCATATACAAGCATACAAACCGTTAATTAAACTGGCAGACATCGGTAGAAAATGGTTTGTTTGTAAAAAAATTACAAATAATTTTATTTACAACTAGCAGCATACCCGTTCTTCGTACGGAGTATATAATATAAATAAACTTAAAATTCACAATCATGTGCAAATTCCTATACTATACTTAATGGCATTCTTAATCAAAATATTCTGTTAAAATATTTAACATAATGCTCCTAAAACAAAGTTAAAGAATGGCTGTTCTCGTTATTCAAAATTATCTTCACGGGTAGATCTGAAGAATAAAATATCCTCGCCTTTTTTGTAAGCAAATTTATAAAAAGTATGGAATTGAATCAATATATGCAAAATAATAGCGTATTGTATGGGACCCGTACCACTTATATACGCGAATATTAGAAGATATAACCTGTATTAGTAGATTACATATATAAATTGAAAATATCAATAAATCCGTATTCTTTAAACCAGTAGGCAGTAATTAATTCCAATATGTGCCCAAATGAAAGTGCTAAAATTATATGGGAAGATAAATACGTACTACTTATAATGTCATAGATTAGAAGATATGTCCTCCTGTTAGTAAAAGATTACCCGTATTATAATATTTAGTCTGAAAATTTTTTGCCAATATATAACAGATTACTTAATAAATTAAAAATATCAATAATCAACGTCATCTTCATACCGGAAGGATTGATTCCAATATATGCCAATATACATGTACTACTTATATTCTCTTATATTAGAAGATATACCCGTGCATTTGTAGAAGATTACTCGTACAACGTACAATATATGAGTTTCAACAATTTTTGCCGCAATAAAACAATGCCATAAGAAATTGAAAATATCAATAATCTCTGAATCAATAATCCCATAAGAAATTGAAAATATCAATAATCTCTGAATCAATAATCCCCGAAAACATCAATATTAATAATGTTTAAACATGAAGATCGTAATTGATATTATTCAGTCAAAAATACGATGGCAATGAAATTTATTTTATATACATATCTTCATCATTAAAATCGGAAAATATTTAATAAAAATCTTCTTCCTCATAAACACATTAAATTTAAATCCGTTGTTAAGCGACATGTTATGATTTGCGTCAAATAAATTGGTGGTCAACATATCGTCTAAATATCTCTAATGAAGGTTTGGCGACATTTTAAAAAATCGCCAAATTTATCGCCTAGTGGGACTGCAGAACTGGCAGTCCCACTTGGCGATAAATTGACGAAACATCATCAAAATATTATCCCCTAAAAAAACACAATTTCGTTTATTTAGGGCAATTTATCAATTTCAAAATATTTTTATGGATTTATAAATATTTTTATCAATTTGGTGACATTTAAAAAATCGCCAAATTTATCGCCAAGTGGGACTGTAGAACTGATAGCCCCACTTGGCGATAAATTGACGAACCATCATCAAAATATTATCCCCTAAAAAAACACAATTTCGTTTATTTAGGGCAATTTATCAATTTCAAAATATGTTTATAGATTTATAAATATTTTTATCAATTTGGTGACATTTTAAAAATTCGCTAAATGTGTTACTAAGTAGGGCGGTTGGACTGACAGACAAATGCTAACAAAACACCATTTCAGTACTTTCTTTTAACAAAACAAAATAAATTTCATTGATTTACGTCATTTTTATCAATTTGGGGACATTTCAATCAATTTGGTAACTTTTAAGAAATTTGCCAAGTTAGCGATATCCAGCCAAATTCGTAGCTCTAAATTCGCAGATCTGAATAAAATATCGTGATCCAGTTTGTATATACTAAATGAAGACACTAAAATATTGTTAGAAGATATACCCATTCTACTCTTTTTCTGTTTAAACAATTGGATAAATGAATTTATTGGGTAAACAAAATATGAGTTTATTAGCTAAACACAATATATAAGCTTAAAACCTCTTTGCTAAAATAAATGAAAGTGGTGTATACAGTTCGCAATTAATATAATTTAAAAAAATCAAACCGTTCATTTATAAGATATATTTAAATACCCAATTATTTAATATTCAAATCGAAAAAATAATAATAATCATTAGCAAACATATTTAATTTCATTCCTTGGCCGAGCAACACGATATAAGATAGAATCTTCCTCATAAAATGCGAAATTAAATAACCATTTTAATATCTTTATACTTCTAATCGTTGAGTAAAAGCTTGTGAAATACAAAACATGGAGGTAAATTTTTCCATTTAAATTCATGTTTCAAACAATTCATGCTTTCAGATAGTGACTATTTAATGCAAAAATCCTGCATCAAACTCAAAAATAAAGTTTTAATTCCCTTTGACGTTTTAAACAAACGATTTTTATCCTTTGCGTTTGGATAAACCACAGAGTTGGAGAGTAGAACTTCTATAAAAAAAGTTCCGTTTTTAGTTAATATCTCGACAACCCCTGGTCTTAGAATTTCGAAACTTGGGCAAAATTTATGGGGGACTATTTTAATGCCACCCACAAAATTTCATTAAATTCGGTTCAGCCGTTCCCTCGTGATGATGAGATAAACGAAAGTTTCGTTTTTTACTAATATCTCGAGAACCACTGGTCGTAGAAATTTCAAACATAGACTAAATTTTAAGTGGGGCTATTTCTAGGCTACCCACAAAATTTCATCAAATTCGGTTTAGCCGTTCTCCCGTGATGATGGGACAAACAGACAGACAGACAGACAGACAGATTTTCAATTTTATATATATAGATTTTATTTATTGTAACGGTTAATTCGTATTCAGTGAGGCTCAAAATTGGTAGATTCATCAAAATTCGGGAGTCAGATTTTTGTTCATTTCGCAATACTTTCCTTATACATATTCTGTCTACTGCATGGAAAGTAATAGAAAACGATTACAATAAACTTAGTTGCTTTTTACGTAAATTCAAACTTTGTATACTTTAAATTTTTCATCGATATTTTAAATCTGCATGGTACCGAAACTTAGAATAAGCGCTAGTTTTGTTATTTAAGATTAACATATAAACTTTTCATATAAATCGAAAAAAGATTAGACAACATTTTGTTCTTGCGTAAACTAAGAACCATCTTTGAGCAAACTTCCAGAGAAATGTCAGCTGCATAGAATCATTTACGATGTTCGGAGCACAAGAAACGAATATATTATGGTTTCACTTCGGAAACTTATGTTCTAAGTACACGGTGCCTTTTTTATATTTTTCAGTTTACCGGTCCGTGATCAATAAACCCGCAACTTTCTATTTCTATTTGGAATGGCGAAATTTTATCCATTATTAATTTTAAAAATTTAATATTCTTTAAAAAAAATGATAGAGGCAACGACACGTTTCTTTTGCATCTTCAAAAGGCAATCACATTGGGTACAAAATTCAAGAGTGGGTATATGAGTTTGAACTATTTTGAATATTTTAATTATTTAACTGAATTCATCTCCATTTATATTTTTTACATTTACCTCAAATGCCGCTCCCTGTCTTAAAACCCACCCAGCTAGAAAAAAGCATTTTGACCAATTACGATAACGTTCTTGAGTCCGAAATAAAATGTAATTCTTCTGGAGAAATTGGATTCTTTCCAAATTCTGTCTCGTGAAATATCGTCAACTTAGCGAATTTTTATACATATCGCCAAATTGGCAAAAAAACGCCAAATTGACAAAAAAACGCCAAATTAACAAAAAACGCCAAATTGACAAAAATGTCGCCAAATTGGTATAGATGAAGCTAAAGAAGAAAATGGCGCAAAATGCTTGAAAATTCCATCATGGAAAATTATATTCAATTTTTTTAAGAATTCATGTCATTTTGTGGGTAGTATTAATTTAATGTCTTAGATTTAAAATGTAGTTAGTTTCATTTTTCGAGGGACAATGTTTTGTTAGGGGTCTTTATAGAGTAGTAAAGTGTGATGCTTAGGAAATACTTCTAAATGCTGTCAAAAGAATTCGAAAATAAGAATGTCATTAGCATATAAATGTCACAGCATATAAATGTTGGAAAAGGATATCAGCTTGATTCAAAATCAATAAAGAACCTTTTTCGTCAGAATAAATGAGGCAGAGAGCCAATACCAACAAAGGCATTAAAAGGATGTGATATTGACTTTGTTGGTTCTGGTGATTTGTCTTATATGAGTTTGAAATATTTTGAATAGTGATTTTATTTAAATGTAATTACAACTATTTTTATTGAAATATGTATAGAAAATTACCGGTTTATACGAAATGTTCTGATTCAATAAACGTGTAACCCTTAACGGTTATCTAACACATTCTTTTTCTTCGAGAAATACAGTCAATAGTTTGAGTCCAGGTTCAAAATACAAAATATTCCATATATACTTTGCAAAGGTGCATATCCACCGTAATAAATGATCACACAAAAACCTTTATCCACCTGCTTCATCACATGTGGGAAAGGGTTTGCTCCATGTATCCGCTTCCTGGCAGAATAAAATAAGCAAATTTATTAATTCAACAGATAAAGGCGAGTTCGGAAGCTCTTGAAGATAACCGGATCAATATTGAAGCATTTGATAATGATAACGAAATAGATACTTGAATTTAAAAAAAAAAGATAAATAAAAAAGAAAAAAAAAGAAAAAGAAAGAAAGAAAGAAAGCCGAAGAAATAAATTCAATATAGTAATAAAATGCAAAATAACAGCACGTTTATCAGTTATTCCGTCTAAGTCGCTTAGCCACCAATTCTTATTCAGCGTTTGCAGACAATTGGACTATATATGTAACGTTTCAATTTTCTTGTGACGCCATTCGATATTAATCTATTATATACCAATCGCAGCACTTTTACATTGTGACTTCCAGTACAAACTTCAGATCGTGGGGAAATAATAAGAGCTTGTTAAAATTCCTTAATACGGTTGCTCTGAAAATCGATCTCACTGAAACAATCGACTTGATTTTCAGAGATCGTATACAGAAAACGATCATAAACTGGCAATTGTTCATTTCGTGGGGAGATAAAAGAAGTATTTGAAACTTCTTATTACTGTCGCTATGAAAATCGGTCTCTTTAAAATGATCATCTTAATTTTCAGCGACATCATATCAATACCGCTGCCAGAATTGCATGCAGCAAATGTTCGAGATCCCACTACCTTTTATTTTACAGGTTTTTAACGCATATTTATAAACTTTTTATGCTGCCCGATTCCCTTTGCCTCCCCGGCCCGTATGCACTGAATCCTTTTGTCAACCCCTTCCCCTTGTCGTCGACTCTGGATCTTATCCAGAAGGCGATCACAAATTAGCAATGCAAGACAAACTATACAATAAATTTAAAAACGCATTTTGAAATTTCTGCTTTGGTAAAAATATTTTCTTTTAATTTCTGAAGCATTTACAACGTTATTCAAAATTTATAAGAGAATTTGAATGATGTGTTCTATAATGCTCTCACTGCTTACTTTTACGTCATTTTCCCATTTGATTACTAGCATTAAACGGATTTAAATGGATTAATAATGTTCCAGATTTTTTCTCTGTACACCTTTTTTTTTCATGTTGCTTGCCTTTTGAAATTTGGTCATGCATTATAAATTGAATAAATCTTTAGAATATTCCACCATCCCTCATAACTTCACAAAAGTGGCGTGAAACTAGGAAATCTGTACTTTTTAATGTCTACTGAAGGAAGTTTTCTTAAATATGTAATAGACTGGAAATAAAATGTGTACAAAATACATTACTATACCAAATGCCTCCTGGTTAAAATCAAATATGAAATACACAAATTTTAAAGTATCAAATGAGTTTAAACTAATATGTAAATTATTTCAATGAAGAACGTGAATTCTCTACTTCAGCAATAGAACAAAAGATGATCGTCGCAGTAGTCAGCTGGTTAGAGAACTGACTGCTGAAGTAGAAAGAAGTTTGCGTTTTATATTCCGTCTGTGAATTATTTCTTTCTTTAAACTTCTTAACCATATCAAAATATACAGCAACCCTACACACTGAATTTCCATACTAAGACGTAGCTGTCCCCATAGCTACCAGGGTTTTACTAGACAGAAATAGTATGATTAGAGGATGTATGGACTATCTATTTCAGTCAGTTAACTACAGTTTAGACTTACCTCAGTGCAATGTTCTTGATAGTAAGTTGGGATTTGTTTTCTTCACCGACATATGGATTGCTGCTTAGAGACTCAAGTACAACTTTCTTGATAGGGATTTGTTTTCTTCACTGCACTGTCCGAAATCATTATTAATATATAATATACTTAAAACATTATTGGTATGTATGAACCGTATTAAAATATATTTTACTTTCAATTTTCGTAATCTCATACTCTGTGTAACCAAAGAATAATTTTTTCAAGTTTGGAACTAACTCAGATGTCCAAATGTTGCTACCAAAAATTATTTTATCTATGAACTGTCCATAAATGAAATCAAATAGAAATTTAGATTAAAAATCCATACATAAACCCCTCTTTCATATTTATTGCAAATAAACACTGTTGAAATCAAGGTTCTTTAATATAAGGTTAGGCACTCAGTCCAGCAACCAATGGAAAAGTTATCAGTTTGACGTAATGGGAATTAAGATTCATTATTCGTGATGCCACGGTCCAGAGTAAACTTTGAGAAGAGTTGCCAAAACACACGCGTTATTACAGTTAAAAATAATTTGTTGATTTTGAAGTGGCAATATCTCGGCGTTAACAACTTGAGCACAGATTTTAAATTGTGCTGTTCACATAGAATCCAGTGACGTCCAAGGAAATTTAGTGACGTCGTTGGTAAAATGGCTGTCGCAGCTAGCAAATTCGGTCCCTCTTGAGAGCCCGAGTACAAAATGCGCGCCTTCTTAATTCCCATGTCGTCATAGGCGTAGAGTCAGGGGAAAATTATTGTGTCAGTCAAGCTCCGGGATAAACATCCTCTGATTCCAATGATCAAAGAGAACTCTGAATATAAAAAATGGACATGTTCAAATGTGGGTGTAGCCAAATGTACTACTGATGTATATTATCCTAAAATCCACAATTAAATATTTCCCATAATTTTAAAGCAATTCTGATTTCCTATATTTGAACATAATTGTTTGAAGATTTCTTATTTCTTTTATATCTTAAGGGGACAGTGGACGTTAAAATGAGCAAAAATCGACTAAAAAAAGTTTTTTTTAATATATATAATTATTTTACACATTTAACCTTTTGCTTACGGGTGAGACACCGTCCATCCCAAACGAAGAATCTCCCAAAAAGACAGGTATTTGATATACCCTATCCCAAACAGTTCGACCCCCCCCCTTTGCAGGCATTGGCGTCCATGGAAATCGCCGACAGAAACTGTCGAACCGTTTGGGATAGGGTGTATCAAATACCTGTCTTTTTGGGAGGTTCTTCGTTTGGAATGGACGGTGTCTCACACGTAAGCGAAAGGTTAAATGCATTTTTTTCGAAACAGAATTTTCAAAGGTTTTACATTTTTAAAATGCTCCATTCGTCTTAATTTTTGTTTCAGATGCATGCAAGAAGACACCTTTCATACTTTTTAATGAAACTGAGTATGCATTTTATAATTGGACTTTGTTAAGGTAAATAAAAGTGAATAAGAACCTAATTAAATTATGAAAATTAAGTTTCAATGCAGAAAAATATTTTTAAAAAATTGACTTTCTAAGGGATTTAAAAATGAATACCCAAATTTATTCATAATATGTTTTTCAGTGATTATAACGTAAAATTAATCAAAAATGTGAACAAATGGCACGCAAGGAGCATTTTCAAATTTTCATTCAAAAAATGTAAATTAAGAGAAATACAAAATTATAACAAAATTGAAAAAAAAATTAATGGTAATTTATATAGTAATGTTAAAAGGAATATTTATACAAATTCTCATGTTTCTAAGTCAATAAATAAAAAAAAAATTCAACGTCCGCCGTCCCCTTAAAGGAGGCAGAGCAAACTAAACACTTGTCTGGCAAAGGTAATATACAGGGTCCCTTTTATAATTATTATAGGGGATATATATAATTTTATGAAATTTTGTCAATTAGTTTTGGAGTTAGAGTGGATACATACATTGCACACAGATTGACACACACACACACAGACACACACATGTCACTCTAAAATAGTGTTTCGTGTTCTTGGGTGCTTGAAACATCCGTCGAAACGCGAGTTATCATTTTCGACACGATTCCAATACTTTCCTTATATATTAGCTTGTATGGTGGAGAAATTTAAAAAAGTCACTTCAACGCCCGGATAATTACGGCAAAGCAATCTCTGCGACAAATGCGAGAAAATATCTGCCCAAAGACAGAAATTTCACCCGCTTTTGCTGTAGTGATTGCACTATCTCAATTATTCTGAGGAATAAGGCCAAGGTCACCAAATTGTCTCCAAGTGTGATAGACAAACAGCCACATAAAGGTTTTTCTTCAAAATGCAGTGAAACCTGGCGAAATGACCTCCCTTGGGACTGATAAAATAGGTCACTTTATGAAATAGCGGTAGTTACTATATGAAAATGGTATGGTCTCTTTGGAAAAAACCGTCATTTCAGCCAGGTGGTCAGTATACAAAGGTGGTCACTTTGCCATGTTCCACTGTATTGTTTATAAACATTATATTGTAAACTATACTACATATTGAAATATTACGACATTATATAAACATAAACACTGTTGCATACAATAAATGACATTAATAAATTGCATTATTGATTACATTTATAATGCATTTAATTTCATTCAGGTTACATGTAATATAATAAATTCAAAATGCAGTCGCGACTCGATCATGGAACTGTAACCAAACATATAAAAAAGGAAATATGTACGCAAATCTTTACATTCTACAAATTTTCGAGATTTCTAAGACTTATAATAAACACGTGTTCAACGTGAATTACTACGTGTGGTCGAAGGATCATTTCGTTTTATTTTTTTCGAAACAAAAAAAGTTGATCTGCAGACATGGTCACGCAGTAACCAATGTAGGAGCCTTCTTGAGATTTTTTCGCCGTCATAAAATACTGAACGGACCTACAACCGAGAAAACTGTCGTAAAGTTTCTGAAAATATTTGACTTGCAAGTGCTCAGGCTAGTTTACGATTTATAGGTAAACAGATATGGAGAAACAGTAACTTTATTAGAGAACAGTGATGTAAAAAGACGCACAGTTTAACATAAAATCCCATAAGAAAGGAAATAAGATATTCTAAAGAATAAATTGTAGTAGAACTCCAAAGGAATGACTTGAACACTATCCACTAATCTTAACACTCGCATTCTACTGGCTAAACTACCCGGGCTATGAGAAAACCTTACGGTATCCTCTAATCCATAAATCCACAACATGGTGCGTGCATGGACCATGAAGATGGGACGGACGAAGGAATGTTGAGCTCATGTAAGGATAGTAAAATGACGCTCAAAAGCACTCAAAACAACATTTTAAGAAAAAATCTGTTTTTTATTGAATCAAAATTTACTGTCTTAGTAAGTCGTAAAAATACCAGTATGAGCTCTCGAGATTCTGCCAGTATAAAAATGTTTTATTCAACTCATATTTTTTTTTCTAATTTTTGCTCTTCATTAGAGAAAAAAATCACCTGCCTCAGATTATTTTGTTTAGTACGCTAATTTTTTTTACAAGTGGTATGGAGCGAAATTTATATATTTCCTTATAGCACTTTTTATTTATCTCCTGTTGTTAGTAAGTTAGATGACGATTGATAGCGGTGTCTCAAGCTCTGAAAGATTCTCGCTCTTTCAGTAAGTAACCATGTATTGATTAAGGTTCGTATTTTTTATTCACTTCAAGTATTTTATAAAAGGAGAGAAATCTGGTCAATTTTTGTTGAATTTTACTTATGCCTATTAATTTTCATTTGCAATGTAGAATTATATTATTTGTTCACTTCACCATGATTTTCGTGAATGCACCGTAACGCAGTACGTTTCCGTATAGCCAGCCAGCGTATTCTAGAGCGGATACACCAATAGTTGCTTGTTCTATTTATTTTAACTAGTTGCAGCCTTATTTGGCGCAACTTTCTAGATGTAATGACAAGTCGGTGTTTACTGTAGATTAAACAAAATCATTTTTTATAAAGTATATATTTTTAAAATATTATCGGTAGATATGGACTATATTTCAATTTTAATTTTACGTGAGCGCATACTCAGTAGGCAATTAGAATGTTATCCGTTTGGGATGTTTTAAGGACTGTCTAATTAGCTGCAGTCGAAAAAATGTACCTCTGAACTATATATCTATAAATAAAAGAAACTGAAATGTAAACTTGAAATGGCAGAATCAATGTCAATTCAATGTGAAAATCAATGTGAAATTCTCACCGCAAAATAATTTAGACTTACGTTATTCTATTTGGTTGTTTTAGCACCTGAGGAATTAGTGATTTGGAATAAAACCATCTATTTAAATATTTACCTCCGTCTTTTACATTTATTACAAATTTAATAATATTTCAATGCCCCAAGAAAACGCAGAATAATAAACTTATGGCGTGGGCACATGTGGGCGTAGCCATATACATAATTGATGCATGACCCAACTATTTACGATTGAATCTTGAAGATATTTTTAAATAATGCTAACTTTCTATAACTGAACATAATTGTCAATATTATCTAATTATTTAATTTCTTACAAAAGACAGAGCTGCCGTAACCCTCCTGGAATCCAATTCAAAAGTAAAGTACAATGTTCCTTGTACAATTATTAGAGGGGATATATAACAAAGTGTTTACAAATTTATGACATTACAGAAAGTGCCAAGAAACATATAAAAACTCAACCCTCAAATTGTTTGTTCTTTTAATCTACGTACATATGATTATAGAAAAAATATTTTTTATTTCTTTCATTATAACAATTATGCATACATCAGACAATTAAATGTTTGCATCATTTTTGTTAAAATATATAAATAAGAATAAATGTTAATAATGCTGTAAAACTATATAAAATCAACCTCGCAAATTGAACTATATAAACTTTATTAACACCAACCGTAATTTTTAAATAAATAAAAGAAAAATTTGATTTAAAAATATAAAAAATACATAAAAGTAATAATAAATCAGAGCAGTTTTATTTTGTATTCTGAAAATCTCCAGGCATTGGAAAATTGAGATCATATTCTCAGTGATGCAACAGAGTGGATGTCTCATTGTATTATTCTATCAGAGCTTTTCTATAGAGAATAACCATTCTGTCCTTCAACCATTCTTTCTACCCAACCTGCTCAAGGTTGTAGGGCACTTTTTTGTCCGAACGGAACAGTTTCACACAATTTGGATTGGAACCAAGTGGGCGCGATATCCACAGGGACCTATCATGCATTCCCTGCCACCAACCTATCGGAAGGACTTTCAAAATCACAGATTTAACGTGCCCTTACTCCGCGTAGACAAGGGGACAGTTTGGGGCCAGAGCCAGGAATCAAACTAGGGCTCTCCGAGTGCAATCCCCGTGCCTTAACCACTGGGCTATCCCACCCCAAAGAATAACCTTTGGCTGCACTGAAAGAATACTTTAAGGATAATACTGTCTGAGTTAACTGCCCAAATCAAACAAACCACGCTAATGATGACATTTTGCAGTACATTTATTTTCATGTACGTGTATTTAATAACAATTCGTTGTTGCTGAACTTAAACAAAAACCGACCCGATCTACAGGTGCAGTTTGCTTAAGTGAGGAATTGATTTAAATTTGTCAAGTTTATATTCTGTATTTAATTTTATGCCAGTCAATAGTTATATATATATATATATATATATATATATATATATATATATATATATATATATATATATATATATATATATATATATATATATATTGATGATTCTCTGTTTGATACTTTTATTTGCAAAGTATTTTGTAATGTTGGGGTTTTTTGTGTTGAAACTTCTCTATTCTTTCATTGGATTTTAAAGCTTTTTTTATATATATATATATGGAATATGGAATATATAAATATATATATATATATATATTCCAGTCTACTGAGCTATTAGCCGAGATTTCTCGGTTAATAGCCCAGTCAATAAAAACATGGACCCACAATAAATTCAGGGAAAGCTGAATTTTGGCACATGAATAGTACTTACTAAAACACATATTTTCCCAAAAGTTAAAATAAAGAAGAACAAGGAAAATTGTAACAAATATGTCAATCGCTTACACTTCATTCACTATAAAAGTAACCCCTTTCTCCCTTCGTCACTCAGTCTGTCTCCGTAACGCTTAGAGAAAAAATGGTTGCGAACTTGGCAGGATATCGCTAATTTGGCAATGATATGAAATTGACTAAAATGACGCCAAACTGATAAAAATGTCGCCAAATTGATAAAAATGTCTCCAAATCAATAAAATTATTTGTATTTTGAAAGGGGATAGTATTGTAATGACGTTTCGGTAGCGTTGGTCTGCTCAACCAAATTTGGCGATGTTTTTAAAAGGTCGCCAAACTAATCAAAATATTGCTAAATTAACAAAAATTTTACCAAATCGATAAAAATATTGCCAAATTGATACAAATTACGTGAAATTATTTAAGCTCATTGTGATTTGAAAGAGGATAGTATATTATAATGAATACAAATGAATGAAAAAAAAATGTAGAATCGTATAATAAATAATAATGTTAAATGGAAGAGGTGCATGCCTCGCATGCGTAAATGCGCAGATGATGAGAGGAAATATTTTACAACTTTATAAATAGCGGATCTCGGATAATATTTCGCAACTTTATCCCGTCTTATGACGGGCTTATCCCGCTAGTACTTTTAACATCAATTTATTAATGCATGAGCTATCGCGAATGGAATCACACAAACTCCGTGAGTAGCAAAATATTTAAATTAATGTTCTATATTATTTTTCTGAAACCTCTTCCAAAGAATTAATTCTTTTAATTATATATATTTTCTCATGTTAAGCCTCTTTTATAAATAGTTGATTTTTTTTTTATTAAACATTATTAAAAATATTTATGCATGCATTTTAATTATTTTATTTTTTTGCTTCATTATGTGTTAATGATATTACCCCTACCTCAAATTGCGTTATATTAACATGGTGTTCGAAGAAAAAACTTATTTGTAAGTCATATGTAAGTGATAGAAGTGAAAAATTAACTAGAGCAGAAACAATGGTCTGCCTGCATCAATCGCTTACAAGCGTTTCCTAACATTTTTTCGGTTGGCTCCCTTGACTGTTTATTTAATCTAATTGTACCACCAAGTTTTACGATACATTAAACATTATTGTGTTTGTGCAAGACGGAAACCTGTATAAAACGAAGTTAAGTTTCGGTTCTATTTAATATCGCTCTAGAGAGTTTTCACTATGCCATTAAAGGGATATTTTTGTTTTTTAAATATGTTCTGTAGCACGATATAAAAATCAGAAAGAAATATAAAACACTGTACTGTATAAAAAGTATATCAAAAAACTACTATTTTTTTATATATTGATATCCAAGAAAAATAAAAATTACAAAATGATTTATCAAAAGGTGTCAAAGATACAGAAAACTAACACACACACAAAAAAATGAAACATTATTATTATGAACCGATTTTAAAATTATTAAGAATAAGCAATCGCTTTCTTTGGATATGGGGATGAAATGCGAAAAATTTGTCAAAAACGTTAAAGGACCCATACTTTCTAGCATGACTTTCTCTCTAGATTAAAAAAAAGTACTAGGTGCAGCCGCCGCCTCTGCTGACCAAATTCTTTCAACATAGAGAGATTTTCTGTCAGGCTAGCGCCGAACCTATGGCATCAAATGATTTGCAATTTAGCTTGATGATTTCGAATACACTGTCATGTGACGCCTCTTATCGTGGTTATAATCGAACAGACATGTCTATTTTCTATATAATTTTGAAGTGAAAATTTTTTACACTACATGTGTGTGATTTATTTTTCTTTGTTTTATCTTCAACATCTAATCTTTCCTTGTCGTAAACGATGTTGCCGTTTCAAAAGAAGTAATATTTAGATGATTTAACTTTCATTAAAGAAAACGATGTTTTCATTTCAACAGCAGCAATATTTCAAATTTTTATTCTCTCTATATTAAAAATATCTGGGTGCAGTCGCTGCCTCTGCACAAATCATTTTACAATATATATCTTTCCTTTTGCTTCACCCCACCACATGCCACTGCATGTTAGTGAGTAATAGATATAATTTCATCAGCTATAATTGCAATAGTAAGCATAATAGTTAATATTCTCAGCGAAAGATATTAAAAAATATTTATCATAAATATTTACAGTTTATTTATTTATAGATTTCTAAAAATTTACTATGAGCAGATATTATGACACTGTTTAGACTGACAAAAGCATCTTCCGCTATCCTAGCTTGAAAAAAGATCCTCTCTCGATTGATCTCCAAAAGTTTTAACAATAAGACATGAGGGGAGTTTTCTTGATATTTTTACTGCGTCATAAAACACTACCCGGGCTTACGACTGAGTTAACAGTCGTAAAGTTTATTAAGACTTAAGTCTCAAACGCCTTTTTCCATGACGAGATATATCGGAAAACAAATATGAAGAAATAGCAAAATTCAAATGACCTGAATAAAAGTAACGATGACAAACAATACATGATTAGAATTCAGTCTGTATTTTTGAGACATATTTTTATAAATACTGATAAAACTTGTATATATACATTCTATAATCTTAAAGAACACGAATATAGCACATTTTTTTTAAATTAAATCAGCGATGTTATGAAATATATGGAATATTACGATAAACTATAAATTTCTTGTTTTATTTATTTGTTTTATAATGATAGTTTTTCTATATTTAAGATATAAACGATGATCTAATCCAATGGTTTAAATGGTTCGAATCCAATATCCCCAGTTTCCTATATTACAAAATGCCTTTAAAAGTGGCCTGTCGAATAAAGCGGATTGCAATGACCCTACAGGAGAATTAAAAAAAATCGAATAATGAATACAGAAGGAAAGCGAAACACATAGAAAAAGTCAATTTCAGAGTTGTGTAGGGATCAACAAAAGGAACGAACTAAACGCGTATACAGAAGACAATAAGTAACTGTCAGAAATATTCATGATCAGGGACTTTAACTGACATCTGCAATGCTTGTCAAAGTTCGCTGAAACATTTCCTCTAGAATTCAAATGCGCATTGTCTCTGATTGATGACATTTCAAACAAACTCTACACTAAAATGATGTTCAAGTAAGCGCTGTTAATTGCATTATTTCTGAGTATTACAGCTATTCCTTAATAACACTATTATGTCAAATAAGTGCCTTCTCCACAGTTTTTATTGCGATTCCCACTAAATAGACAATTACTCTACAACATGCCATTTGGCTTTTACCGTCTATCACATACTGTTGACGAGTTCGTTGCTCAATTTTTTTTAATTATCCACTAGCGGAGCTACAATCCTTTTTATTCGACGAGACATGATCACTTTATGATCATAGAATAACCTAACATGTAGATTTATAGACATATCCTTACAGAATTTTTAGGGTGCTTAAGAACTTGCAGAGGGACCTTATGTATGTTGCACATATTTCACGGCACATATTAGCAGATGGTGGAATCACTATTTGAGAAATTACGACACACTTACCGATTTTTTTACCCTCATCGTCCGAACCTACCCCGAACAACTGTTAAGATACCAATATTGATCAAAGGGACAGCAGGATTTGGACAGCAACAACAGCGATCTAGACAGCAACAACCCTAAGGCAACTGTTTCGAGAACAGCAGCAGTGCCACATATTTTAAACCGAAATCCAATCAAGGTAACATCCACAGCAATCGTACCATCTTTTCCCAAACCCTTGACCTCTCAGGTGGACTTCCAGATCTACAGATTTAAAGCATTCATACTCCCCATAGACACGAAGGTAGCTTCGAGTTGAAGAGATTGAAGCATTTAGGGTTTGATGTTAAAAATTGAGAACAAAATGGGCAAAAGCCAAACAAATAACTGTAAACAAAAATACGATATTTTCAAACAGCACCAGAATTAGTTTAGATCTTCAAATTTTCTATAAATAAATATCTTATGGCCCTTTTTTAAAATACCTCTATAGATTTTAATATTAAATCTACTAAAAATGTATCTGTAAGCTACGGAGTTGAGCATTACACATTTGATTGTCCACATTGTAAAAAAATGACTTTACTAGACCAACCACTGCAAATCAATCTATTTTGTTTTCTAATGTCTGTAGAAATAAAAATTCTATTGAACGATTAGCGTATGAGTGGCATTACTTCTGCTTTTAAAAATATTTCTGGCCCATGTTGTTGACTTTCTATACTACTTCAACTGTTTTGTTCTGTTTTTTGTCTTTTATTTGAATATTGTTCTTTTCGTTTGTTTTCTTTAATGATTTTTCAGAAATATAATATTTTATTTGGTTTCTACTTGGTTCTAAATTGTAATTATTTCCCAATTTAAATTTAACGCACCTGTAAATTCACTACACTATTTCGACTTTTAACCCAAATTTTATTTTGATGTATCTGTTTAACTTTTATATTGTCTATGTATATTGTTATTTCTGTGTTTTTACCGGTCGTTCGTTATTTCTGCTCTGCTGTCCTTAGGTGATCTGGAACGCCAGAGTGATAAAAAAATAAATACACTAATCAACACGCCGGACAGGTTCAGAAGCACGTTAAACGTCTCATCAAGCAGTTCGTCTGATCAGGCGACTAGCTACATGATATATTTCTAGAACCGTATTAGATATATTTCTAGAACCATACCCATTTGTAATGATTTCGAGCGTATATACGTATAGTTATCATTGCAATCATTTTAGACCTCATGCATGCAATATAGGTGGTAAATTAAAAAAGTTATAGATCCATTTTACGAAATATTACATCGTTTACATTAAAATCATTACATTTAATCTACATCGTATAAAAATAATTTACTCTGGAACATTTTCAATGCAAATTTAGCATATTCTTCATCATTAAACCTTGCATGCCCTCCACCACAGAAAGCATACTCTTCATAAGAAAAGTGTGCATATTCTTCCTCGCCGAACCTAACTTTATTCTTCATGGAACTTTAACACAGAAAACCTGAAGAAGAAAATTTGTTACAAAACTTTCCATTCTCCAACTTTCAGATATCTGCAAGGTTTATGATTAGCAGACTTCCACAGTGAATCTTTTCTGCTTGCCGAGATCATCTTACGGTTTTCTAGGCGGTAAAAGAAAAAAGAAGTTTAAGCCCACAAAAGTGGTCGCTGTAACAGATGTGGGAGCTTTTCGCGGAACTCTTTTGTCGTCATAAAACACAGCCGGATCTTACAGCGGAGGTAACAGTCGTAAGTTTCGGGAAAGTTTCACGCGATAAACCTTATTCTCAACCTGTGATTTATCGGAAAACGAACATGAAGCAAATGTAAGGTATAAAGTATCCTGAAAGGAATAATGATGAAAGAGTGGTCGTGATTTGGAATTCACCGGGTCTTATAGAAACTGTTAGATTAAATTCTCCTGGTTAGTTTGAATTCTCTCAAGAACAAAATGTAGCATTCCATAAAAAGGTGCAGTTGTAAATTTTGAAACGTAAGCAGTCTATAGAATTTTAGATGCTTTGTGGATATAAATTTTATTTGAAATTCATCATCACTCGATATAACTGTCTAATAGGATTTCATGTTTCTAACGTGTTTTCTTGCCAGATCCATTGGACTGCAGGGCTGAACTTTGTACACACAGTATTGATCATCGGACATAACTCGACGTAACCGGATTTTCGATTTACCGTGTGGGGGTCGGAAAAAACGAGGTTTATTCGAAAGTGTTTTGACATCCTTCAAAACCTTTTGGCAATCTAAGAAACTGAATTTTTGCACACTAATAATATCGAACACTGGAAAGGACCTATCGGAACCATATTTTCAATTTATCATGCCCTTGTAGTCAGAAAGAGGGTGAAGGACATCCTCTTTTAGAACACTCCCAAATTCCCCACCGGGGACATAAATGGCTGAAATTCGACCACAAGGCAAAGCCTATCTGGGCCAATTTTCAATTGAGACAACTATTTTCGATGCGTATCACCCTATATTATTAAACAAAATAAAACTTATTTAAAAAATGCCGCAATAATGTTTATTGTGTTAATTTTTCTGTCATTGTTAGGCTTAAATATGTGACTATAACATTATTTAAATATTAGTAAACGGTTTCAATATTGCGTCGAATATATTTAAATTGACGATTCAAAAATCTTTAGAAGTTCAATTTGGAGTTCTTCTAGTCAATCGTAAAAAATGTTTACTTGTAATATATTAATAGTTTGTTGTGTGGTATCCCAGCACTCTCCCAAATTTTATCCTTCCGTCGGAAGCTCCCTTCGGCCTTGAATAATAATTCGATGAATAAGCAAGCTTTTATTTTCATATCCTTGCACTACGTTTTATTTAACGGTAAAATTTCGTAAAATTCATTGCAAAAATATTACGACCTGCCAGTATTTTCTGGCCTAACCACCAAAGCTTCTAAAATATAATTTATGAACAATACCGTCAAAGAAAAAAAGCATCCTATTCAACTTCACGTTACACAGACAATTAAACTTTTTTTTAAAAGGACTTCAATTTTTCGGTTTCATTTGGAAACTGGACGCATTTTCAAAGGCGACGCAGCGAAAATGCGAAAGAACAAAAATATCTCGAAAACGATTAGCCCTAAAATGATGGGTTTTATCTTACTCTTTTTATCGTCAAAAAGTACATATTAGACAAGCATTTAATGGATACATATGAGCATATATAATCTTTTATTTTATATTTTTGCGGGTTATTTCGTAAAAAGCAGGTGTTTTTTTCCTAATCGTATCAAAATATAATCAGCATCAGGATAATTTACAAGTGGCTTATTTACCAAATTTTAGGAAATTCGGTAACTTAGTTTCTTAGCTAGAATGGATGCATGTTATTTTTGTAAGCCATTTTGCAAAAAAAAGGCAGGTTTTCACCTCGAATCCTACCAACATCTAATCAGCACCAGGGTCACCCAAAAGTGACTGACTTATATATGAAATTGGGTCAACTGTTTGAGTTAGAGTGGATACATACATTGCACAGATGCACACACACACAGACGTCACACTAAAAATGGATTTTTCGTGTTCTAGAGGTCTGAGAGCGCGTAGATTCTTCAAAACTCGATTTGCGCTCTTTCGACATGATTCCAATACTTTCCCTATACATTACCATGTCGTGCAGGGAAAGTAAAAATATATTTTATTTGAATAAATGGAATTTATCCTTCTAAAGAATTTATGCAGCATGAGCGCTCTTTGTCGGTAAGAAAAGTCGTGATTCGAATTCGATTTCATTTCTTATAAACGCTTTTCCCAATGTACGAATAATTTTACCCTTTTATTGAGGCATCGCAATATGTTTCAGATTTATCGATTTCGCCCCCCTTTCGTACGGCGGCTGTTGTCCGAATATTCGCGTGTACGAGATTCTGCTTATTTTATTTCTCAGGGATTTTTTTCCCAACATTCGACGAAAGGTTTCCTAAAATACAATTTTACTTTCCCTACAATACATGGTAATGTATAGGGGAAAGTATTGGAATCGTGTCGAAAACAGCAAGTCGAGTTTTCGACGGATCTACACGTTTGGGAAACTTTAGAACTCGAAAAAAAAACTATTTTTGCGTGACGTCTATGTGTGTGTTTGGATGTGTAATGTATTTATCCACACTAACTCAAACACGAATTAACCAAATTTCACTAATTAACCAAATTGACTTGTGGGTTAACCTGGTGCGGATTAGATTTCGCAGGGGCGGCTCGTGCATAGGCACTGCGGCACTGCGGGAGCGACAGTGCTCTCTTTCCCTCGTAGCCTGGCGTGCAGCTTCCTACTTGCGCATGCGCACAACAGTCAAACACCACGCCGCTGGAACTGCGAAGTGTGGTGTTTGACTGTTGTGCGCATGCTCATATAGGAAGCTACACGCGAGGCTGCAAGGTACAGAGAGCGCTGTCTCTCCCGCAGTGCCTATGCACGAGCCGCCCCTGGATGTCACTACGATTCGAAAATAGACACCTGCTTTTTTTGTAAAATGGTCGGCGAAAATCGTCAAATTCTAAAATAAAATACTTGATCTCCTCAAATGTATTCATTAAATGCTTGTTTTACAAGCAATTCTTAACGATGAAAAAAATAAGGTCAACCCCATTACACCAGGAGTAGCCGTTCGCGAGATATTTTTAATCTTTTCGCATTTTTGCTACGCCGCCTTTGAAAGTAAGTCCAGTTACCAAACGAAAACGAAAATTGAAACATATTTGCAATTTCAAATAATTAGGCGTGCTAATTTGTGCAATTAAACTCAATTTAATGAATTATTAAAAAAATAAGGAGAAAATGAGTTTGAGTCTGTAGGGAAAATCATATGCTGGCCACATCAGATTTATTTCATTTCACCTTTCCTCTCAAACGTACTAACAACTATCGAATATTCGCCAGAGGAGATGGGACGGAGATCCATTTTAAAACGGACTCATTTATTATTCATGCAAAGAGGGGATAAAAAATAATTGTACATCTTTGAAACGAAGTCTATTTATAAAATAGATCAATTCAGATGCATTGTTATGGAGAAATAATGGAACAAGGGATGCGTCAACAGGTTGAAAGAATGTTTCGGGATGGAGCGAAGTTTATTCCGAGGATGTAAATGTATTTACACTTGAATGGTTTTTGAAGAAAAATATTGAAACAGCGATTTAAGCTTGTTGGTGATTTTAAATATATTTGTAAGTCTATTATATTGAGGCCAAACTTGTGACACTTTTTAAAAATATTACAGACATAGCAATGTTTAAAGTAGATTACGAATCAGGACGAATATTCAAGCACATCCGAGGTTCCACTGTTACACAAACTTGCAATAAAACGATTTCAAGAAGAAAATTATGATAGTTAGAATACAGTCCGTTTAATTTAACTAGAAAAGCATAGAGCTTCGTAACAATAAAATAGAAGTGCTTTAAGTCATGATTAAAAAGAAATAAGATCTAAAAAATATACATAAATATTTGCATTGAAGCCTGTCACAGACAGATAAACTAATACTTTAAAAACGTTTACTTACAACTGTCTTTTAACCTTGCAATAAATGGATTTCAAGAACACAAACCTTCATAATTACAATGCTGTCCGTTCAATTGAACTACAAAAAATATAGCTTCTTAACAATAAAATATAAATTCTTTAAGTAATGATTTAAAAGGAATAAGATCTAAAAACATATACATAAGTATTTGCATTAAAACCTGTCACAGACAGAGAAATTAATAATTTAAAAGCATTTAGTTACAACTGTTCTTTAATAATTTTCATTTTGTTAAACAATGTATGACGTTTAGCGTCAAAATAATCGTTTGGGTTTGGTCCTGTGTTGTACTATATATAAGTAAGCACAGTTTTAACTTTGTTTGTAAGCCCGGTCAACGGTGCACTAAAAGTTGTCTGGGGAGATTTTTCGGAACCACATCCGCCATTTTGTCTCGGCCTAGGGGAAAAATCAATAATTTAATACCTTTCTCTATACCATTTATAATGTGCAAAGTCTCAGCCTTCACATGAGTTATAATTGTCACAATTAAGAGTTCCTTCAACTGTTTTAACAGTAATAAACCGTATTTTTTACCTGTCAACGTATTATTGAAATCGGGATTTCAAAGTGAACAGAATATTTGGTATTTTATTCAGCCATTTTCATATATCTTGGACCATATACATATGAGACCAGGATGCACCCTATTCAGTTTTTGATGTTTACGACGAAATAAAGAGCAGATTTTTAGTCACTTTTTTATGACAATCTTGGCCCGGGAAGTTATGACCCCAATAAATACACGTTACACAAACTGCAGTTGTGGTTTGGGTAAAATACACGTAGGCCAAGACTTAAACCCAGCTTCATTGGAAACTGAAAGAGCCATTAATGCCAAGATACGACATCGCACAGAGGAGCATCCAATGAGAGCACGGAGGGCGTATCTGAACCCCAGAATGAATGATGCAGCTGCAAGGACGAAAGTTAACGGATATAATTAAATAATTATTCAAGAGTTGAAGAGAGAGGGGGTGGGAGAGAGGTGGGAAAGAGAGGGGGGAAAGAGAGGGGGGAAAGAGAGGGGGGAGAGAGACAGGGACAGCGAGAGAGTTGTGATTTCAAGCTGTATTATTCAGACAGTCGTTATTTATTTGAGTATTGAGAATGTTACAGAAAAAGACGAAGTCTGACTCTAAATGTCAGAAAAAGAATCGGAAAAGGTGACAGTCAGACTGAACAACAGATCCGAAATACAGAGGTGTGCTCCAGTCTTCATGTATGTTAGGTCAATTTTTGATCTTTGGAATAAGATTCAAAAGACCTGTCATGCGTGTGTTGATAATTAAGTGTGTTTAACAAATTGGAAACACTTAGTTTTAAAATAAAAAATGTTCGTAATTACGAAAAAGAAATGAGTTGCGATTGCGAATGGAGCAACAGCGCGCTCAACACATTTTGACCGAGCAGCAGGCAACTGATCGCCAAATTCTATTAGTCTATAGTATAGAGTCTATACTAATAAAAGGTAGCATATGTCTATCTGCTTGTTTGTTTAATTGTTTGTCTGCGATGCCGCATGATAACTACCGCACTTACACATTTGAGGTTTTGCACACAGTAGCATCCCCGGCCGACTAATCGGTTGCTCATGTCCTTGCTGACGAGCCGGTCGGTCTGGGTCTTCAACACAGTAGCATCGGTAGCCCATTGGTTAGCGCGCTGGAGTTGCACTCGGTAGGCCCGGGTTCGATTCCAGCCACTGCCAAAACTGCCGCCGTGTTCATGCGGAGTACGATCACGTTAAACATGTGGGTCCGAAAGTCCTTCCGAGAGGTTGGTGGTAGGGGAAGGAGGGTACGGTCCCTGTGGATGCCTGCCCCACTGGGTTCCGATCTAAATTCGGTGGCACTTCCCGGCCGTTCAAACAGTTACCTTACACCTTTCTGGTAGGTCGGACGGTCTGGGTTTCAACAACAACACAGTAGCATCTGGGCCAACGGCCGTACCGTGCTGAAAACACCGGTTCTCGTTAGATCACCGAAGTCAAGCAGCATCGGGCGCGGTTAGTACTTGGTGGGTGACCACCTCGGAACACCGCGTGCTGTTGGCCATCTCGGGTGCGGTATCCCCGTGGTTTGCGCGCGAGATTTGCACGCTACCACAAATGCCGCCGTGTTCATGCGGAGTACGATCACGTTAAACATGTGGGTCCGTAAGTCCTTCCGAGAGGTTGGTGGTAGGGGAAGGAGGGTACGGTCCCTGTGGATGCCTCCCCCACTGGGTTCCGGTCTAAATTGAGTGGCACTTCCCGGCCGTCCATACAGTTACCTTACACCTTTCTGGTAGGTCGGACGGTCTGGGTCTCAACAACAACAACACAGTAGCATCTCCCTTTCTGGTAGGTCGTACAGTCTGGGTCTTAACAACAACACAGTAGCATCTCGGCCACTCATCTTGCTGCTCATACCCTAAGGTGAGTCGTGTGACCTGGGTCTTCCACACAGTAGCATCTAGGACGCGGTAGCCCAGTGATTAGAGCGCGGGAATTGCACTCGGTAGGCCCGAATTCGATTCCCTCCGTTGCCAAAATTGCCGTCGTGTTCACGCGGAGTACGATCGCGTTAAACTTTCCGAGTGGTTGGTGGTAAAGGAAGGAAGGGTACGGTCTCTGTGGAGCCTCCCCCACTGGGTTCCGGTCTAAATTGGATGGCTCTTTCCGGCCGTCCAAACAGTTATCTTACACCTTTCTGGTAGGTCGGGCGGTCTGGATCTCAACAACAACAACAACACAGTAGCATCTGTATCTGAACTGATGCACCTCGAAGTCAATTTTCCAAAATTTTAATCAAATGTTTTTAAATTGAATATTAAATTTTAAAACTATTGAAATCGGCCATTTACTGCTAATAATAGGGAAAATCTTTCCGCGACGTGAATCATTTTAACAAGTGACAACGCAGAACTATAATAACCATTGTTGTAAAATAGTTAAAAATGAGTCCAATATTCAGCTTTACTTCTCTATAAATGTTTTAACGTGTAGCAATAACGCCAAATGAGGTACTTACAGGTGTTTGACTCCCATGCATTTTTTTTGTAACTGACGGTTTATTTTTGTTGTACTTGCGTAATTTGCTATAATGGCCGTGGAAAGACATGGAGTGTCAATGAAACTGTTCATAAAGGTATAATAAATGAAGATGATAGCTAATAAGTCTCAGCCAAACAATAAATTCTAAACTTAGAGCCAAATATATTGGTATATTTAGACTTCTATCGGTCTATCGTTAAAAATTTTACAGATGCTAGACCGCAGTTTCTCTGCGGATACAGCTATACATAATAAACAAGAAAGATCAATCATGCTTAAAGCATTGATAATGAAACACTTTCCAACTTCAATGCAATTTTATTTAAACATGTCTAAAATGCAATACATTCCTCGGTAATATTTTAAAACTTATCACAATACTACATTAATTTATTATATTTGAAACCTTAAACCTTCATCGAAAAAAATTAACTTCATTCAAATGACGGCATTAAAGTATAAATTGCCTGGTTTAAACATATCTAAAATGTGATACATTCCTCGGTAATAATTTTAGAATTATCATAATACTACGATAATTTATTATATTTGAAAACTTCATCGAAAACAACTGAAATTCATTCAAATGACGTCATAAAAAAATAACACGCCTGGCTCTCTCTATAAAAGCAACATTTCATTCATAAATAATTCCACCATTCATGTCATTCATCACAATACTATAATAATTTATTTTATTTAAAAATTAAGACCGTTGAGCTACAAGTAAGTAAGCTCTATGCGTTAAACTTCATCGAAAAATATCGTCCTTCTCTTTCTAAAATCAATGAATATTTCATTCATATCAGCTAAGCAGACTCCATGGACTAAATTATTTTGTGTTAAAGAATTACAGCGATTCTAATACAACTCATTCTACATATTTTGTTGTTTACATTTTACATAGGTGAAAAATAGGCTTAATAGTAGAAATAATCAAATTTAGATGAGCATTTAAACTGGAATATATTGTCATTGCGTTCTTTCAGTATGTAGATGCACAGAATTTAGGCAAAAATAAAGTAGTTTTAGGACGGATACAACACTCAATATGAATTAAAAAGAACTTTAAAAATCACGATTTCGACACAAGATGGATGCCATATATCATTTTGAAGTGGGTCATGTGATCGTTTCATATCATGGACACGTGATCGCTTCATGTAAGAGGTGTTATTATTATTTTAATTTTTATTTAAAAAACTACTGAATATATTTCGCTGAATTTTTTTTTTATATATTTTATGGAACAATTTGAATATTGCCTAAAAGTTTCGAAGCAATTTGTGAATTTTAAATCCGCTTAAAAAATACTTGAAAAATTAGGTCCCATAGGGCTCAATGAATTCCATTTTTTCTACCCGGGTTCAATCCAAAACTTATTGGGTGATATTATTCATTTATATTCCCATAGGTCCTATAGACCGTCTGAACAACATACTAAAATTTCATTTTGATTAAGTCATTTTTGCGGCAGTTATCGTGCTAACGGACAGACAGACAGACAGAATGAACAAAGTCATAAACACTTTTCAACTTTGTTGTAAAGTGTTAAAAAAGATATCTGTCTGTGTCTATGTGCACTATGTAACGGAAAATCGAAGTGTCGGTCGAATGTCCATGAAATTTGATACACAGGTACTTCAGGACACGGGACGTCGCGCTTCAGCTAGATTTTAATTGTGTTTGTTATAAACGGGCGTATTATTAAAGCGTTCATTAAAATTTGGTTCAGAAGGGGAACCAAATAACACTTTATCAGTATGTCCGCTTATAAAAAGAGAATGATAAACAGCTGCTTGGCTACTGTACGACACGATTTCCGGGGAACACCAAGTACATTCTGTAGTATATAATAAAATTAGTTAACCATGGACGCATAACACTATAAAATTTCATTATTTAACTGCAATTTACTGGAATAATGTATTCTGACAAAATACATTTTTCTTTCAACAATACAATTCTCTTTGTTATAAACCGTTGAGATTAACAATATATTTTCACTTCAAATTAATGTTTTATGTGAGTAGTAACTCATGCGATTTTCTGCGAATATTTCAAAAGGATAAAAATGTTTATAACTTCTCTTTTAATTGCTTTATAACACACTGTCGTACTCATTTTTAAGCAATACTAAGCTAAAATAACTTATTTATATAAAGATAACTCTTTCCATCTATTTGTTAAAATCAAGTTATCTCTTTAGGTCTAATTTTGAACATCGCATTAGCAATGAAAAAAAGTATTAATATGAAAAATGTACAGCTTCCATTTGAAAATGTGGGATTATTTCCTGAAGAACACCGGACTGTGAAGGTTTCATTGATAATTAAAATATTTCAAAAATATCTGAACATATACATTTGTTGAATTTCTTGGAAACGGGGCTTTTGTCGAAGTTGTAGAATTTCTCAAACATGAAGTTTGAACTTTAGTGCCCATGAAAGTAATTCTTGAAGAACATCAATGTCCTATGAGAAATTCGATGCGGTCCCAATTTTCTCATGAAAATGTCCAATCTGTGATTGAGATCATCACTATAGAGCCCTCACAAGCTCGAGTATACGTGATAGCTATGCAAATGAGAACGCAATCACACACTTTAAAGACCATTTCTTTAGTAGAATTTCCCGATATTCTGCTGTTAATAAGAAGATTGCTGACAGATATATTGGAAGGCCTTGATTACCTTTGTGCCGATTTTTATTTTTGTTTATTAAAATTATAATTGTCAAAAATGCATTTTACATTAAATTAATCATTAATTTGTATATTAATTATACATGTTATATTTTCTAAAACTTACTGCTGTGTACATTGCGTGGGTGGCCCCAAAACCCACCCATTTTTGTGCTTAACGGGATACTAAGTTAACAAACTAAAAATAAGATTAATAGTAAAGGAACAAACATTTATTTATCACATACTTAATTTACACTCTTTAGTTTACAAATTAAATAAGTATCACAATAGCGGAATACATCTCAAGTGTAGTTCGGGGGGTGTAATGCCAGATGAATTGATATTTGGTTGGAGCACTTGGTGGGATGCATTAATTAGCTTTTCTTTAAAAACACAAATTTAGACAAAGAGGTTATCCTCATATAGTTAATTGCACGGTACCTGATCTTCTTCCATATAACTTGGGTAACACCGATGCTTTGTCACACTTTACACTTGCAATACCAGATGAACATGAGCTCTCCTTCGAATTCCTATATCATAGACGCACACACTTCTCTTAACACTGCTACAGCCGCTTACTCTTCACTAGTCCAACTCCCAACAGCCTGCCCTGACCACTTCTGACTCTCAACTTCGAGCAACTCTCACGTATATCCCTTTTTCGGTGGGCGGTCCACGTGCTGGAATGTAGAGTTGAGGGCTAATCCGTAGACATGGGGTCGCCGTCTCGGTTGCCGCCAAACGGATTAGCGTGGTATGTAAGATATGGGCCACCTGTATACTATCGCCCACCTGCTTAGCGTGGGGATAATCCGCCCGCATTCCTGGTTCCATCATTTTAATCCTTCCAAATATTTAATACTTTACATTTCTGGCTTTACAACCTTCACAAACGAAATATCTGCCATTTAGATATGAAGGCAGAGAGTTTATTTATATATAAGATAGCAGTGCTGAGCGATTTTCCTGCCATACAGTCCACATAACAGAAAACTTCAAGGTTAGTTTGAAGGTTTTAATAAATTATATAATAGTTTTACAATTATACGAAACTGTTTATCTGTCAGAAGGGGAGAAATGCATCATAAATTTTAAGGTTGACACATGGCCTATCTAAAAAGAGATAGATACTAAAGCCTATTTTATTTTTTATCACAAATTCTTTATATTAATTATATATTGAACTGGTATACAATAAAATACATCAAACTGTATAGTTTTAAAAAGCCAGTTTTGTATTCGGGTATTTTATCATTTCAGAACACAAGTAGTTGGATAGTTTAAATATCTATTGTATGAAATGTGACCAATAAGGATATAATTCTCTCGAATATGTGATTTTTAATGCTTTAAGAAATAAAGGAAGATTTCTACACCATCTTGCATAATTATATGGGCATTATTCCAGAGTAATAATTAATTTCTTGATAAATGTCACAGATAGCGTTGCGTCGCGGTAAATATTTTTGCATTGTTAATTATTCAACGTCAGTATCGTGTTACTTATATGATTATTATATTCTAAAAACTCTTAAATATTCGTTGGTCCAGCCCCCTACAATTAAATATGTTGTTTGTCGTCTTGCATTAGACATTAGTAGAGAATATATATTGTCTACACAATAGGAGTACTTAGAAATATGTACACTCTTGCTAAAATGCCACATTTAATTACTAAAATTTTAGAAGAATTAAGGAGTTTTTCAGAACTTTTTGTACCACCATTCCCTGGTTTCTTAAAATGTATAAAGCCAGCATCATTTTAATGCTTAGAAAACAGTTGGTAAGTAAGATGTTATATTTTTTAAAATCTGTTTGTTGCTAACTTTGAAAAATGTATGTTCAGTACCTAAAATTGATTGAGCAGAACACAGACTTGAAAATAAAAAGAAATTGAACATTATACTACTTCTTACATTTTCTAGTATACAGTTTTGTCCGTATAGGATGCGTAAAATTTTAAAATGTTATTTCATCTGTGTACACATATATCAGCAGGAAAATGTTTAGTACGAAGTTGCTGTTGATGTACACCTTTGGTGATACAATTCCTTTACAATTGAGGACATTTCAGGATCGCTTTTTCACCAGTTCATTCTGTGGCTGCTAAATATCTTCTAACGCTGTCAAACGTAATACAGGCATCATTTGTGTAATATATAAACACAGCTTTCATTTGCGGTGACATATTTGAAGCTCGAAAGAGCTCTTTTGCTTTTCTAATAAAAAAGTAACAGATTATTGAAAATTTGACATACAGGACCTAAAATTTGAATACTAGGATTTTTGTACAAGTTCCTATGTAAATCGGTCGAAACATTTTAAGAAAAAGAAATTAAAGCAATATAGGTTTTCAAAAGAGTGTCGCTATTAGTACAGATTCATGTGATCTAATTATCGTATAGTTAAACAATAAGATCATATTGTCAATAACAATCTCTATCCCGTGTCCAGGAACTATATGTCTAAAGAAACGAAAATACTGCTTTATAGATAATTTTGATTATTCGGTGTCTTGATCGGTGCATTGTATTAACATGTTATTCAAGTATTTTAGTAACATATAAAATGATCGTTTCTATTTCCAGATAATACTGGATTAAAACAAGATACTTTAAGCAGGGGAATAAGATGTTGGTTCCGGAAACTGAGTCCTATGTGGCTGTAAACAATCTCTAATGCATGCTTAATGTTGAGTAATCAGTTTGATTATGATATGTCAATGGCTTTTAAATGAGCTGTATTTCAACATAGCAGTTTGACTCCAGCCTCTGACAAGATCCTGTCAAATAAGAACTATGCCCGACGATATTCAAACCATAGTAACTGATTAAGATTGCTAAAAACGAGTGCTCCACCTCTGAGTCACGTAGATGATACCTATAAGATCCATAGTATTGGCAACCTGAAGAGCGGTTGCACAACAATTGGTAATGACAGCAGAATAGGCACCATGGGAAAACCACTATCAGGAACGCTCCTCTTGGGTGGTGTTGAAGTGTTGAAGACCCAGGCCGACCGACTCGTCAGCGAGGACATGAGTAGCCATTTGGCCGGCCGGCTCTTGGGTGGTGTGGAAAAATCTGAAGAAAATGTATTTTCTATATTTTAATGGCATTTATTTCACTTGATTATAGAGGAAAATGACAGATAAAAACCGATCGCTATCAGCGGACACCGTTGTTAGTTTTAATTTAAATCTGATAATTCTGGAAGATGACTTCTGCTATCTACATTTTGTTTTTGCTGTATGCCAACTGCGAGAACTGGACTGCATTATGTTTGCGGTAAATGACCATTTTATGTAAAAACCATTGTGTGTTATAAAATTCGGGCTCGGGTTATGCCCCCAGGTCAAAACTATAAGTATGCTATGTCTTCGAATTCACTGGGAACTTCGGAAGATCCAAATTATTTTTTTAACTCTCTCCCCCTCCGCACATTATTTTATTAGCCGCCGCAGTAGAGAAATCAAGAAACTCGCTCTAATAAGTTCTTCTCCGTGGTAGATACAATAATTGTGCAGGGATTCAGTTCTTCTGAGTCACCGGATAACTGATAGAGTCTTGAAAGTATTTTTATCCCCTTCCCAACTATTTCCATACCCCAATTAGACAAATTTAAAATTCTTCCTCGTTAGGTTATTTCCGTGGTTGATACTATAACTGTGCAAAGATTCGGCGTTTTTTATCACAGGGGGCTTTTTGAGGATCTGAAAGGATAACACACACACATACAAACGTTATACAATTATTATATAAACTTTTTATTTTTTGTCCAAGGTGCCACACTTTATAGTATGTAATAATACTAAATGCATCGTACAAGGTTAGAAATTACTGCTCTATATACTTGAATTTGGAATGTAAGTTCTTAAAACATAGATCTTTCGATTTTTAAGTATTTTAAAAATCTATGTTTCAAAAGCTATGTCCAAATTCAATAATATGTTATATTTTCAACAATCCGATGCTTGAAGTGAAAGTCATGTATTGTACACATCATATATTTTTACATTGTCGCGGATCCTAAAATTAAAAAAAAATCTTATTTCTACGACTGGTAATTTGCATAAAGAAAGACCTCTCTTACATTTCGGTTTCTAATAAAATAAGATCGATCTACAGAAGTGGTCACACAGTAACAGATGTGGGGACTTTCTTAGGGATTTCAGCGTCATAAAACACTGCTGGAGATTACAGCTGAGTAAACAGTCGTAAAGTTTATGAAAAGGCTAAGTGAAGAACGCCCTTTCCAAGTCACGATTTATCGGTAAACAAACAGGGTGAAATAGTGAAAAACCTCGGAGAAGAGTAATGTTGAAAAGGAAATACTGATTTGGAATTTTATATATCTTCCAAAAAAGTGGATTAGCCTTGCAATTTCTACTATAAAGTCCATACTTGGAAACATGATTTTGTTATTAAATTGATCATACTCACAGAACTAGTATAAGAATCATACTCTCAATGCAGATAACAATATCCATGAATTGAAATCGTACTTATTATGCAACGTAGAATAGCCGTTATCTGCAACAGTAGCAAAACAACTTGCTTGCTGTCCAGATCGCAAAATAAACATGCAAAATAAACAAAATAAGCGTCCTTCTAAACCTGTTTTCTGATAATTCTAAGAATGGAAATGCATTTCGTTCTTATTCAAACATCAATCCTCCACTGTATCTAAAACTGTTTAAACTTAGATATGAAACATCAGGTACAGCTTGTAATTGATTGAATCAACAAATTGAACCATTACATAGCTGCCGTTTGTGTAGCTTTGCCAAGTTGGTTTTCGAAATTTTTGATGTATTTTCCTTAAGAATTCATGACCAATAATGCTGAATGTGTCGATTATAATAATTCCAACAGCTGCAAATACAACTTTAAATTATTGTTCTTATTCATCACTTAGTTGTATATGTACACCTTTTGATACTGAGAGTGCGGAATGATGCGTTCGCCCTCAAATCTACAGGGTGATTCAAAACCCTCTGTGCAAGCTTCAATGGAAGACAAGGAAAACTGAAACATTTTCCGTTAATGAATATATAGTTGTTGTTGTTGAGACCCAGACCGTCCGATCTACCAGAAAGGTGTAAGGTAACCGTTTGGACGGCCGGGAAGTGCCACCCAATTTAGACCGGAACCCAGTGGGGGAGGCATCCGCAGAGACCGTACCCTCCTTCCCCTACCACCAACCTCTCGGAGGGACTTACGGACCCACATGTTTAACGTGATCGTACTGTGCATGAACACGGTGGCAGTTGTGGCAGCGTGCAAATCCAGCGCGCAAACCACGGGAAACCGCGCCCAAAATGTGCCAACAGCACGCGGTGTTCCCAGGTGGTCACCCACCCCAGTACTAACCGCGCCCGATGCTGCTTGACTTCGGTGATCTAACGAGAACCGGTGTTTGCAGCACGGTAGGGCCGTTGGCTCTAATGAATATATAGTATGTATGTTCGCAAACCTCAGACATCAGGCACTCCAGGGTGCTGCTGGACAGCGGGATAGTTATGTATTTTTTTAAAATCTTCCTTCGTAACGAGGATCAGCATGGAGCATTTTATAACTACTGAGATAGTTTCAGCCATTAAAGCAGCTACCTTACATCTTTGGATAGGCTAGATGGTCTAGGTAGGGGGAAATGTTGAAGTAGGCGACATGCATCTAGAGTATGAGTCTGTCAATGGAAACGGACTGCTGTAAAATGGATAATCTTTCAGCCGCCCTTCTGCTTGTATTGGCAACCCTATACGATAGGTGTATGTCAGCCGTATTACTCAGACTGTCCGACCTACCCAAATGTATAAGGTGTCTATTTATATGGCCGGAAAATAGCCCCCCAATTCAAATCGGAGACCAATAAAAGTGGCAACCACGGGAATCATGCCATCCTTTCTTTAACTCATCACATCGCAAGTGTAGTTTCAGATCTACAGATTTATCGTACATATACTCAGCATAGACACGGTATAGTTTGGGGAGTCGTCGAGAATTGAACTCGGAACTAGCGTGTGCCATTTTCCCGACATAACCACAGCGCAATCTCGGCACACATACATACCAGTTATTTCAATATTCGTAAAAAGCTCCATTTTATGCGTACAAAATCCGCTTTACGAATGCCGACTGCAAAACATTAATGATTCCGCCCTGCCTAATAACACTTTCTAGTCATAGGCCCCCATATGAGAGGGCAAGAGAGAAATTCGAGCCAATAAAGTTTAAAGGAACTTCGAGCCAATAAAATAAATAAAAAACTTAATCGACATTAAAGTACTAACGCCGAGGTGCATCAATTTGGGTTCTGAAGTACATGTGTATCAAATTCCATGGTCATACGAAGCTTAAAATTCCCGCTACAAACTACATACACAGACAGATATTTTCCTTTATTAAGATTAATTATTAAATTTTGCTATAAATTCGTATCCGTGTAAATATACGTATAATCAGAACATTCATAAATGTTTCTAGATATTTCAGGTACACTAAATGTTTCTAGATATTATGTACTTTTAATTGAAATCGTATATACCGAACCCTCGACTATTGACCATTTGCATTAAGCATGAAACTGTTTAGCCTTCAAGGCACTAAGGCTTCTATATATAAAGGCTGACGCAACCGCCATTTTGACTCCAGCCGGTCCAGTAAGTTATGGTCTACCTGTGCTATTTCAATGGCGCGCGCGTGATACATGGCTGATATTTTATACGCAATTTAGCTGAAAAATAGGTGAAGCTTTCAAAACCTTTTACCAATCATCAGGGGGTGGGGAATCCCACTCCAGTTTTTTATTTGGAGAGTCCAATTTTACTTGAATCGCAATATTTTAAAAATTCACCTCAAAGCAAGCTCGGATGTACACAAAATAATGGAGACTTCCTAATGGCTCGAAACACGTGGCAGACCGCACATTACGACTATTATTTAGGTTCGGAATCGGTTGTGAGCGGTCGTCGTGGGTGTGAGAATTGGTTTACGTAAAAACCATCCGGATCGTTGCGTTGTGCGTCGCGTATAAAAAAGGGCACTTTGCCCCCGGAGAATGCAGAGCTAGATCTTCCCACGAAGTTTTTGACCGCGAGTTATCACCTCCCACAAAATATTAATAAGATAAAATTGTGATCTATTGCCAAAGTTTTTTTTTTTTTATTTTTTTTTTATTTTTTGCACGGTCATTTGCAGGTATATGTATGTGTTTATGTTGGGTCTATCAAAACATATGTTGGATTATATGTTGGGTCTATCAATGATCGAAGGGGGAGAGAAAAGATTAAAAGATTAACCCTTTTCAGTATCTTCGATCTTTGATGGCTTTCATAAATGAAATATGGAAGAACGTATTTGCTTCATGTTATTATGTTACTTACTAAGCGCCTCCGGCGACCAGCTCTGTTACTTTTTGAAACAACTCTTAACTTTTAATAGATTTTTTGCAGTAGTAGTCGATCGCGCGCAATTCGCGGCTAACGGTATATTTCATAAAGTAGGTGTCGATCGCGTACATCCACTATTCGCCCAAGTGACGGATAACGGGACGATTCATAAAGCAAGTGTTGATCACGCAGCGTCGCTACACGCGAACGTCACTGCTAACGGTGCAGTTCATGAAGTATATTTCTACCATTCACCTCCGCTACGCGTGCAAGCCACGGCTAACAGTGCAGTTCATGAAGTAGCTGTCTATCGCAAACCTCAGCTACGCGCGCAAATCATGGTTAACGGCGTAGTTCATGAAGTAGCTGCCAATAGCTCACCTCCGCTACGTGCGAAAGTCGGGGCTAACGGGATAGTTCATGAAGTATCTGTCGGTTACGCACTTCCATTACGCTTGTGAATAACAGCTAACGGTGTAATTCCTGAAGTAGCTGTCGATCGCGCACCTCCGCTACGCGCAAAAGTCACGTTTAATGGTGCAGTTCATAAAATAGCTGTCAGTCGCGAATTTCCGTTACGCGCTCATATCATGGCTAATGGTACAGTTGATGAAGTATCTGTCGACCGTACACCCGGCCACTACGCGGGCTCATCGCTAATGACGCGGTTGTTGCGAGGGCTCTGCTCCTCTGTGACTTAGTGCTTTCCATTATTTTAAGTGATCTTTTTGGTTGATAGCATCCTGGCCTGTTTCAGTTCTGGGGAAGACTCTGTAATTTAGTAGTAATTTGCCATCTATATTCGAATTTTTTTAAATAACAACTGACGTTCCTACATCATAAAGTACTAAATTTTACAATAAATGTATTTGTTATTCTAATGATTTACATTCAATGTATGTTCGTTTCATTAATGCTGATGCCAGTGCTACATATTCTTAGGTATGTGTTTAAATTTTCAATGATTATTTATAGCAAAACTTAAGTTATGTGCACATTGTACATTTTAATAGAAAAAGCTATAAAAGTCTAGCAATATGCATAATTTTATTATTTTGGTATTGTATTTTAACTTGTGTGAAATATATCAAAGTGTATGTAAAAAATGCATTTTGGCTTTTTATTTCAATTTTGCTGATAAAAATTGAGAACTTTGATCAGTGCAAAAGTGCGCGCAAACTGGTTGGTAGATATTTTTTCTGACTGGTAGAAATTTTTCCTGGCTGGTTAGAACTTCCAATAATTCCCCACCCCTATCAATCACTCCAGAAAGTAGTCTAGAATGTTTTGATTTTAAGATCCTGAAAAAGGAATAGAAAGTAACCCTTTTTTCGCCAAGTATACAGCCATTGAGACAATTTGGAGTTAAGATGACCTCTGTTTCGCCAGCCTGTATATTTAAGAGCCTTAATTTGCACGTCTCAATGTGATCTCGCGGTTGTTTACGTCACCATGCTGGATGGAATGAACTTGAATGTGGTGGTAATACTATCCAGTCATAATATTGTTATCACATACGGAAAAAAATATGAATGTACACCAATGAGTAGAAATTTCATGTAGGAGGTTTAAATAAAGATTCATGTTTGCATCCTATATGCAAGAAAAAACATCAGGAAAATCATACTATAACATGGGACAACAACGCACTGCTTACGTCCAACGTGACTGACAGAAAATAGATATGTCGTTAGTGATGCCACAGACAAATAATCAATAACGAACATTAGAGTCGGTCCTGTGAGGGCTCGCTACATCGGAATTCGACTGTATTTAATTAAAAATATATTTGCAGTATTTTTAATTTGTTATTCTGTTATTTATAAAATGTATGCCTTGTCGTCAATGCTTAACTAATGTAAAAGCAAAAGGCTTTAAGTTCTATTCTTCAAGTAATGTTAAAATTATTATATTTTTGTGTGTAATCGAAAAGTGTTTTCAACAAAAGAATTTTTAGAAGACACTCCCATTGCAGATACCAGTATCCTTGGTCCTGGTTCGCGCTTATTATGCGCCCGTCAGCATGGAAAAGCCGATATCTGCAATGACAGCAAGAAACTTGCTATAAATCTCTATTTGTGTGAGCTTCCACAAGAACTTAAGATTTCAGTCCTTCTAAATAGCCGGCAAAAAATTAATATACAATTTAGCTCAGGCTGCACGAAGCTGCAAAGCCAAAGTTTATACAACACAAAACACATAGCTTTCATTAAAGAAGGAAAGAAGAATAAAAAATGGGGTACGAATTTCAATGTCGAAATCGTATCACATGATTTTAAAATGTTCTCCGATAAAATAAATAAACCGAAAGAAAAGTAAAGCTTCGAATTTTTGCACTTCGTAAATTCATTATATAGAGCTTTCTTAACGCAATGGATGATTGCCCCAGAAACACATCATTTATTAACGTTCTTGTTTAAGTATCTTCTTGAGAAAGTTCAACCTTAAATTTTTATCCCCGCAAAGATCGATGTGCGAAAGTTTCCCTGATAACAGATGGAGATTTTTCCTTGTATTTATTTTCGTGTAACGCTCAATATTGTTGGGGTGGGTAATAATTTGTAATAATTCTTGAAATAAATAAAATGAGAATATTTGTGAGAACTCATTTTCGATAAGTAAGCGAGAAGATTCTGTAATAAAAGAGAACATTTTTATATAAATAAAAAATCTGATGTGGGCAGCACATGACTTTCCTTATATAATGCAATGACTTTACTACTTTTACAGTAAAAAAAATCTGATGTGGGCAGCACATGACTTTCCCTGCAGACTTATATTCACGTTCTATTTATTTAAATTAAATTTAATTCATTTTTAATTCAATTTTCGTTCTCATTTGAAAACTGGACTTATTTTCAAAAATGATGTAGGAAAAATACGAAAAACTAAAATATCTCGAGAACGGCTAGTCCTAGTGTAATGGGGTTGGTCTTATTCCTATCTTCGCTAAAAATTACGTATTAAACAAGCATTTAATGGCTATATTTGAGCATATGTAGTTCTTAAGTTTAGATTTCGATGATTTTTGCGGGCCATTTTGCAATAAAAGGCAGGTTATTTTTTTTCGAATTCTACCAAAATCTAATCAGCACCAGGGTGGCCTACAAGTGACTTATCTACCAAATTTTGTGAAATTCAGTCCATTAGTTTTTCAGCTAGAGTGGATACAAGCTTTTGCGGGCCATTTCGCAAGAAAAGGCGGGTTCTTTTATTCCGACTCGTACCCAAAACTAATCAGCACTAGCCCCGCCTACAAGTGATTTACTTACAAAATTTAATGAAATTCGGTCCATTAGTTTTTTAGTTAGAGTGGATACAAAATATTCACAGACAGACAGACACACACACACACAGACAGACACACACACAGACGTCACGCTAAAAATGGTTTTTTCGTATTCTAGAGGTCTCGAAACGTGTAGATCCGTCGAAAACTCGAGTTGCGATTTTCGGCATGATTCCCTTACTTTCCCTATACATTACCATGTATTGCAGGGAAATCAGTCAGCATCTGAGCTTTCTATAGCAGATCCCAAGAAAGAGATGTTTCAAGGAAGCATTTTTCTGAAAAAATATAGTATAGCAAATGTTTGCTAGCAATAAAACTTATTACATAATATAACCGTACCTTATTTAAACAAATGCCAAGGGCCTAGTATACATACTCGTTAAATCGAGGGACTCCTACATAAAACTAAAATCTTACCTTTAGCTTAAAATTTGTTGTGCCTTCGAAAGTTCTATTTATAACCGCACATTTTGGTTTGCATAATTGGCATTCCGCCTTATTACTCCATTATCATGATATAATTTTGAAAAAATTTTCATCTAATACTTCCCAAAATACATTTGCATCACGTGCGGCAGTATTTTCCATCTTTTCTCACATTTTTGCAATAACTAACTGCATTACATCTCTTTAATTTACTTAAAAAATGTATACAATGCATAGCTGAGCTGGGATTGCCTGTGTTTCTGTTTTCACAAAGAATGCCTCTTCTTTTTATATGGACAGGAAGGAGACATCTACCAAACAACATCATTATATGATTCCTATATGAACGTAAAGTTCATTGCAGAAACTATACTTTTCAGAGTCCACCATAGATACTAAACATTACATTAATTCAGTACCAGATTGTAAAAGGCTGTTTAGGTTGACTCCTAGAAATGCATTCAATAACTAGACAAAATACAGAATACACATTAGCCGTTTCCTCTTTTGCGAATCATTCATCTGAGGTTTAAACACAATAGTTTGAAATCTGCAGAAATGTATTTTGAGTATTTTGAAAATACAAAGTACTCTGAAAATGTATTTTCAATATATTACCAAAATACTTCAGGTTTTTCAGTTTAAAATACAAAATACAAATGTATTTTGAAAATGTATTTCAAATACATGTATTTTCGATATTGCCCAACTTTGGTGAAATATTTGGCAGTTGTGAAATATTGTAACTACATACATGAATCATGCAGTAGTATGTACTAATTGTCATTTGTAATTGTAGCAAGATAGCATTAAAAACAGAATAAAAAGATTTGCCATTCATGTTTGCAAGCTTTAAATATGTTGTAGACAACTTGAAATAAGAGGAACTCGAATTCAACACAAAATAATATTGATGATTAAAATGATTTTAAAAATGCGAGCAAGATACATTTACAATGAATCAGATGTTTTAAAATCCACCTAATCCAAAGAAAAATAGCCAGCTAGCTGAAATATTTCCAAAATTACATTATGTGCTGAAATACAAATCGTAATTTGAATAAGTTTTGATAATTATACATACGTAAATAGAAAAAATCTGATGTGGGCAGCACATGACTTTCCCAGCAGACTTATATCCACGTTCTCTTTATTTTAATTAAATTTATTTCACTTTTAATTCAATTTTCATTCTCATTCGGTAACCGGGCTTATTTTCAAAGGTGGCGTAGAGAAAATACGAAAAACTAAAATATCTCGAGAACGGCTAGCCCTAATGTAATGGGGTTGGTCTTATTCTTTTCATCGCTAAAAATTACGTATTAAACAAGCATTTAATGGATATATTTGAGCATACGTAGTTCTTTAGTTTAGATTTTGACGATTTTTGCGGACCATTTCGCAAAAAAATGCAGGTTATTTTTTTCCGAATCCTACCAAAATCTAATCAGCACCAGGGTGTCCCACAAATGATTCATCTGCCGAATTTTGTGAAATTCGGTATATTAATTTTTTAGTTAGAGTGGATACAAGCTTTTGCGGGCCATTTCGCAAAAATAGGCGGGTTCTTTTATCCCGATCGTACCCAAAACTAATCAGCACCAGACTCGCCCACAAGTGACTTACCTACCAAATTTTGTGAAATTCGGTCCATTAGTTTTTTAGTTACAGTGGATACAAAATCTGCACAGACAGACAGACACACAGACACACACACAGACACACACACAGATGTCCAGCTAAAAATAGGTTTTTCGTATTCTAGAGGTCTCGAAACGTGTAGATCCATCGAAAACTCGAGTTGCGATTTTCGACAAGATTCCAATACTTTCCCTATGTACATTACCATGTATTGCAGGGAAAGTAAAAAATCTGATGTGAGCAGCACATGACTTTCCCTGCAGACTTATATTAACGTTCTCTTTATTTTAATTAAATTTATTTCACTTTTAATTCAATTTCCATTCTCATTCGGTAACCGGGCTTATTTTCAAAGGTGGCGTAGGGAAAGTATGAAAAAATAAAATATCTCGAGAACGGCTAGTCCTAGTGTAATGGGGTTGGTCTTATTCTTTTCGTCGTAAAAAATTACGTATTAAATTAGCATTTAATGGATATATTTGAGTATACCCAGTTCTTTAGTTTAGATTTGGACGATTTTTGCGGGCTGTTTTGCAAAAAAAGGCAGGTCATTTTTTTCCGAATCATACCAAAATCTAATCAGCACCAGGGCAACCCAAAAGTGACTCATCTACCAAATTTTGTGAAGTTCGGTCCATTAGTTTTTCAGTTAGAGTGGATACAAGCTTTTGCGGGCCATTTCGCAAAAAAAAGGCGGGTTCTTTTATTCCAAATCGTACCCAAAACTAATCAGCACCAGACTCGCTCCCAAGTGACTTACCTACCAAATTTTGTGAAATTCGGTCCATTAGTTTTTTAGCTAGAGTGGATACAAAATCTGCACAGACAGATAGACACACAGACAGACGCACACACAGACGTCACGCTAAAAATGGTTTTTTCGTATTCTAGAGGTCTCGAAACGTGTAGATCCGTCGAAAACTCGAGTTGCGATTTTCGGCATGATTCCAATACTTTCCCTATACATTACCATGTATTGCAGGGAAAGTTAAAATCTGATGTGAGCAGCACATGACTTTCCCTGCAGACTTATATTAACGTTCTCTTTATTTTAATTAAATTTATTTCACTTTTAATTCAATTTTCGTTCTCATTCGATAACCGGACTTATTTTCAAAGGTGGCGTAGGGAAAGTACGAAAAACTAAAATATCTCGAGAACGGCTAGTCCTAGTGTAATGAGGTTGGTCTTATTCTTTTCGTCGTTAAAAATTACGTATTAAATCAGCATTTAATGGATATATTTGAGTATACCCAGTTTTTTATTTTAGATGTTGGCAATTTTTGCGGGCCATTTTGCAAAAAAAGGCAGGTTATTTTTTTCTGAATCGTACCAAAATCTAATCAGCACCAGGATGACCTATACGTGACTCATCTACCGAATTTTGTGAAATTCGGTCCATTAGTTTTTCAGCTACAGTGGATACAAGCTTTTGCGGGCCATTTCACAAAAAAGGCGGGTTCTTTAATTCCGAATCGTACCCAAAACTAATCAGCACCAGCCCCGCCCACAAGTGACTTACCTACAAAATTTTGTGAAATTCGGTCCATTAGTTTTTTAGTTAGAGTGGATACAATATCTGCACAGACAGACAGACACACAGACAGACAGACACACAGACATACACACAGACGTCACGCTAAAAATAGTTTTTTCGTGTTCTAGAGGTCTCGAAATGTGTAGATCCGTCGAAAACTCGAGTTGCGATTTTCGGCACGATTCCAATACTTTCCCTATACATTACCATGTATTGCAGGGAAAGTAAAAAATAGGTTGTTCTTATAGTAGATACTTATATTCTTTCCAAGATATTGAATTTTCGTCAATTAGTCGTCATTTTCATTGATTTAGCGTCATTTTTATCCATTTGGCAACATTTAAAAAAGTCGTCAAGTTGGTAATATTCCCTCAAATTCGTCACCAAAATCTCGCCACGCGTTATGGAGTGAGAAATAAGTTATTCTTATAGCAGATAAATGACTATTGGCGTTCAAATTCAAAAGTATTACTCAAAGCATCTTTTCTCATGCATGGAACGAGCTAGATCCGCGAGAATGATGTCACCCAATTTATTGCATGATATTATATATGAAAAATGGACATGTTTCTCAACAGTTAATATTTTTTTTTACTTTATGGAATTTTTTGATAAATATCTTTGAAAAATGTGCAATATCTCGAGAACGGTTCGTCTTAGCGTTCTAAAGTTTATGTCAAAAGGAAACATTACATAGGAAACGTCTATTTCCTTAACTTTATAAAAGGATTTAATTTTTTGATGATTTTTTTCAAAATTTCACTCGAAAATTTAGAGGATTCTGAACATTCGATTGTGTTTAAAAACAATAGGGATTCAGTATCACGGATTGTAATTTTTGTACCAAATTTCATTCCAATCAATCCATTCGTTCGTGAGATATCGTCTCCACAGACTTACTGACACACACATATACTTTCACACACACTCACACACACAGACAACACCTCAAAAATGTTCCGATTCGTGATCAGGGATGCTTGAAACGTGCTTTAACGTTTAAAACTTGAATTCAAATTTTCGATCCCGTCACAATACTTTCCTTATGCATTATACTATATACTATGTATATAAGGAAAGTAAAAAGTTTAATTTAGTCTTGTATAGATCTTCAGTCTCAGGCAATTGAAGCACCGAGCTCTGACTTGCTAAATCACGCTGTATCAATTGTTTTCCGAGAAAAATTTATTCCCTTTGTATTTGAAGTGAACTCTCCATTCAAACAACTTTTGATGACCTTCTTATTCCTCAAAAGTTGTTACACGCTTTAAGCTCAGCAGTTATTACAAGTTGTTCAAGCTTTATGTTACACAGGATAGCATCCTGATCGTCGCAACCTTCAGTGAATTGAAACTGCTGTCATAAACAGCATCATGGAAAAATTCCTAATTCTAGTTAAAAATACAAAATCTTCATTAATAAATAACACAGCATAGAACAAATTAGTAACTGCATCAACTAGTTTAGAAGGCAAAAAGCAATCTCTTTTATACAGACAACTACACGAACAAAATTAGTTGTTTGTCAATAAATATTTGCATCGGATGATCCAAGAAGGAATTATTTGCACACAAAATATATAAAAAATGAAAAGAAAAACCTTGGAAAAAAAGAAATAAGCAGTAGTATTCAAAACTCTTTCATTTTTACTTTCCTTATATACATAATGCATAAGGAAAGTATTGTGACAGGGTCGAAAATTCGAATTCGAGTTTTCGACGGGAAAGCACGTTTCAAGCATCCCTGATTACGAATCAAACATTTCTGAATTGATGTCTGTGTGTGTGTGTGTCAGTGAGACTGTGGAGACGTTAACTGACGAACGAATGGACCGATTCGAACGAAATTTGGTACAAAAATTACAATCCTTAAACACTGGAAGCCTATTCTTTTTATACGCAATCGAGTGTTCAGAACACCCCTAAATTTTCGAGTGAAATTTTGAAAAAATCGTCAAAAGATCAAAACCGCTAAAAAAGTTACGCAAATAGACATTTCTTATGTAATTTTTCATTAGAAAACGATTGACATAAATTTTAGAGCGCTAACATGAACCGTTCTCGAGATATTGCACATTTTTAAAAAAAATTATCAAAAATTTATATAAAATAAAAAATAAAAATATTTCCTATTGAGACACATGTTCACAATCATATGTAATACCATGCGATAAATTTGGTGACATCATTCTCGTGGATCTAGTTCGTTCCATTCATGAAAAAAGATACTTAGAGTAATACTTTTGTATTTCAACGCCAATAGTCATTTATCTGCTGTAAGAATAACTTATTTCTCCGTCCATAACGTTTGGCGAAATTTTGGCGACGAAATTGGTAGAATGTCGCCAACTTGGTGACATTTTTAATTGTTGCCAAATTAACAAAAATCTCGCCAAATTGATAAAAATGACGCTAAATCAATGAAAATGACGACTAAATGAAGAAAATTCAACATCTTGGAAAGAATATAAGTATCTACTATAAGAATAACATTTTTTTAACTGTAAAAATGATAAATTCATTGCATTATATAAGGAAAGTCATGTGTTGCCCACATCAGATTTTTTTAAATTATGCTATGGCGATTAATTAGGTAAACGATTAATCTAACGATAATTAATCTAACAAAGATGTTACTTTTTAGATTACATTTGTTACAGTTGAGGCTTATAGCTAGAGTAGGTTGGGGAGATACGGTGAGGGGTGGGTCAACCAGTTAGTAAATGAAAGAAATTTTCGCATTTTTAATACAGTAAACATTCGTTTATCCGTCATACAATGGTTCGGCACAGCCGACAATCCGCACAACTCTCAAATGATATTCGGATCCGTTCGACTGTACTGAGGTGCAATAACTGTAACAAACTAAATAGGCTTATATACAGATTTTTATTTAAACTAAATAAGCTTATATACAGATTTTTATTCATAGAAGTTCACCTTTTAAATTTAAAGTTGATTTATATGTTTTCACATACTGTATAGTGTATTCCAGTCTGTGTAATGTGTTAATAAAAAATATCTAATTTTTATTGATCATTATATTGTTACAAATTTGATTTTCCTGTTTTTCAACTCATTTTATTTTGACATCCGATAATCGAGTAAATTTGGTAATCCGGCATCGCTGAAGTCTCGAACGTGCGGAATAATCAAAAGTTTACTGTAAACAGTTTTAAAACAATGTATTTACCATATTTTTACTTTCCCTGCAATACATGGTAATGTATAGGGAAAGTATTGGAATCATACCGAAAATCACAACTCGAGTTTTCGACGGATCTACACGTTTCGAGACCTCTAGAATACGAAAAAACCATTTTTAGCGTGACGTCTGTGTGTGTGTCTGTGTGTCTGCGTGTCTGTCTGTTTGTCTGTGTGTCTGTGTCTGTCTGTCTGTGCAGATTTTGTATCCACCGTAACTGAAAAACTAATGAACCGAATTTCACAAAATTTGGTAGGTAAGTCACTAGTAGGCGAGTCTGGTGCTGATTAGGTTTGGGTACGATTCGGGATAAAAGAACCCGCCTATTTTTGCGAAATGGCCCGCAAAAGCTTTTATCCACTCTAACTGAAAAACTAATGGACCGAATTTCACAAAATTCAGTAGATTAGTTACTTCTGGGTTACTCTGGTGCTGATTAGATTTTGGTACGATCTGGAAAAAAGTAACCTGCCTTTTTTTGCAAAATGGACCGCAAAAATCGTCAAAATCTAAACTAAAGAACGAGGTTTACTCAAATATATCCAATGAATGCTCGTTTAATACGTATTTTTTAACGACGAAAAGAATAAGTTCAACCCCATAACACAAGGACTAGACGTTCTCGAGATATTTCAGTTTTTCGTATTTTCTCTACGCCACCTTTGAAAATGAGTCCTGTTACCGAATGAGAGCGAAAATTGAATTAAAATTAAAATAAATGTAATTAAAATAAAGAGAACGTGAATATAAGTCTGCAGGGAAAGTCATGTGCTGCCCACATCAGATTTTTATCTGTTAATATGGTATTTAGAAAATGCAGCATTCCCTATGTCATCAATATTTATCACAGAAAGCAAGATCCCAAATATATCAAAGATCCCAATATTGTTCCTCAAGTTCCGTTAAAACTTTCATATTTTGGCCGTGAACAAAAAGCATTTTCGACCAAAAAACTTAATTGAAACAGAAGATAGGGGAACGCGATACGAGTTTTAGTGTATAACCCTGTCACATAATTGACAAGAAAGATCAATCATGCATAAAGCATTGATTATGAAACACTTTCCAACTTCAATGTAATTTTATACAAACATCTCTCAAATGCGGTAAATTCTTCGGTAATATTTTTAAAATTATCACAATACTACATTAATTTATTATATTGAAAACGCCATCGAAAAAAAGGAACTTCATCCAAATGACGGCATTGAAATATAAATTGCCTGGTTTAAACATCTCTAAAATGCGATACATTCCTCGGTAATATTTTCAAAATTATCATAACACTACAATAATTTATTTTATTTGAAAACTTCATCGAAAACAAATGAACTTTATTCAAATAGCGTCATCGAAATATACATCGCCTCTATATAAAAGCAGCATTTCATTCATAATCATTTTTCCAATTGTTTAACTCATCACAATACTGTAATAATTTATTTTATTTAAAAATTTGAAAAATTGTTATCTATCATATTTATTTTAAAATGTGAAACCTTTCTCATATATAAAATGATTAAACTCGTAGAAAGATATTTATTATATAATATATCTCTTTTTACTTTCCCTGCAATACATGGTAATGTATAGGGAAAGTATTGGAATCATGTCGAAAATCGCAACTCGAGTTTTCGACGGATCTACACGTTTCAAGACCTCTAGAATACGAAAAAACCATTTTTAGCGTGACGTCTGTGTGTGTGTCTGTGTGTCTGTCTGTGTGTCTGTGTGTCTGTCTGTGCAGATTTTGTATTCACTCTAACTAAGAAACTAATGGACCGAATTTCACAAAATTTGGTAGGCAAGTCATTTGTGGGCGAATCTAGTGCTGATTGGTTTTGGATATGATTCGTAAAAGAAGAACCCGCGTTTTTTGGCGAAATGGCCCACATAATCTTGTATCCACTCTAACTAAAAAACTAATGGACCGCATTTCACAAAATTTGGTAGATAAGTTACTTGTGGATTACCCTGGTGCTGATTGAATTTTGGTATGATTCAGAAAAAAAACCTTATTTTTTTTGCAAAATGGCCCACAAATATCGTCAAAATCTAAACTAAAGAACTAGGTATACTCAAATATATCCATTAAATGCTCGTTTAATACGTAATTTTTAACGACGAAAAGAATAAGACCAACCCCATTACACTACGACTAGCCGTTCTCGAGATATTTTAGTTTTTCTTAATTTCTCTACGCCACCTATGAAAATAAGTCCTGTTACCGAATGAGAACGAAAATTAAATTAAAAGTGAAATAAATTTAATTAAAATAAAGAGAACGTTAATATAAGTCTGCAGGGAAAGTCATGTGCTGCCCACATCAGATTTTTACTTTCCCTGCAATACATAGTAATGTATAGGGAAAGTATTGGAATCATGTCGAAAATCACAACTCGAGTTTTCAACGGATCTACGCGTTTCGAGACCTCTAGAATACGAAAAAACCATTTTTAGCGTGACGTCTGTGTGTGTGTCTGTGTGTCTGTCTGTCTGTGTGTCTATCTGTGTGCCTGTCTGTCTGTCTGTGCAGATTTTGTATCCACTCTAACTAAAAAACTAATACACCGAATTTCACAAAATTTTGTAGATAAGTCACTTGTGGGCGGGTCTGGTGCTGATTAGTTTTGGGTACGCTTCGGGATAAAAGAACCCACCTTTTTTGCGAAATGGCCCGCAAAAGCTTGTATCCACTCTAGATGAAATACTAATGGACCGAATTTCACAAAATTCGGTAGATGAGTCACGTATAGGTCACCCTGGTGCTGATTCGATTTAGGCGCGATTCAGAAAAAAATAACCTGCCTTTTTTGCGGATTGACCCGCAAAAATTGTCAATATCTAAACTAAAAAGCTACGTATGCTCAAATATATACATTAAATGCTTGTTTAATACGTAATTTTTAACGAAGAAAAGAATAAGAGCAACCCCATTACACTAGGACTAGCCGTTCTCGAGATATTTTAGTTTTTCGTATTTTCTTTACGCCACCTTTGAAAATAAATCCGGTTACCGAATGAAAAAGAAAATTGAATTAAAAGTGAAATAAATTTAATTAAAATAAAGAGAATGCGGATATAAGTCTGCATGGAAAGTCATGTGCTGCCCACATCAGATTTTTCTTTCTAGAGGATATAACGAGAGTCAGAATTTAATTGAATTTGTTTTTCTCCCTATATTAAAAAAATTTTATTTAAAAAACTACCTAACATATTTTAAGGAATTTTTTTTTATATTTTATGGGATAATTTGAATATTTCCTAAAATTTTCGAAGCAATTTCTCTTATTGTGTACGTTTTTAAGCAAATTTTAAATTTGCTTAAAAAATGTTTGAAACATTAGGTCCCATAGTATTCAATGTATTTCATTTTTTCAATCTGGTTTCAATAAAAAACTAATTGGGTGATATTATTCATTTATATTCCCATAGGTCCCACAGACCGTCTAAAAAACATACTAAAATTTCATTTTGATAAAGCCATTTTTACGGCAGTTATCGTGCTAACGGACAGACAGACAGACAGACAGAATGAACAAAGTCATAAACACTTTCAACTATGTTGTAAAGTGTTAACAACGTCATAAACACTTTCAACTATGTTGTAAAGTTTTAAAAATGGCTCCCGATAAAGACTGGAAAAAATTAGAACTTCTGAATTCTGCATGTCGTAAATTCATTATGGAATTTTCCTAATGCAATGGGTCACTGTCGCAGCAACACATCATTTATTTCTTGTCGTAGTATCTTCTTGAGAAAGTTCCACCTTTAATTTTTTATCTCCGTGAAGATCGATGTGCGAAAGTTTTCCAGACAACAGATGCCGGTGATTTCCTCGTATTTCTTTTTACGTAGCAAAAAATGCAGGATCAGATAATGAATCTATATCATACAGCTGAGTGTGACGGAAGAAGGTCTATAAGGAATGAATTTCACAGCGCATAGTGCTAAAGGTAGAAACTTGAAACTTTGCATACACATGAGGCTTGTCCTCTAAGAAATGTAAAATATATAAAATCTGGAAATTCTACTGAAAAATTTATAAATTTCGAAATTTTTGTTTGACTATTCTTTCCAGCAATAACTCGAGAACACTTATTTCTCTTATTGTGTACATCCAACCTTTCTTCAAATATATTTTTTGATCGATTTATAATTACAACAAATGATATTTTGTACTTTATAATTCAATCTTTTCTTCCAGTTTTGGTTCCATTCAATGGCAGACTGGTGTTAGCTTGCCTGTTGACAATTGGGCCCCCTTAAACATTTGCCAATGTGTGAAAAATATTAATGGCATTTTAGTAGCTTGAAAATACAATAGAAGTTCCAATATTATCACTTGGCAACGAAAATGCATCTCATATTAATTTATATTACTATATAAAAACTGCTTTGTATTTAAAAATATCATAAATAACTCTAAAAAAATAATTTTGATTCGTGTTACGTGAAGCTGACCCATAAGTCATATTGGTTCAGATCTTCACTCTAACTCCGCAATGAAGATTAGCTGGAAATCCCAGTCTGGGATCGTGATGTGCAACCGGTTTCAACTTTGTATCGAACTATTGCATACATTGCAAAGACAGCCAATATTTTTCATTGCGTCGGTTTCAGCTTAAATGTGTCTCGTCAGCACTTCACCTCGTACTTGCTGTGTTTTATAACAGGTACGTATTTAATTAATATATTTATACGCTGCGGCATTATGCTTTAAAATTTAAATATAATATATTTTCTTTCATTGTGTAAAATTAATATGAACGTACTAGGTAGTAAATATATTTAAGCTGCAGTCTCAAACAATAATATATATGCATAATGTAAGTTCATTAAATAGTGATACCTTTTTACTCTACAGTTAAAACTGTTGTTAATAATACATGCATTTATAAAACGTATTTCCATTGATGCGTTCGTATGAATTTCTATTATGTATTTCTATCAGAAATACATAATGGACCTTGCTATCGTACTGTAGAAATTTTCTAGAGTACGCTACAGTTTACAAACAAAATGCAGAGTACAGCAACACAATAATAATAGCAACTTATTATTATCACATGCAAACGAATAAATAGCCAGCTTATGGCAACTTTTGAATTCAACATTTATTGTACTCCCCAAATTGAAGTATTTCTAATTAAGTTTTAATTTCAGGAGTATTACCTCTATAAACATGGAAAAGAAAAAGCATAAATCTCAATCACTGAAACGCAAAGAGCGATAAGAAGCAAGGCAGCAGTAATCAGATAAGTGATGCAGGTCTATTACAGATTTTATAATACCACAACCAGCATCCACATCAATATACTGTTTCGCTACAAATAATCAAAAAGCAAGAAACAATACTCTGGGTGATAATACAATGACTTGTGAGTGACAATAACATGAAAAAGCTACTTTGAATGTAGAAACAAATACAATAGCATCCTTTTCTCACCAACCCAAGCCCAGTACTTTTTTTGGCTTCATTATACCTATATCTGTACTACTTGTAGTGACAACATCTGAACAGTATAAGGGATCAGATATAGGGGAGAGGAGGGGGGGAGGGGGCACATTTCAACGATTTTTTGGAAAATCATTTTATTTCAGACTTGAGGTTTAGTTATTGTATTTTTGAATATCCTGCTTATAAAGCAATAAATTTCTTAATCATAAGAGCTTAAAGTTGAAAATTTTCTGGATGAAATAAATGTGTTGTAAAGATTTAAAAATTGAAATTTTTCTGTTCAAACCTGTCCCGTGTAGGGGTTCATTTGAACGAGCTAGGAGTACATTTGAACAAATGATGAAACATGGAGTTATTAAGAGTTCGTACTGAAGACTATACATTTTAAAAAGAAAACACGATAATTATAATAAACTGAAATAACTATATGTAACTAAAATTGCTACATATATAATTTAACCAAATTTATATCCATCAAAATTAAAGGCTGCTCGTGAGGTGAAGCAGGAAAAGGCACTGCTTCACTTCAAGAAGTTATTGGCTAAATGGGGTATTATTATTATTATTATTATTTGGCGAATTTTTCGACTCGTTCGGCTATTTTTAAATAATATGTGACAACACTTGTGCCAATGGCGTTTTAATGATGCTCGTTGTAGAGGAGGGGGAGGGGGGAATCCCGCCACTGAATCTTCTTTACCCATTCCTGAAGTTACGAGCCGTCACTGATCAAAATTAGTATCAAAAAACAATGTAGAAACAGCAGGTAAGGATCCTTCCGCCATTTTTGGTTGGGGTAACTTTTTTACAATATCCACGAAACTGATATCTGATGCCTCTGAGAAATAAAACTTATAATCATTTTCTTTCCTACGAAAGAATCTGTCATTAAATTATGCTTTATCTTTGAATTGCAATTCAATCTGACCAACAAAATCTTCGAAACTGATTCTTTCTTTCCGATACTTTATTCTAGCGCATCCTTGGATTCAAACACTCGCGATCTTTCCTGAAGAATGACACGAATGAGTTCAATCAGGGGCCAATATGTTCTATAAGCAATATAAGTAACTAAGTAAAAACACTTTTTGCGAAAGATAAGGAAGACAAGAGCAACGTAAATAAGCACAAATAACACAATATTCTTTAATTCACGGGTGACTCCCAGGAATTTGGGACACACAAACAACTGGTAAAAGTCGTAAAGGAATTACAAGTATTTATTAGAAGTACTTTCTCTATACGTTATTCTGTATTACTACTAAGCTATATACTCTATACTATACTATGAGGAAATAAAAATTTAAAATAGTAAAGAAAGTAGAAATTTAAGATATAAAAAGTTTCACGTTGAAACAGGAAATCAGAAGATAAGCACAATATGATATTATGTGTATGTAGAATCTACACAAAAAATTTTAAATAGCATAAGAAAAACAGTAATAATAAAGAAAGAAAAACATTTAAATATTCACGCGTTCTAATTCGTTATAAACATGCATGTTTCTTCGGTCATGAATACTCCAACTTTTATTAACGTTCTAGTTTTAGTGTCTTGTGAAAATTCCACCTCATACTTTTATGCACCGAAAGACTGATGAGCGTGAAAGTTTCAAAATAGAAGATGCGGAAAATTCCCCGGAATTCTTTTGTTTTCGCTAAACATCGCATCAGGATTTGGCAAAAAGTCTAGAAGCACCTACAGTACTTGAAGTACCATTTGCAGGACGCGATGTATCAATAGATATAAGTAGGTATTAAGGGAACAGAACACTTTCCTTAGCATACTTAGTATTATAAGAAAAAGAATAATCACGACTGATATGGCAGTTATTTCAAACCCACATTTCAAATATTTAATAAAGAAGTTTTATAAAGAAGTTAAATTTTAGCGGATATATCCAGCACTGATTAAATAGCCTACTATCAAAAGCTTACTCAGTGCATTTTTATGTGTCATAGGATCAGAGTCAGCAAAACTGCCCTTAACTTTAAGATTTCCCCTTTTTAAGGTTGTCCATCAATTGAGGTTTAATTGCATTTAGAAACTAAAATATATAAGAGGGAAATCATATTCTTATTGACACAAATATTCAGTAGAGAAATCCGCATGGAGCAAAAGGTATTAATGTTAAAAGAGCCTTCTTCAAGATAAAGAAGACGGAGGGCAAATTATGAAAGCAACATTTTTGTGTTTAAACTAAAGTGGTTGAGGTTGATATGCGGTGGAATGGATTAGTCTTCCATATCCTCAAGAGAGTCTGCTTGTACCTTCACAACAGATTGATACAGAAGAACCAGCTGATAACGAGCTAGCATTTAGTGTAACAAATGTATCAATAGCAAAGAAATTAAAATTAAAAGGAAAATTCCACTTGAGTGATAACTCACTTTGATTTGGTAATGAAAGCTAACACTTTGTTAGTTTGATTTTCATTCAGATTTATTTGGTTTGAATGTCAACGCCATATTTTCTAGGTCACAAGTGTAACTCTCTGTCGATATAAACAGATCTTGTCTTAAAGAAAAAGGCTGTTTTTTTTTGTTTTGTTTTTGCCTCTGAATCTGACTGAAATTTCTCATGAATTAACAGTCGTTGTTAACGAAGTTTTATTTTTTCGTTTTACATTCCATTTTGCTTTGGTTTTTCATTAGTTTAAGCGTAATTACTCAAATTTTTAACTTCAAGCAGATTTAATCTCTTTAAGTCTAGTCTGCAGAATATCTCTATTCTGCAGATTCAATCTCTTTTCCTCTTACCCGGCAGATACATTTGTGAATAAAATTTGAAGTATTCGGATCCCGGCATGATATACAAGTTTTGAAATCGTCCCCTCACATTATACCTTAAGAGTCTTGCTATAAATGACAACTTATGTACCATCGAGGTTTTTCTGACTAGTAGAACATTACTTATTAACATGAGAGTTAGGCTCAATACTTTCCACTGGGAAAACAAGATAGATGTAGTATGCGTATGTAGGTGCCAGCAGCTTGACAAAAACATTTCTTTTAGTTTCTAAAGTCCCCTATTGGCTTGCCTCAAATAATTACTAGAAAATTTCAAAGCTATACGTTGTAAGCATATATATGCATATTCAAAGTAGTATTTTTAAAGGGAGAAAAATTAATCTATCGTATAGGCACAGGGCTGTTGATATAACATTCAAAACGAATTTGGCTATCAATTCTACTGAGAAACTGTTGTTTCGAGATGACACCATTGTACGAATCCTAAAGTGTACGCTTGCCACAGTTTGTGAAACATAGCAATAAACTTTAGCATGTTTTAAAACATAAGCTCTTTCACTTTTGCGTATTAACATCCTCATTAAATGGTATATATTCTGAAATACTATTTTTTTTCTTCCCGAGATAATTTTATTTCTAAAGGATTAAATTTTATTTAAATCTTTAGCTTTTGACTGCGTGTCCCTTAGGGGCAAAAATATTCTAATTAATGCAAAGCCCTTCCTCTTTGCAATCTTGGAGGCTTAATCCGATTATAGGTCCCAAGAATGGAAGAATTTTCTTTGGTAAATTCTGAATGAAAGTATGGGGATGCTGCTTTTTTGCTAAGAATAGAGTGGCATTTAAATTTCGAATCTTTGTATTTGTGAATAATATACGATTGAATTAATAAGTTACAAAAAGACTGCGGCATTTGAGATGTGAAGGGACATTTTCTAAAGGTAGTGTTAAATGTGATGGGAATTCTATAGCTTATCACGGAATTCAATAGCTCATCACAATAGCACGGGCATAACATACGAGGATTCAAGGCTCTGACCTTGCATCTTCAAATTGGAGATCCAGATGTGATATTAACATGACCAACGTCAATTGCAAAAAAATACTTTGCTTCTTATAATAAGTAAATAAAAATTTCGTAAATACAGCATACATGGAAACAAAACTGGTTTACTAGTTTTAAAGGTTTATTGTTGCCGTATAATATGCCTCTACTAATGAAAACCCGGATTCCGGGAGAATAGAGAAATGTCACATAAAGTACACATTCTGGATGAAAACAAAAAGAAAATAGTTATTCAGTAATAAAATAGTTATCCGGATAAAAGTAAAGTTAAAAGCATGGTTAAAATATCTATCCAGGAAATGTACCTGACCATTGCAATATACATGGAAACGAATTGGTGTACTCCTTTGATAAGGAACAGCACGGATTGGACTATTGAAGTAGACGTTTCCTACTCATCTATCACTAGAATAACAAAAACGCTCTCGGAGGGGGAAATGCAATCTAATGTTGAGTAAGGAAATTGAGGAAAAGACATGGAAAGAAAGTTTGTTACTCAAATCATCTGCTTGGAAACATGTCGTAGCAGCTTTTCGTCCTACAACTGATCATAATCGTTTAATTGGTCATTTGTACTGTATTGTAATGTATTCTCGATTAGACTGTAAGCGTTGCAACAAATCTTCATTCACGGAGAGTGAGCGCATTCGCAGAGCCTTACCACAGAAAAACATGTTTGATAGATACTGGGAAGCAAGAAAAAACTCTCCAGCTGCTTGTCAAATGTTATACTCACATTTTTGTGTTGTATTTCATCAGTAGTATTTCAAATATAAAACGTCATATCCATAAGACGATTGACATTAATTCCAAAAATATTTAAACAAATATAGGTATGAATGAAAAATATATTGCAAAACAAAAGATAAGCATGCTTATTTGGTTTTGAAAGCAAAAAGAAGTTTCTTTTTTTTTATTCGTAATATATTTAAAAGCGTACTGGGATGGACTCAAAACTCTGACTCTCGAATTTTAATAGATTAACAAATTTTGAGCATTTCTGAATACGAGTTAACAATTTTTCAAGATCGTAGCTAAAGTTTTGTTTAAGAAGGTTTGGGAACGTGGTGTTTGTTTGTAAGAGTTATATAGTCTCTATAAAGTACTCGTAATTTGTATAGAACCCACCCTTTCAACCAAATAGAAGCTATTTCAAATTAATCACTTCTGATGCAATATCGAGAGAAAATATATTGAGGTAAATCATATTTTAAATATTTTTTGGATATAGCTAATACACACTGTTGACAAAAAACATATGCATCCATAAGAAATTGAGCTACAGCCGCGAAACTCGGCATGTATGTATCGTTTGAGGAGATATGCAAATGATTAAAATTTGGGAGCAAAAATATGTTTTATTAAGAAATGGTGGCTCCAAGAAGATGACATTTCAGTAAGAATACCCCCTAGCAGCTATACAAGCCGATATTTGGTGTGGCATGAGTCAATTAAGTTGCTTATGTCGCTCTGTAGAAGAATCTGCCACAAATGTTGCAACTGGTCATCTAATCCAGGGGTATTCTGAAAAGGCTACAATTGCTGTCCCAGCATGTCCCAAAAGTCTTCAATTGGTGATAGGTCTGGGGACCTGGTTGGCCATTGGAGGGTATTAAATTCTCAAAGATATTGTTGAGAAAGTCGTGCAGTATGTAGTCCAGCATTATTTTGTTAGTAAATGGAACCTGAGCGACTTAACAGCATAAGCAAAACAATCGAATACAAAAAATCGTCGTAGTACATGAAAGTCGTCAGATTGGCTTGCAGCATAACTAAGGTAGATCGGTTGTTCAACTCAACGGCTACTCCACCTTTCTGGTAGGTCGGAAGGTCTGGGTCTCAACGACAACTCAACGGCTATTCAGACTGTCACACCACGTTGAAGACCCAGACCGTCCGACTCATTCGAAAACATAGAGCATCCATTTGGACGGCCGGGTGTCACACCACGTGAGTTGGTCGTGTGCCACTCTATAACAAATACTGAATCGGAACGCTGGCTAGTCCTCCTCCACATATATGTAGTGGTCATCAGTAATAAACGAGATTCGTCACTAAAGACAACATACCTCCAATCGGACATTGTCCAGGCTGACTGAACTCGGCACCAATCCAGACGGCTATGCCTATGTTGAAGGGTCAGTAGTAGGCGCCTTAATGAACGTCGACACCTTCTACCAGTCGTCTCTGAATAGCATTCTTTGATACATGATGCATGGAGGATAGCAAATGACTTCGAATGGCTAGTAGTGACGCTATTAGTATGGACGAGGCTTCTCTCTTGTCTGAACGATTCTCGCGAGAAGTTTCTGTCAGAGTCGTCCTGAGCCTCTGCTACGGTTACATGTGTCTTCTCTGATCCACTGCTGCTAATTCCGAATAACTAATATATCGTTCCGTCCAAGATTGCGACTGATACGTCTGTTAGACCAACCAACTTACATATATACCTATGAAGCAACCTGTTGTTAAATTTGGCAGTTGTTCGTAACACAGTCGAGCACGTTCTCAAAGGCATCTTTGCACAAAACTTGCATTACAAAACATGAAATCCAGTTCTAATTTCCCGTTAAGGAGAACACCGGGCGTTTTAAATGCTGCAGGATGCGTCCTTCGCATGCACGTTGAATAAGCCCTATAATATATGTATTTCAGAATGGGTAAGCCACATTCCAATTCATTAAAACATGGTATGCATCATTACAAATAATAGTGCTTCTTACCTGGATATTACTCGATCCAGAGTAAACATTTATTGCTTGGAAGTTTATTTAGAAGTTAGCTATTTTTTAAAATCGAAACTGCATGTTCCATTGTGTACGTCCATCGAATTTTGTTACGTTTCGTTCAATACATTACTCGCTAGAGGCCTTTGAGCATCTCACATTATTTTATGGCCACCCGACACATTGCTATCATCAATATCGCTGCTAAAATTGTCACTCGGGAAATAATTTTCTTCTATAGATATCATTTATTTCTTTATGCAGGCCGAGATCACCAAAGCTACCAACCGCCATTTCTTCTGTGGCTTGTCACGGTTTTGTCAGCATATAAAGTATGAAAAAGAAGAAAAGGAAGAACTAGTATTTTTATGATAGCGTTGTCTTTTAATTACATTGGATAACTTTTTGTCAGCAGTTCAATATAATGCCATTGCTTTGAAATATGCAAAAATCACATTTCTTTAAGAAATGTGGCTTACCATTATGTCGGCCGAGCCCTTTAATTATAAAAGTGTCCTTGTGCAGGTTGCATGCCAGACTCTTCAAAAGTCTACATTTTGCAGCTTTAAACATCCATACTTCTAAAACTTACCGGTAGAATTCAACAAAATTTATATTTAGAGGCTTTAAAATATGTACTTTAAGATTATGTAAAAATATTAGTATGTTATTATTCACTTTTTTTCCCGACCAAAATTTTAAATTTTTAAAAATTAAAAATATTAAAATCTAAAAATTTTAATTAAGAATTTTCGTTCGGGTTATCCTACCACATATTTAAAATATATCAGTTTTATATTCCCACATAGTGTTTTACGACATTGAAATAGTGTTATTCTTTTATTATATTGTTTGTCAAAAAATATAGAAGAAAGGGGTAGTTTTTAAATAGATTCCAAATCAATTCATTTCAATTTTTCTTAAAAATGACCAAAGAAAGCTGCAAATATTAAAAACATTTTCGGTGTGGATTCAATATAGGTACTAATTCTGCATTTTTATGTATAAATTTAATTTTATTTAATTTATAGCCAGAAGGATCGTAGTTAAATTTTTCCAACAGTAGCCATTTGAACAGCCTTTAGTTAACCCCAAAACATGTAACATTCTTCTATTTCACTACGGAATATGAAATAGTCAGAAATTAAAGTGAAATATTTTTAGTACTGTCTATATACACCGGTAATATTTCAAAAATATATGTTTTATAAAATATAATTTCAATTAACTTTCCTTTTTTGTGACCTCAAGATTTATAAATCCAGAAATCTGCGACCTTCAAGGTCGCAGGGAATTGAAATGAATAAAACAAACAACCGCAGGTCATCAATTCGTAACACGGCAAATGAAAATTTACTAGTTACTGTTGCTCAAGATTCTGCCAATCTTTATTTGGAGCTATTGACAGCGTCTTTGCTTGTGTATAAATATCTTTAAATATAAGTATATTTTTTTTAATCCATTGAAATTTGTATTTTTAAGTTATCTGGTACTTATTTCGCAATATCCAAAAAGTAAGATTCGCACAAGTCTATTGTTATCTATTTCGGAAATTAAGTTCGGTTGATCTGGTGGATTTTACGACCTGTCGACTGCGCATGCTCAACTGACGGCCATGTTTAAACCTCTCCTATAGAAGAGATAATCCTTTTCTACAAAAAGTATCGTTTATTTATTTTATTTCTTTTGCATTCCCCAGTTGTGGAACTCTGCGCTTTGATCTGGAACTAAAGATTTCGCATTTTATAGGGATTTAAATTGAAACTAAGAGGGATGGAACTGATTTGGCGATTTTGGAAAATAAGTGGTATTATTTATAAATGCATTATTTCAGTAGTGGGCGCTTATATAAGACCAAGGAAATTCGTTCTAGTATTACATAAACTGCATGTATTATATGTCTATACTTTTGTAATTACGTTTCGATAGGGCCTGACTTAGCCTAATTGGGGCCCGGGACAGACACTCCTCTGGGGACCCTCCTCTACTCTGGACATATATGAAATAAACAAAAATATTTTTTCAAAAACATAATTGCATTCTAGAAAAGGTATAAAAATTAATATCATACATATTTTAATGGCATTTAAATTATTGGTAACTTTCTATCATAACCAAGAATTGCTCTAGAACTTGAATGAGTGCAATCTTATACACCTCGAAAATGAATCTTTTCGCAAGGCAGACCTATTGCAATAGAATTTTTTTTCTCAGGAATCAGTCGTTAATTTTACGATGATGTAATCGTTTAATTTAGGGTCCTTTAAATGCGGGGCCTGGGGCAGCTGCTCCGAATGCTGCCCGCTGTCCCAACCAGGGGGTAATTTTGCAACCTGTAAATCCAGCTCATTTTTAAATGAAAAATTTTAAATAAGTTTAATTACTTGAATTTTGTACAATTTCTAAATAGATTAAATTTTTTAAACGTGAGTTTAAACTGGCGCATTTGTGGGTGGTTTTAACTGCGATTCATATTTCTAAAATATTCGCAGAATGTTTTTAAACATAATTTTTTATTTAATTTCCATTCTAATCTGCATTAAAACATGTTTAAATATTTACCAGTTGAGGTTCTCACCGCAAATGGTTAATTTTTTTAAATGTCACTTTTTTATGTGGCTTTTTTAAAAGACACTTTTTAGCAATCACATCTAACAATAGATAGATACATCGTCCGTTACGCGGATGCAAGAAATCCGCGAACGGTAAATCTATCTATCTATATATATATATACTAATTGCCAAGTGTCCGTCTGTCTGTCTGTCTGTCTGTCACGCTTTGTTTAGGCACTTCCCGAATAGATAGACACTTGCAATTTGGTACACGGCCCCTGGAAAAATCGAAATTTTCAAAAACGTTCTCTAGAGGGGGGTGCTCCACACCAAAACGTTCGAAAAGTGAAATGATAAGAAAGCATGCTTTGCGATAAGAGAGAGACTTCAAATTTGGTGTATGGGTAAATCGTTTGAAAGGAAGAAAGTGTGCAATTTAAGCTTTCCAATATTTTCTACTTAGGGGGGGGGGGGTGCCGCATACCAAAATGTTCGATTTACCGAACAAATGAGACAAGGCTCCTTTAAAATTTGATACAGGCTTAAAATGTGGTATATCGGCTAATCATTTGACGAAAATACCCAAGACGAATAAAGTTTTTCAAAAATGTTCTTTTAAGAGGGTGCTCCGGAGTAAAACGTTCGAAAAGTGATTTGATAAAAAACTAGTCTTCGGAATGAGATAGAGATATCAAATTTGGTGTAAGATTAGATAGCTTGGAATGAAGAAAGTGTACAATTTCAGTTTACCAATATTTTCTACTTTAGGAGGGGTCACGCACCAAATTGATCGATTTTCGGAATAAAGGAGAAACGGCCCTTTTAAAACGTGATAGAGACTTGATATTTGGTATACTAGCGAATCATGTGAGAAAAATCACAAAAAGAATAGAGTTTTTCAAAATAGTATATTTAAGGGGGTGGGTACTCCACATAAAATCCTTCGAAAGGTGAAATGCTAGAAAAGCATGCTTCGCGAAGAGATAGAGACTTCAAATTTGGTGTACGGGTAAAAATTTGGAAATGAAGAAAGTGTACAATTTCAGTTTTCCAACATTTGCTATTGTAAGGGGTGCCGCTCACTAAAATTTTCAATTTGCCGAACAATTGAAAACGCCACCTTTACAATGTGATAGAGGCTTGAAATTTAGTATATGGGCTAACCATTTGACCAAAAAAAAAGATGAATACGGTTTGATAAAAATGTTCATTAACGGGGTGCTACACAGAAAAACGTTCGAAAGGTGAAGTGATAGAAAAAGCATGCTTCTGGATAGGATAGAGACTTCAAATTTGGTGTAAGGGTAGATATTTTGAAAGGAATAAAATGTGAATTTTCAGATTTCCAATATTTGCTACTTTAAGGGTGCCGCACACTAATATGTTCGAATAAATGAGGCACGTTTCCTTTTAAATGTGATAGAGACTTGCAATTTAGTACACGGCCCCTGGAAAAATCGATATTTTCGAAAACGTTCTCTACAGGGGTGCTCCACATCAAAACGTTCGAAAAGTGAAATGATAAGAAAGCATGCTTTGCGATAAGATAGGGACTTCAAATTTGGCGTATGGGTAAATCGTTTGGAATTTGAGATGTTTGAGATGTTGTGTGCAATTTGAGATTTCAAATATTTTCTACTTAGGGGGGTGCCGCACACCAAAATGTTCGATTTATGGACAAATGAGAAAAGGCTCCTTTAAAATTTGATAGAGGCTTAAAATTTGGTATATCGGCTAATCATTTGACGACAATACCCAAGACGAATATAGTTTTACAAAAATGTTCGTTTAAGGGGGTGCTCCAGAGTAAAACGTTCGAAAAGTGAATTGATGAAAAACCACGCTTCGAAATGAGATAGAGATATCAGATTTGGTATAAGCGTAGGTAGTTTGGAGGGAAGAAAGTGTACAATTTCAGTTTACCAATATTTTCTACTTTATGGGGAGCCGCACATCAAAATGTTCGATTTTCGGAATAAAGGAGAAACGACCCTTGTAAAACATGATAGAGGCTTGATATTTGGTATATGGTTGAATCATCTGATAGGAATCACAAAAAGAGGAAGAAAGTGTGCAATTTCAGATTTCCAATATTTTCTACTTAAAGGGGTGCCGCACACCAAAATTTTCCATTTGCCGAATAAATGAGAAAAAAGTCCTTTAAAATTTGATAGAGGCTTGAAATTTGGTTTATGGTCTAATCATTTGACGAAAACACCAAAGACGAATAAAGTTTTTCAAAAATGTTCTTTTAAGAGGGTGCTCCAAAGTAAAACGTTCGAAAAGTGACTTGATAAAAAAATATTATTCGGAATGAGATAGAGATATCAAATTTGGTGTAAGGTTAGATAGTTTGGAATGAAGAAAGTGTACAACTTCAGTTTACCAATATTTTCTACTTTAGGAGGGGTCGCGCACCAAAATGTTCGATTTCCGGAATAAAGGAGAAACGCCCCTTTTAAAACGTGATAGAGGCTTGATATTTGGTATACTAGCGAATCATGTGAGAAAAATCACAAAAAGAATAGAGTTTTTCAAAATAGCATATTTAAGGGGGTGGGTACTCCACATAATCGAAAGGTGAAATGCTAGAAAAGCATGCTTCGCGAAGAGATAGAGACTTCAAATTTGATGTACGGGTAAAAAGTTGGAAATGAAGAAAGTGTGCAATTTTAGTTTTCCAACATTTGCTATTGTAAGGGGTGCCGCTCACTAAAATTTTCAATTTGCCGAACAAATGAAAAACGCCACCTTTACAATGTGATAGAGGCTTGAAATTTAGTATATAGGCTAACCATTTGACCAAAAAAAAAAAGATGAATACGGTTTGATAAAAATGTTTATTAACGGGGTGCTACACAGAAAAACGTTTGAAAGGTGAAGTGATAGAAAAAGCATGCTTCTGGATAAGATAGAGACTTCAAATTTGGTGTACGGGTAGATATTTTGAAAGCAAGAAATGTGAATTTTTCAGATTTCCAATATTGGCTACTTTAAGGGTGCCGCACACTAATATGTTCGAATAAATGAGGCACGCTTCCTTTATATGTGATAGAGACTTGCTATTTGGTATATGGACCAATCATCTGATAAAAACCCAAGACAAACAGAGTTTTTCAAAAATGTTCATTTATGGGTGTGCTTCACAGAAAAAAGTTCGAAGGGAGAAATAATAATAAAAGGATGCTTCGGGATGTGCTGGACTTTAATGTGGTGCACGGGTAGATAACTCGAAAGGAAGAAATGCGAAATTAAGTTTCCGAATATTTTTTTCTTTAAGGGGTTCTGCTCACCAAAATATTCGATTTGTCGAATAAATGTGAAACACGGATTATTAAAAAAAATCTGATGTGGACAACACATGACTTTCCTTATATAATGTAATGAATTTACTACTTTTATAGTAAAAAAATAGGTTTTTCTTATAGTAGATACTAATATTCTTTCCAAGGTATTGAATTTTCGACAATTAGTCGTCATTTTCATTCATTTAGCGTCATTTTTATTCATTTGGCGAGATTTTCGTTAATTTGGCAACATTTCAAAAAGTCGCCAAGTTGGCGACATTTCGCCAAATTCGTCGTCAAAATCTCGTCAAGCGTTATGGACGAAGAAATAAGTTATTCTTACAGCAGATAAATGACTATTGGCGTTCAAATACAAAAGTATTACTTAAAGTATCTTTTTTCATGAATGGAACGAGCTAGATCCACGAGAATGATGTCAACCAATTTATCGCATGGTATTACATATGAAAAGTGAACATGTTTCTCAATATGGAATATTTTTTTTTATTTTATATGATTTTTTGATAATTTTTTTGAAAAATGTATAATATCTCAAGAACGGTTCATGTTAGCGTTAAAAAATTTATGTCAATCGTTTTCTAATGAAAAATTACATAAGAAATGCTATTTGCGTAACTTTATTAGTGGTTTTGGTTTTTTGACGATTTTTTTCAAAATTTCATTCGAAAATTTAGGGGGGTTCTGAACATTCGATTGCGTATAAAAACAATAAGCTTCCAGTGTTTACGGATTGTGATTTTTGTACCCAATTTCGTTCGAATCGGTTCATTCGTTCGTCAGTTATCGTCTCCACAGACTCACTGACACACACACACACACACACACAGACATCACTTCAAAAATGTTTGATTCGTGATCAGGGATGCTTGAAACGTGCTCTCCCGTCGAAAACTCAAATTCGAATTTTCGACCCCGTCACAATACTTTCCTTATACATTATGTATATAAGGAAAGTAAAAATTACATTATTCAGGGGTTGCTTATTGTGGGACCGTTGATTTTCAATGGGTATTCGGCTAGTATATACTAATTGCCAAGTGTCCGTCTGTCCGTCTGTCCGCCTGTCTGTCCGTCTGTCTGTCACGCTTTTTTCAGGCACTTTCAGAATAGATAGATACTTGCAATTTGGTACACGGCTCGGTCGTTCGATTAAACCCCCTGGAAAAATCGAATTTTCCGAAAACGTTCTATAGAGGGTGTGAAATTTGGTGTACGGGTAGCTAGTTTAGAAGGAAGAAAGTGTACAATTTCAGTTTTCCAATATTTTATATTTTAGGGGGTGTCGTGCACAAAAATATTCGATTTTCGGTGTGAAGTAGGAATATCCCTTTTAGAACGTGATAGAGGCTTGCTATTTGGTATATGGGGGAATCATTTGATAGAAAACCCAAGAAGAATGGAGTTTTTCAAAAATATATATTTAAGGGTGTGGGTACTCCACAGAAAAACATGATGAGATAGAGACTTCAAATTTAGTATACGGTTAGATAGTTTGAAAAGAAGAAAGTGTGCAATTTCAGTTTTCAAACATTTGCTATTGTAGGGGGTTCCGCACACTAACATGTTCGATTTCACGAACAACTGAAAAACGCCTCCTTCAGAGTGTGATAGAAGCTTGAAATTTAGTATATGGGCTAATCATTTGATAAAAAAAACCTAAGATTATTACGGTTTTTCAAAAATGATCATTTAAGGGGGTGCAATACAGAAAAACGTAAAACGTTTGAAATATGAAGTGATAGAAGAACATGCTCCACAATAGGATAGGGACATCAAATTTGGTGTACTGGTGGATTGTTTGAAAGGAAGAAAGTGTGCAAATTTCAGATTTCCAATACTTGCTACTTTAGGGGGTGCCGAGCGCCTATATTTTCGATTTTCGGAATAAATGAGACACTCTTGCTTTTAAATGTGATAGAGGTTTGATATTTGGTATATGGGCCAATCATCTGATAAAAAACACAACACGGACAGAGTTTTTCAAAAATGTACATTTATGGGGGTGCTCCAAAGAAAAACGTTGGAAAGGGGAGATGATAAAATTGTATGCTTCGGGATGATATAGACACTTTAATTTGGTGTACTGGTAGATAATTCGAAAGGACGACGTGCGCAATTTAAATTTTCCAATATTTTCTTCTTTAGAGGGTTCTGCACACTAAAATATTCGATTTGCCGTATAAACGTGAAACACGAATTATTCAAAAATTTACATTATTCAGGGGTTGCTCATTGCGAGACCGTTGATTTTCAACGGGTATTCGGCTAGTATATACTAATTGCCAAGTGTCCGTCTGTCTGTCTGTCCATCTGCCTGTCACGCTTTTTCCAGGCACTTCCCGAATAGATAGAGACTTGCAATTTAGTACACGTCTCGGTTGTTCGATAAAAACCCCTGGAAAAATCGAATTTTTCGAAAACGTTCTATAGAGGGGTGCCCCATACCAAAACGTTCGAAAAGTGAAATGATGGGAAAGCATACTTTGCGATGAGTTAGAGTCTTCAAATTTGGTGTATGGGTTAATCATTCGAAAGGCAGAAAGTGTCCAATTTCAGATATCCAATATTTTCTACTTAAGGGGGTGCCGCACACCAAAACATTCGAAAAGTAAAATGATAGGAAAGCATGCTTTGCGATGAGATAGAGACTTCAAATTTGGTGAATGGGTAAATCGTTTGAAAGGAAGAAAGTGTGCAATTTCAGATTTCCAATATTTTCTACTTAAGGGGGTGCCGCACACCAAAGCGTTCGAAAAGTGAAATGATAGGAAAGCATGCTTTACGATGAGACAGAGACTTCAAATTTGATTTATAGGTAAACCGTTCGAAAGGAAGAAAGTGTGCAAATTCTGATTTCTAATATTTCCCACTTAAGGGGGTATAAAATAAAAGATTATTCAGAGAATGGATATCTTTTTGAAATTAGTTTAAGATATCCAAAAGAGTTACATGATTATCATACAGATTTACCATTATGTCCTGAAAATAGAATTCCTGAAAATTTAAAACAAGGTAAGTTATTAACAACTTTATATGATAAAGAGAAATATGTAGTTCATTATAGAAGTTTAAAACAATATTTGAAAATGGGTTTAAAGGTTGCTAGAGTACATAGAGTATTATAATTTAAACAATCGAATTGGTTGAAAAAATATATAGATTTAAACACTGAAATGAGAAAGAAAGCTGCTAATGATTTTGAGAAAGATTTTTATAAATTGATGAATAATTCAGTATTTGAAAAACTATGGAAAATATAAGAAAACGAATCGATGTAAGATTATGTTGTAATTATGATCAAGTTAAAAAATTAATTGCTAAATCTAATTTCAAATGTAGAACTATTTTTGATGAAAATTTGGTAGCTGTTCACATGAAAAAAACAAAACTATATTTTAATAAACCGATTTATGTTGGTATGAGTATCTTAGATTTATCTAAACATTTAATGTATGATTTTCATTATAATGTTATGAAACCGAGATATAAGGATAATATTAAGTTATTAAATATGGATACAGATAGTTTTATATATGATATTAAAACAGATGACTTTTATGTAGATATAAAGTCAATGATTGATTATTTCGATACATCTGATTATCAAGTAAATAATCCGTATAATATACCTAGATGTAATAAAAAAGTATTAGGTAAAATGAAAGATGAAAATAGCGGTGTGATTATGGAAGAATTTGTAGGTTTAAGAAGTAAAATGTATTCAATAAGATTAGAAAAACAGAGTGTTGAAGAATACAATAATAATGTAGAAGATAAAGAAAATCATAAAAAATTTGAAACTAAGAAGTCTAAAGGAAGTAAAACTAGTACCGTTAAAAACAGAATATCATTTGAAGATTATAAAGACTGTTTATTGAATAAAAAAGATCAATATAGAACACAGAATTTAATTAGAAGTAAGAAACATGAATTGTATTCAATTCAAATGAACAAGATAGCTTTATCAGCAAAAGATGATAAAAGATTTATATTAGAAGATGGTATTTATACTAGAGCTTTAGGACATTATAAAAATATTTCTAAAAATAATTCTATATAAATGGATGAGTGTTTAGGTGATATTCGAGCTTTAAATTTTACAAATTCTGAAGAAATTTACTATTTGACTTATCTTTGTAAAGAATTGTATGATAAATATGATCATACTAAAAAACTATTATCAGAAAGTTTTCAAAGGATGACTGTCTTAATTGAAAAGGAAGAAAATGACGATATTAAATTGAATGGATTAGGAGTTTTTTATGTTATTTCAAAGAACTTATTCTATTATGATTAGTTTCATCATAAAAAGAGATTATGAAGAATGGTTATAAAAAATGTTTACTAATAAATGGAAGAATTCAATAGACTCAGAGGTTATCCCAAAACGTTTAAATTAAAAGATTTAAATCCTGGAATATACGATCTGATATCATTGAGTAAAATTATTACAAAATATGGAGATTCATTAATCGGAAAGTTAGATGTTGAAGTTGAAGAAAAAGAGAATATTACCTAGCGAAAAAACATGGAAAACTTTCTAATGAATCAATATATAAAATCAATAAAGGAAGATATATATTTAAGTATTTGGGTATGATTGATGATAAATATGAATATGAATTAGAGAAAGCTTAATCATTTTTAAAGATCTCATATTTAGGTGGGGGTAATGTTTCCCCACCTGAAAATTATCAAAGGAAACCATGTATCAATTTTCTATATTTTATATAATTTATAATATTATATTCTTCTTTATATTTATCATTTTTTGAGACGATCCTATTTTGGGATCGTATTATCTAAACTTGCCTCTTCTTTAATTTTGACATATTTTTATAATTCTTTTTAATTTTATAAAAAGGGGGGGGTCTTAACCCCACCCTTTAAAAACAGGGGGCTTCCATTCATTTGGAGGTCCTCTTTTTTCACGCATTTATTTTAAATAATTCACTGTGAAATCATACTTTTAATATGTATAAGTCTAGCTTTTTAACTAAAAAAGTTCAGTAATTCACTGTTAAAAGATATATATACACATTTTTAATATATTAGAGGACTTTGTCATGTCGCAATTCTGCGCCATGAGCCTTTTTGTATTTTCTGCTAGAGAAACATCCTTCTCTCCGTTCGTGCCTGTACAGTGTTTTACTAACACTTGTTTCTATTGAAATTACATTAAAAAAGCGCATTTCGTCGTGAATTCGTTGGAATGTCTGGACTTAGTGTCTGGCCGGGATGCGTGACGTTTGCTCGCTGTTGCCGAGGAGGAGCGCGCCGTCCAATCAGGAAGAGGCGCATTTTTTGCAAAGGAGAACTTGCGTGGGCTCAGAGGACCCATGCTCTCGCTCTTCGTGCTGGAAGACTTGGACTGAAAGGTCGCATCGAAAGCTTTGTCGAAAAGGAGACAAAGGCCTTTAGCCAAAATGGCTTGCCTTTCTGGAGCTGAAGAAGCGGAGCCTGGAAAACATTATTAAATCTTCTGACGTGCATATTTTTCTAAATCTTTCTTTTTATTCCAGGTATATATCCGTCATCAAACCCCCGGATTGTTTGATGTGTTCACTCGAAAAATGATTCGGACCGGTGAAAATTGGGCTGATGTCCTGAGAAAAAGTTTGGTTTTCCCTTCCTCGACATTTCCCCATTGGAACTTTTGACTCAGCTTTAATCCGTGATTACTTGATGCAAATCTGTTGCTCCAAATTAAATAAAATTAAGAGATCAGGTAAATTTTCCTTTTACCGGAATCAATGATTCCGAGGCAGTACTGGCATAACGAGGACCAACCTCAATTAAATTAGTATTGAAAACCATATGAATATTGAATTGAAATTAATGTGATATATAAATTTTGAACAGAGCAGATATACAGATTGTTAATACATAAATAAAGCTCTGACTATAATTAGATAATTTGAAGGATAAATAGATATATATATATATGCTGTTGAAATTCTTAAAATAAATATTGATTATTAATTTGAGTGACAATTGAGCCATGTTTTTATTGTGTTATGTTTGCTTTACTCACTGTACTTCATTTAGGATTAATTCTCCTAAACTGGGAACTCCTTTAGATCTTGAACCTGGTGTTTTTGCTGTTAAATTTTTGAGACTAGATATGTCTAATATATGTCTCCTTGGCCTTTTGAAATTACGATCACGAAGTTGTGGGTGGTGGAGTCGGTAGGTGCTGTTTGTACTGACCCAGCTCCCACAAATTGGTGCCGTATCCCTTTCCCAGAGTATTACAGTGAGTGGAGTATAAATTTATGAAAGAGTGCAAATATTTTATTGTGATTATATATTGCAGTACTAATATGTCGAAGTAAGTTGAAAAATTCTTTTGTGGTGCAAAATATTTGAGTTTAATGGGCATGAAAATTTTTGTTTATGTATCATTTATTAAGAAAAAGTGCAAAAGCACAGAAGCCCAGATGCACCAGAGTATTATTTGCATGATTTAATTTGCATATTACATGTTGAAATTGTGTTACATATATATTTTGAGGTACTTGACATACATAAATACACAAAATTCTATATGATATATGATATATGAGTAAATTGAAATTTCCAAATACACACACATTAAAAGGTAAATACATGAAGTGCATACATTTATTTTTGAAAAGTGAATACAAAAGTTCTGTGCACATACAAAAGTGATTCGAGGTTCATGATAATGAACAAAAAGTGAAAAAGTTGCACGTTGTGTTTTTCAGTGCTCTGTTTACACATAAATAAGTGATTTAAGCGAAAGTAAAAACAATTTTCCACAATAAACTGTGCTTCGTGATAAATTTGAAATTTTTGGTGAAAAACCTTGTGCTAAAATGCCTAAATCTAGAAATACGAGAACAAGCAGGAGTAGAGACTCCTCTGCTCATCCAAGTGTGTCCAACCACCGTATCCCTTCGGTGTCTCCACCACGACTTTCTCCAAATGCTGGCAGATCGGCTTCCGCTGTCAGAGACTCTAACAAAATGAAAATTGGAGTTGGATCTCAGTTCCTTGGATCCATTCCAAGTTTTGCTGGCAATGCAAATGAATCTTTTCACGAATTTTTGGAGAAATTTCTTCTGGTTGCTGAACATGCCGAATGGTCTAATAGAGATAAAATTTTCATTTTAAAATTGAAGTTATCTGGTCGTGCGGAAAGACTGATAAAATCCATCCCGAAACTAAACCAAAGCATGAATTTTACTGAAGTTGTTAACGCACTCAAGGAAAACTTCACAAAGAAAGAAAATATTGCCAAGAACGTTGCTGCCCTTGTAAATTGTAAACAGCTGGTAAACGAGGATGTACGTGATTATGCGAACCGCATAGAAGCTGAATCCTTTGTGGCTTTTCCACAAGATGCTGTGTCTGACAACGAAGATTCCCTGAGAGCTGCAATTTTGCTCAACTCATTTAAGAAAGGATTAAAGATCCTTATTCGAAAAGCTGTGTTATCTGCAAACCCACAGTCATTTGAAGCTGCTAAAGACATTGCAATTTTGGAAGAAGAGGTGCAAAATGAAGAGCTGGAAGAAATGACAGAGGACGTAAATACTGTAAGAACTGAAAATGACCCTAAACAAGAAATTGAAGAACTGAAGAAAGAATTAAACTTAAAGAAGAAAGAATTTGAGAAGTTAAGAAGAAAATTCAGTGAAAATTCAGAAAAAAGAAAGAAAAGACTGAATGAAATAAAAGAAGATCTGGAAAAGAGCAATTCCAGTTTTGAAGAATCTTTCCTGGATACGCCCTCTACAAGCAGATACAATGAAAATGAATTGGAAGAGGAAGATTGGGAAGATATTCCAGTAAAGAAGAAACATAAACCATCAACATCTTTCAGAACTTCTACACCATCTAAAAGATCTGAAAGTAGAAACCGTTTCAGTCAGAGAAGAATTCCAGTTGCCTCACAGGAAGAAGAGTGGTATGTTAAAAGTCCATATCAAAATTATTCTCCAAGGAAAAACTCTCATATTTTTAGAAGACCTTTTCGTAACAGTTCATATAGAAATTCAAATTTCCAGAGAAATTTTTCAAATTTTAGAAATTCTTTTGATAATTATAAATTTCAAAACTTCAATAATTTTGGATATAGAAGAAATAACAGATATTTTAATAATAGATTTGGTAATAAAAGGCAATTTAGAAGACAAAACTTTAGAACACAAAATTTTCAATCTCCACTAGTTAATAGACGAAATTCTGAAGTTAGTTTTATGACGGAAATCGAGAATCCTTGCCAAAACAATTTTCCTATTATTCAAGTTTTGGTTGAAGATGTTAAATTGAATGCATTAATCGACACTGGAAGTTCCATAAACATTATCTATGGTGATGCCTTACAAAAAATTGATCCTCGAAAGGTGAAAATAAAACATACATCCAGGATTGTGAAAGGAGTTGGAGATAAAGATGTTTTGGTTGATGAGAAAGTTTTTTTCCCGTTGACTGTTGGAAAAGACGTCATGGTGATTGAATGTTGCATTTTAAACATACCTGCACCTAACGAATACAACATGATTTTAGGAAGTACTTTTCTGCATAAAAGTAAAGTGACCATTGCCTTTGGACACAAAGATGTTCAACCTGAAATATCTGAGTGTAATGCAATAAATTATAAATGTAATAGAAGAAATTACAATTTTACACAGGATGTAGATTATAGATATAATAATGGATATTTATTTGAACAAAACAATTTTCACAATGAATTTAGAGACGTTGATTTTAGAAATTTTGATGCAAATGGAAATGAAAGGTCAAATTATGAATGTGAAAATGATTTACATGAAAGACAAATGAATGACAATGTACATACAGACAGATTTTTGACAAAAGACAATACCAGTGACAATGAAATATTTCAGACAGATTGTGATAAACATGATGAAGGAAGTTCACAACAAAACCAGGCAATAGGGATTGCCAAAGCTTTCAACAAATGTGTTCTACACCCATTTTCAGAATCTTTTATTAAATTAAAAAGAAATTACAAAATTGAAAAAGACACGACAATTTTACTTGAACCTATCAATAATAAAGAATTTTCTGCAAACAAAATTTTCGTAGCCAGAAGTATCCACAAAATTCCTGAAAATGACTTTTTGTATGCAAAAGTTGCAAATCCATCTGAAAAAGTTGTTTATATAAACAAAGGTATGAAATTGGGAACTTTCGAAAACATCCATGAATCTGATATTGACATAAATAATAGAGTTGACATTGAAAACTGTATTGAAGAAAATGAAACATTTGATGCATGGGGAGGAGATTTTGATTTGAAACATATGAATATTGCACAAAAAAATTTGCTTTTGAAATTACTAAGTAAATATAAACATGTTTTTGCTAAAAATATGAAAGAATTGTCTGGATGTGACACTATTTTGCACGAAATTAATCTTGAATCTAACATACCTGTTAGGCAAAAGCCATACCGCATTCCACATAATTTACAGAAAGAACTTTCACGCCAGGTAAACGAACTCCTTGATGCAAAAATCATTCAGCGCAGTACATCACCTTACAATACTCCAGTGCTTTTTGTGAAGAAACCTGATGGAAGTTACCGTTTGGTAGCGGATTTTCGAAAGCTCAATAAGATCACTATTGTTGAGAACTATCCGATTCCAAATATATCGGAATTAATCGATAACTTGTCTGGAGCCTTGTATTTTTCTACCCTGGATCTAACCAGTGGATTTTACCAATTGTGTTTACATCCTGATGATTACCCGAAGACTTCTTTTTCAACACCTGATGGCCACTTTGAATGGACCAGAACCCCATTTGGTCTTAAGAATGCGCCTGCATCCTTTCAGAGACTGATGTCTCTGGTGCTGGCTGGCATATCTGGAATTTATATTGATGACATTATAGTTGCTTCAAGAACATTCGAAGAACATTTGAAAAAACTAGAAGAGATTTTTGTAAGATTAAGTAAACATGGTCTTAAATTGAAACCAAGTAAATGCCATTTTTTCAGAAAAACAATTAAGTATCTTGGATTTTTGGTATCAAATGGAAAAGTACAACCTGATACTCATAATTTAGAAGTTGTAGAGAAATTCAAAATTCCTAAATCAATTAAGAATGTGAGACAATTTCTTGGACTCACCGGATTCTATAGAAAATTCATAAAAGACTATGCAGAACTGACTTTGCCATTAACAGAATTATTGAAAACTAAGAATAATGAAAGCAAAAGGAAATTTATTTGGACTAATGAAGCTCAAAAATCTTTTGAAATTTTAAAAGGAAAACTTCTATCAAAACCTATTTTGACCCTTCCAGATTTCAGAAAACCATTTATTTTACATACAGACGCATCAAATCACTCTTTAGGTAGCTATTTGTCTCAAGAAGATGAGAATAAAATTTTGCATCCAATATCTTACGCAAGCAGAAAGCTTAGCGAAGCAGAATGTAAATACAGTGTTGTCGAAAGAGAAGCATTAGCTGTGGTTTGGGCCACAAACTATTATAAACATTATTTAATTGGAAAACCTTTCACAATTTTTTGTGACCAAAAATCTTTGTCCTTCGTATTTAAATTAAAAGATCCTACATCTAGATTGGCTAGATGGATTGCATCCTTATCACAATTTGATTATCAAATAGTACATAAACCAGGAAAAGCAAATGTTGTTGCTGATTATATGTCAAGAAATGTAGATGAATGTACAAATACTATTGACAATATTCCACAAAGATTCGTGTCACAATATAAAGTTATAAATCAAAATGTTAATCAAAATTTTCCAAGTGTAAATCAAAGTTCTCAAAGTTCTAATAATGTAAACAATACTAATAGTAGCAATAGAAGAAAATCAGAAATCAAATTGAATCCAGCAAATACAAATGAAGAAAATGAAATTTGTGCTGTTAATAATAATGAAAGTGAAATGCAAAATGAAAATAACATACAAATTGGTCAATTGGAACAAACATTTACTTGTCCCACCTTGCTCATAAGAATTAAGAATGCTCAAAAATCTGACTCAAGGTGCAATAAAATTATAGATCTCTTAGATAAAAACATAAAACCTTACCCACAAACCTTGGTATTTTTTAGAAAAGATGATATACTGTGGTGTACGCACAGGTACCCAAAGCGTAGACATCAAGAACAAGAAAGAGTTGTTGTTCCGCAGGAACTTGTATCTGAAATTTTATGGTTACATCATGACTGTCCCACTTATGCACATTGTGGATTTAGAAGAACTTTAGCTTCTGTAAGTAGAAAATATTTTTGGCAGGGAATGTATTCCCAAACCCACAATTATGTTGCATCATGCGAAATTTGTGTGGTAAATCGTGGCTTTAGAAATAACAAAGCACCCATTCAAAGATTTTCGAGGTCCACATACCCATTTGAGCGTATCGCCATGGATTGTGTCGGACCATTACCTATATCAAGATCAGGAAATAAATTCATACTTGTCATAACTGACTATTTTACAAGATGGCCTGAAGCATATCCCTTAGCTTCAATTAAAACTGAAGACATTTTAAGTTGCTTAGAGCACTACATGGCTCAGCATGGTATACCCAAATTCATAGTCTCGGATCAAGGGACGAATTTTGTTTCTAGAACAGCAAGATGCTTTTATAAGAAATTAGGAATAATAAAGAATACTACTACTGCCTATATGCCATCTGTAGACGGTTGTGTTGAAAGATTAAATGGTACTTTGATCAGATCCTTGAAAAATATTGCATATAACGATAAAGATAATTGGGACAATCTGATACATTTTGCTTTATTAGCACATAGAAATGCCATACATGCTTCTACGGGTGAATCGCCTGCTTATTTACTCTATGGTAGAGATTTAACAGTTCCAAATACTTTGATCGCTGGATTTAAACCTCCGACATATGAATCAATATATGATTATGGAGAAGACATGAGATTCCGACTTAAAAGAACATATGATGTAGTAAAAAGTAACTTAGAAAAAGCTGAAAATTCACAAATTTTACAACAGCATAAGAAAGCAAAGATGCCCAATATTAAAGTTGGTGATTTAGTGTATCTTTACACTCCCTTTTTACCTCATGGACAGTCAAGAAAACTGAGTTCATTTAATAGAGGTCCTTTTAAAGTGATAAAACAAACATCTGCAGTAAATTTCCTCATCAGACATGTAATGAATCCCAAAAATGAACAACTGGTTCATGTGAACAGACTGACTCTTTTACCTCCAAGAAGAGAGGAATTGCAGAAATTTTCAAAACAAACTCATGAAAGTCAAAAATTGAACTCTAAGACAAATAAACTTACTCCTGTGATCACCGCTGAGAAAGACTCTGTGAAACTAAAATCTTGTTTAACAAGATCTGGAGATAAATCTCAAAACAAAAAAACTGTGAAACGAGTAAGATTTAATTTGCCAAATAAAAGGGTAAATGAAAATGCTGTTCATGCTAGATCAAATTTTCGTGCAGATCAAAATCAACAATATGTTCAGAGAAATAATTCAAATAACTTTGATAATAGAGGAAATGGAAGAATCATTTACAATAACAACTATAGAAATAGTTATACACCACACCAAAATCAGTATTACATGACAAACAGAAATACACGTACACCCTATAATCTTAGGAATAAAAGATTTTCACAATATTAAATTTTGGGTTGAGTTCACAATTTTTCAGAAATTAAATTTTGCAAGAAAAGATTTCATTTTAAGTTAAAGTTTATACTTGTTTAAGTTTTTATATTTCAATATTGTCTTTTAAAATAGAATTTATGAAAAAATTGTTGTGATTTTAAAAATTTATTGGAAATCTTGCATTAAGTTAAAAAAGTAAATAAGTAATTGATTTTGTGAACTATAATTTATGAATGTTTATATTATAATTTAAATAATAAGTAAATTTGTTAATTGACTCTCCTTGGACTTTAAAATTTTTCGAGAGTCTTGTTTTGATTGACTTTGATTATATTGATGTGTTTTAATGTAAAAAAAAATGTTTTACTATTTGTTTAAGTTCATTAATGAAAATAATTAAAATGGTGGTGGTAATTTGTTGTTCCCCTAAGTAAAAAGGGAGGAAATCTTGATTTCTGAAGGAAAATTTTGAATATTGAAAAAAAAATATATATAAATAAATAATGGAAAGTAAATGATTATTAAAATAAAATTGAAATTAAAGGTGAAATTAATATAAAGTAAATATAAAGAATTTAAGTAATTGAAATAAATTAAGTAATTTGAAAGTGAAAATGAAAAGTTTGAATTTGAAATATTTTGAAAATTTAATGAAATTTTTTTTGAAGATCAAAAGTAAATGATCTCTTTTGAAAAATGTTTTTGAAACTTTGTTGCTGAGAGAGGTGAAATTTTTGGCTGATGTGTTGTTGAAATTCTGTTCTCTTGAAATTCCATTTCACATTGTTGTTTTTTTTTTGACCAGCAGTTTTCAAACATCTACACAAATTTCAGTTAGACATCATATTTTATGCTGCAACCCCTTTTTCTGAAAGCTGGCTGGTGGACGCAAACATGGACATATTTACATTGGAGCACAGATGAAGAAGCAGCTTAGCAAATTAATTGTCCGAACTTTTGTGGCAGGACTGGAGTCCTGGACGACAACTTGCTCCGAGCCTACCTAGGACGGTTGTGATTGGCCAGGTGGGAAACTGGTGAAGCTATGAGGATGATGATGAAGAAGATGATGATGATGTTGGGATCAGCGCAAGCTGCCCAAAAATTTTGATGATATCCGTGCTTCTGAGGCATGTCCTGGCGTCCTGTTTCTGCTGCAATCGCTTCCTGCACGCGAGTATTTTTTTTCTTTTTTCTACACCCCTTTTTTTTTAGTGTTGGCAACTCGTTAGTCCCCGCCGAGTTTGCTCTTTTGATGTGTTCCTGCTCTTTTACATAACTGACGTGAATTTCAGGAGAAATTTTTCTCCTTCTCTCTCTCTCAGTGAACAAATGTATATAAATGTAAATTTTTCTTTTGTGACATGAAGTAGTCACTTGTTGAAATAATTTCAGAGTGAAAGTTGTTAAAAGTAAAGTAAATTGAAATTTTAAGATAAATTAAATAATGTAAATATAAATGAATAATTTAAAGTAATTTATGAATATTGAGTCAGAATGAGAAAATTCTGAATTGTCTTGATGACAAAAATAAGTTGAATAAAAGTTGATATTGAATATGGTGAATAATTGTTGAAATTGTTGAATAATTGTCGAAAAGTTGAAATGATGAAAAATTGGAAAGTAAATGTAATTTAAAGTTAATATGTTGAATTTGAAAGTAATTTAAAGTGAAAGTTAAGATTTTAATGAAAGTTTTGAAATTAAATATTGAAATTGAAAAATGGAAATATTGAAAGTGACTTTGTTCTCAAAAAGTGAGACAAATTTTTGAATGAGTGAAGAATCTCATTTCCTGAATATGACAAATTTAATTTAGAAATTAATTTTCAAAATATTTAATCCTTTAAGAATAATTGTTTTGTGTCACTCGTGTGTTTTGAAAGTGACAAATATTTGAATTTTTGAATTGTTATATTGTTAAGTTGTAAATTCATATTACATCATATTTTATTTTCGTATCATCTGGTTGATCTCAATGTAGATGATTGAGATATTGTGTTGTCAGGCAAAGTGCCTTGACAAATTTTTCCTTGAATGGTTTAAATGTGTATTTTTGTAAAGGTTCCTTTAAGATGTGGTGACGCCTTGTCATCCTTTTGGTTTTCTTTTGGTCCTTTCCTGTAGTGATGAGTGGCTTGGCCAGTCATTCAGATCTACAGTGCTGTTGTTTTGAGAATCGTGACGTACGCACCTTTCTCGCCCAAAATTTTTGTTTTAAATTATTTTACACTTACAGGTTCCTAAGATTCTTTGTAAATTTTTGTAATTTTGTGTTGTGTGTTTTTGTGCGAGAGAAAAATTTTCCTCACTGTGTTCTGAAAATTTTTGCCTCCCAGAAGGGGAGAGCTGTCATGTCGCAATTCTGCGCCATGAGCCTTTTTGTATTTTCTGCTAGAGAAACATCCTTCTCTCCGTTCGTGCCTGTACAGTGTTTTACTAACACTTGTTTCTATTGAAATTACATTAAAAAAGCGCATTTCGTCGTGAATTCGTTGGAATGTCTGGACTTAGTGTCTGGCCGGGATGCGTGACGTTTGCTCGCTGTTGCCGAGGAGGAGCGCGCCGTCCAATCAGGAAGAGGCGCATTTTTTGCGAAGGAGAACTTGCGTGGGCTCAGAGGACCCATGCTCTCGCTCTTCGTGCTGGAAGACTTGGACTGAAAGGTCGCATCGAAAGCTTTGTCGAAAAGGAGACAAAGGCCTTTAGCCAAAATGGCTTGCCTTTCTGGAGCTGAAGAAGCGGAGCCTGGAAAACATTATTAAATCTTCTGACGTGCATATTTTTCTAAATCTTTCTTTTTATTCCAGGTATATATCCGTCATCAAACCCCCGGATTGTTTGATGTGTTCACTCGAAAAATGATTCGGACCGGTGAAAATTGGGCTGATGTCCTGAGAAAAAGTTTGGTTTTCCCTTCCTCGACATTTCCCCATTGGAACTTTTGACTCAGCTTTAATCCGTGATTACTTGATGCAAATCTGTTGCTCCAAATTAAATAAAATTAAGAGATCAGGTAAATTTTCCTTTTACCGGAATCAATGATTCCGAGGCAGTACTGGCATAACGAGGACCAACCTCTAAATTAAATGGCTCATGTTAAATGCATTTTTGGTTAATTAAATTAGTATTGAAAACCATATGAATATTGAATTGAAATTAATGTGATATATAAATTTTGAACAGAGCAGATATACAGATTGTTAATACATAAATAAAGCTCTGACTATAATTAGATAATTTGAAGGATAAATAGATATATATATATATGCTGTTGAAATTCTTAAAATAAATATTGATTATTAATTTGAGTGACAATTGAGCCATGTTTTTATTGTGTTATGTTTGCTTTACTCACTGTACTTCATTTAGGATTAATTCTCCTAAACTGGGAACTCCTTTAGATCTTGAACCTGGTGTTTTTGCTGTTAAATTTTTGAGACTAGATATGTCTAATATATGTCTCCTTGGCCTTTTGAAATTACGATCACGAAGTTGTGGGTGGTGGAGTCGGTAGGTGCTGTTTGTACTGACCCAGCTCCCACAACTTCCATTCATTTGGAGGTCCTCTTTTTTCACGCATTTATTTTAAATAATTCACTGTGAAATCATACTTTTAATATGCACAAGTCTAGCTTTTTAACTGAAAAAGTTCAGTAATTCACTGTTAAAATTTGGTCTAAATGTAAAAAAGGTATATATACACCTTTTTAGCTATAAAATCATGTTTTTAATATTAAAATGGATCGAGACCTTTTTTTTTTTTATAAAAAAAAGATAAAATAAGCTATAGAATCATGTTTTTAGTGTAAAAAGAATATGTGCGCTCAGACGTGTGTATAGACACTACTCTCCGAACTGGCCAGCCGATGCTCTACCATTAAGCTACTGGGACGAAATTGCAAGCTCTTATCGTCGAAGCGGATTCTGTAATATATAACAAGAACCCAGCGTAGCACGCACGAATCTAAGCTGAATCGGCTTTCAAATTGGTTACTGCATTTTGAATTATGGATTTTTACCTAACACAAATGCAATAACAGTCTCTGATCATTCGTTTCACAAATGTCGAAAATCTAAACTTTGCATTACACTGCAATTTTAAAAAAAATTCCTTGTGCATTTTCCATCGGAAATTAATGGATAGTCCTCAAAAAACTTCAAACTGATGCAGTTTTGAATATAGGTTTATATTTCAATAAGTACTGAATGGAATGAACTAAAATTTTGCATTCCAAGACTTTCGACAGTGACGAATTTATTGTCATCAAAATTTACCCACGTTTCTATACATATTTTTTCCTTAAAATATGATTTTCATAATTTATAATTAATATTAAAAAATTTGTTTAAAGATGGAAAATGATATACATTTTGTTTGGGTTATTTAGTACGACAGTTTAAAAAAAATAGGAATTCGTTTGAAAGGCCAATTAATTTGAAAAACGCAAAAAAGAAATTAAAGCAGCAATTTAACATTAGGAGCTTGAAATTTCAAATAGCTATAACCCCCTTCTGACTGTAATAAAAATAATAACCTTTATATGAAAAAATATATAACAAATGCATAAAAAAATATAAAAGTTATATATAGTAAAATATATAACTTTTATATGACTTCTGTGTGCCATGACCTGGAGAATCAAAATCTGTTATCAGAAGTGGATGTTGCTTTTTGAAAAAATTAAATCAGGGCAAAATTTAATATGAAGACTACTCTTTATGCACATTATTCGCCCATTTATTTACAGCAGACATTATTATGAGTCAAATGATGCATTTGGTTTTGCTGTTTGGCCGCAGGATCCGAAATAACGCGTCTTGTTCGTATTTTTTTTTTAGACCGGCTGTACACTTTAACGGTTTCTTAATGTGATACGTGTTATACATTTTATTTCTATAACCGAAAATCACACACTTTATACACTTTCATTTAAAACACGACGCTGCTATTTAATGAACAATGTATTAAACATATTCATTGTTAAGGTTCTTCCAAATTTTAGAAACTGCTATCTGTCTGATAATCTAAACTAAATTGAAAAGTAATTATATAATTTTATGCAAAAAAAAATATACAAATTCTTCATTCACTTTTTTTCGGTATAAATATAGCAACAGTAAAAAAAAATCCAATTTTACTTTTTTTGCTCCTCTAATCAATAAATCCCTCATTTATCAAGACCAAGACTTTCAATCGCATAATTAATTTTAATAGCCAAGATTGTAGTTAATTTAAGGATATTGCGCTTGACATGCCCTTAAGAAATAACATAATGCAGGCGCCATCAATAATTGCATTACGACCGTGGTATAAAATTTCCAATCAATTTCGAATAAGATTAGAGATTTCAATTACAAATTTCTCGTTAAAAATAATTCAGGGATACATTTAATCTTCAACAACTTAAAATGCATCTGAAGATGTAAATTTAGATTTTTTGGACTTATTTGGACATATTTTGGTTATTAAGTGTACAAAATGCAGGACTTGATTACTGGCCGAAATCAAAATATGTACTGCTGTGAATTATAATTTTTGACTAAATAATAAAATAAGCACTACATGCGCTTTACTATCCGTGTTGCTTTGTGAGGAGTACCCGCTGAACTATGTTGTATGGAGTGACTAGAAAAAGTACCCGACGTTGTCCAGGAGTTAAAGGAGTGTAAAATAACAAAATAAGTAAATTTTATTCCTATCAGTGAAAATTGCATGAAACCGTGTACATCGGCACAACGGGCATGGTAAGCACCCCCCCTCCCCAAATCACAAAATCGAAATCCGCCACTTGTGGAGACTCAACGTTCTAAGTTGACAGAATAAATGAGTACCCGCTACTTAAATAATATACATACGAGTAACACCATAATCAATTACCGAATCCCTTGTTATAAGTAGTACCGCTACTTATACATAATTAAATAAACGTCATCTACTTAAATAGTATATTCACATTCCAAATTACACACTCTGCAAAAAAAAAAAAAAAAAAAAAAAAAAAAACCGTTGGAAGAGAAAGCTTATTAAATTTGTTTGCTGGCAGTAGGAACCTGATCCCGTGTGGGACAAAAGGGATCCGGACTTCATGAGGAAACTCTTAATTGATTAAAAATTTCTAAGAGTTCGCTCAGTCAAAATATTTATAATTAATCTACTTATGGGTTGAGGAAACTATTATTTTTTATTTTGGAGTAATGTGCGATATATTTAGGAGATGTTACACGTCATTTTTCTAAATCGCATTAAAAAATTCGGGGAGGTATAAAACGTACGAAAAGTATATGTTTTTAAAAATTCACAAAATTTCATCTATTTATGATATGGATTTCGTTGAACGGTTATTTGAAAGAGAATTTTTCGAACTTACAGATAGTATCAAAATGGAAACTCTGTGATAAAATTTTTGGTCCCTAAAGAATCGCTGTATATCGGGTTAAAACATAAAATAACTAAAAAACTAATTATAAATTTAAAGAAATAACGCCGAGTTGCACCTATTCGAGTCCTAAAATACCCTTGCACCAAATTTCATAGCCTTACGAACTATGTAGCGGGCGCCGCACGGACAGACACCTTCCTTTATTATGTTGTAAAATAAATTTGTGGTCCGTCTTCTGCACACCCTTTAGCAGCGAACATGGAAGAAAAAGCACTAATTTTCACTATTTTAATGTTAGAGAACAGGAAGTATTCTCTTTATCATAAATGCATGATTTGTAATGTGTTATTTTTGAATAATAATACTGATGCTTTAGCCATTATCTGTTTCCATTAAGAAGTAAAAACACTTTGTGCAAAAGATAAGGAAAACTCGAGCAACGTATTTAAGAACAACTAAAATGATAAAGCAGCATATAGCTGCTTCGAGAATATGCTGGATTCCCTTCTTCAGCGCAAGAGAAATAAGAAACCCGGATTCAAAAATACGGAAGAAGAAACAGAGGGGTTTATATACCAAAATTCTGACTTAAGAGTCCACCTGAGAAAACAAATCAGAAAGCACTATGAAGAACGTTCCAGGCAATCCAAAACGAAAACTAACACCCAAGACCTTGTGTGCTACTTTTCACTATCAGTCTAGTGAACCACCAAACCCCCTCCGGAATTTGTTTCTGAATCCATATCAGTTATCATCTAAGCTATATCTATAGCAAATTACGAAAAATAAATGTTTCAAGGAAAGTGTAATTTTTTTTAATTGATGGTGACATCTACAGAACGGGAGTGAAAATCCTTATAAGATTAAACTCTTAGTCCCTCTCCTTATAAAGAAATCCATATAAAGAGAGGGTAAAGAGACTCACTACAGTGAGTGTGTTTGTCCCCTTCATAATTTAATTCTAAATTCATATCAGTCATTATCTCTGTCCATAGTTAAGCCTGAGAAATAGGTATTTCAAGCTGAACTGGAAGGGGAAAATCTTAGTGAACCCCCTGCCCCTCCCCTAACTCCTCCGGAATTTGAAGCTGAATCCATATCAATTGTTGTCTAAGCTTTAGATATAGCAAATTTTGAGATATAGATGATTCAATTAAAATAAAAATTTGAAGGAAAAAATAGAAAAAGAACCAAAACAGAAAATCCTTAGTGAAATCCCAACTCCTTCAGAAATTTGATGCTAAATCCAAATGAATTACTATCTGAACTCTATAGTATATCCTCTAAAGCAAATGTTTCGAAGAAAAAAAAATTCCAAAAAATAATAGTATGGCAAAATTTTTTCGAGCAATAAAATGTTATATTAAAGATTAATAAACACTAATAAATGGAACTTAATTTGTATAGTAAATTATATTAAAATTTTTGCTCGTTTTTTAGATAAAGATAATTAGGAAGTACAATAGGCAGAAATATGAAATTCAGAATTCCGTTATATTTATAATTATGCTTAATAATTTAATCGTTTTCAGTAAAGCTCACATCTTATATACATTACCTAAACTGCACACGTTGTTAAAAACTAAAAATGTCTATGGACATATCTTATAGTATATTCTGTATTCACAATTTGGCATTTATAGTACTTATCTCCAGTAGCGATTAATATTCATTACACAAATTTTCTATTTCGCGAATATTTGAATATTGAATTTAATTCGGAGAAAAGTGCCAATTTTAATATTGACAGAAGCGTTTGCATAATTATGCAATGCCATTTTAAAATTTTACCGTTTCTAATTCAAAGACTTCCATTCGGAAACAGGTTTTAGAATCGTTTTAGAAAAGCTATCTGGAGAATTATTTAATGGATATTCTTAAATGGCGATCTGTTGTTCTTGCACAATAATACTTTCAAGAATGTCATCGGCAGTTTTAGGGATTAGTGGAAGTATAAAGGCGTTTAAAATTAAAGTACTTTGCAGCCTTTCATTGGAACCATACTTGTCTTAACCAATTTTTATATTAACTGACGATGCGAATAAAATTCATAGAACGATCATCTTCACTGGATCTTCTCAGAAATTAATATCGCATGTTCTTCATATTCATAAACATAATAATGGTAGTTTAATTCTTTATTATTCTTGTAAGAGAATATTTCAAACATACAAGAGAAGGTAATCGCCTCTTTAGCTCAATAAATAGTATTTTTATCAGCCGTAGATAAGTGGTACAATTACCTGCTAAGGAGTTCTTTCTTTACAAAGGGGCACATATAAAGTTACCATGCAGGTTAGATGAAATGAATTGCTGAAATTTAAATAAAGCAAAAACGAGATTTTTCTAAATATCCAGTAAATCTTCAAAGTTGCCAATGTGTGTTGTTTCTTATCCCACTTGATCGACAGCAACATCAGATCAAGCCCATGAACCCGTGAGTCTTCAAAAGATGAAGAACTACTCCAGGACTGGAGTACAGCTGACTCCTCTGGAATCCAATACATGTCAAGACATGGGAAGGAGAGGCCTGAGCCAAATTGCACTTCGGGCAAAGGGGGTAAACCTTAGAACCCAACACATGCCGAAGAGCACGAAGATGGCCTCTGCAGAGTCTGGCCAGAGCCGTCTGATCTCCCCTACTGCCTGCCCCAATCAAAGCAGCACCAGGGTGGTCACGATCATACCACTCACGCACGGGGGCCTTTTTCCAAGTGGAGTTGATTTCAAGTTTGACTCTTAAGGCAAGTTCCGAGAAAGAATGACAGCCACCGTCAGTAGAACTCCTAAGGCTGCCCTCCTTGGCCAGATCATCCGCAACCTCATTACCGTAAATGTCTACGTGAGATGGCACCCATTGAAAAAATATCCTATTATGGGCACACAAGTAACCCAAATGCTGAACAATATTCACTGTCGTTCCGTCACCATGTCTCCACCATTCAGCCAGGTGCTGAATAGAACTACGGCTATCACTCAGGATCCAGTTGTCTGTGTTGACTCCCTCTTTGACACAATAACTCAAGGCCTCCCCAATGGCTATGAGTTCCGCCCAAAAAACTGAGCAGCAGTTGGGGTTTCCCCTACATGTCCTAATGCCATTCCCCTGCTTGATGTAGACCCCGCTGCCGGAAATGGCACCATCATCCCTACTTCCATCAGTATAAATCTGCAATGCGTCACCGGGAATTTTATAAATAGTTTCCAAAGCGAGCTGTTTAAGATAATCTGAATTATGCGTGCCTTTGTTAGTGTATGAGCAGAGTTCAGTCCTGAAAAAGACCCGATCACGAAACCTCCATACAGCAGGCCAGACCTCTGTATGGAGTAACCTCCATACAGCAGGCCAGAGAGACATGTTCAACTTCGCTTTGCAGCTAACTCTCACTTTCAGCGCGGCTAAGTGGACTTTCTCTTTTAAGACGACGATTGTTGCTAAAGTTGCCAATGTTTTATTCATTATTATTTTATTATCATTACATTTTATTATTTAATTATGTAAACTTCCAAACGTTATGGTCTGAAAGTGAATAATAAACATTTCAAGAACCATGCATGACAAAAGGAAAAATTGTAGTGATTTCACTATTGATGGCAGAAGATTGACTTATCGGAAATATTAAGCCGAACTTCAAAAATCAGAGGAATAAGATGGTCTCAGAGATCGGTTTTGTAAATATGAAGTTGGATAATATAGGGTTCATTTTTACTAGACAAGGAAAGAAAATCGTCTAAGTATCTTAGTGTTTGATTAACCAGCTGATGATATGTGGTGCAGTTTCCCCCTGAGTCATTTGCCTGTACTTTCCTGCATTGATTAGTCTACATGATTGCATAATGCAGAGCTGCGGAAAAAAAACGCCCCACCCTCTGTTAATCGAGCATCGTTCATCGTAGAGAAAATTGAAAAATACCATTCGATTAGAAATAACATCCTCTACAGATTAATGTGCTTAAAATGTGCATAATGGGCGGTCATCATATCTAAAAGCGCACAAACTTTGAAATTTTCAATGGCAATACCCAATTTTGACGTCATCTACAAATTCCAGACCCCCAAATTAGTCCAACTTCAAATTTTTATGACGTTTCTATCTTTATATCCGAAGATATTCTATTCCGGAATGTGCAACTTTCGGAGGTCAGCTCCATATTGAAAACCGCAATTTGAAGGGCGATGTTTCGTTGATTGACCACAGCATTGCTGTAAATTATTGAACTATCCTTTTGATATTCATAATTATGGCTTATCTCACAGCCAGAAGGTCGCTTGTTCAATTCCTGCATGAGGTGAGCATTTTCATGACTGAGTGTGGTGTTGTCTTGTATGTGTGTGTGTTACTAAGGCAGTGGGCTCGTAATGGGTAGGATTATGTGAGCCTCAAATATGGCAAGATTATTAGGGGTAAAAAGACGTACTGGGTACGTTGCTAAAAACTAATGGAGCATTAGTGCCAGGGTCAATAAAAGAAAGAAGAAATAAAGAAAAATGAAATGTTTATTTTCAAATGTTATTTTTTTAAACTAATATACGACCCCTAAAAGGGAACCTGGGAGCACCGCGTGCTGTTGGCACTTTTCGGCCGCGGTAACCCGGTGGTTTGCGTGCTGGATTTCACGCTGCCACAACAGCCGCCGTGTTCATGCGGAGTACGATCGCGTTAAACATGTGGGTCCATAAGTCCTTTCGAGAGGTTGGTGGTAGGGGAAGGAGGGTACGGTCCCTGTGGATGCCTCCACCACTGGGTTCCGGTCTTAATTGGGTGGCTCTTCCCGGCCGTCCAAACGGTTACCTTACACCTTTCTGGTAGGTCGGACGGTCTGGGTATCCACAAAAACAACAACAACGATCCCTAAAAGCATCTTGATGTTGAATATTTAAACATTTCGAAAGCACTAGAGGGAGGAAACACCTGGAATTTTACATAAACATATAAAAAGTCTTTGTAAATCGATTTTTCTCAAAACATGTCCAGGTTTGTATTCATATTTTTTCGATTATTGATTTCATAATTAATATTTCATACAAACAATTATTTCCACAAAAATAAAATTCACGGAAATGTGTTTGGGTTGTTTAGTAGTAACGTCATACCAATAATCAGCGTGAGCAGATAATTATTACAGAAGATATGAATGGAAGTCTTGGAAACTAATTTAACATTAGGAGCTCAAAACTTTACATACTCATAATTCGGAAACGCTTCATCCAAATAACTTGAAACTTAATATCCGAGGTTAACTTTCAGTGTTATATTCGAAATATTGCGTCAAACTTGGGTGTTGCCATTGAAAATTTCAAACTGTGTGACCATTTAGAACGAAGACGGCCCCTTATGCAAATTTTACGCACTTTAATTTTTAGAGGATGTTATTCCTAATCGAATGGTATCTTTCAATTTTTTCTACGATGAAAGATGCTCGATTAACAGAGGGTGGAGGGTTTTTTTCCCCTCAACTGTACATGAACATGTTATGCACTGGCTTTATATTACTTATATTGTAAATGTTACATATTTCATATATTATTCTGAAACTAGCATTTAGGCCTGTCAAAGACAAGGAAGCTAACTCTCTAAAAAAATTAAGCTACAACATTTTTTTTAACAATATAAGGTGCTTAGCGTCGAAAATAGTTGCCTCAATTTAGAATTGGTAAAGTTATGTTCCTTGCCGAGTCGGGGGAGTGGGGTCCTGAGGGACATCCTTCCCTTTCGACTTAATCTGCTTCGAGGAAAACATTGAAAATCCAGCTCCTTTAGGTTAGGTCTAATCGTTCACACTATTAGGGTGCAAAAATTCTGCTTTCAAAGAATCCGAAAGGTTACATAAGGGTCTGAAATAACATTTAAAAATCCCATAATCATCGGCCTGAGAGGAAGGATCTAAACATCCAAAATGCGTTATGTTCCGTTCGATGGTCGATTCTATAAATGCGGAAATATTCAGCCTTCTAGTTCACCAAAGGGGAATTCTGAATGATCTTGAAAATATTTTCGAAAAAACACATTTCTTCCTCCCGCGGGGAATAAATCAATAATTCAGCTACTTTAAGTTATGTCCGATTGCTGATACTGAGGCTTCTGTACAGAGAGCTGCCGCATCCGCCATTTTGTATATTACTTGCACATTGGTTTACTATTGCACAGGGACTCGATATTGTGCATTGTGGGTATAAATTCGCAATGAAATTGGAGGATGCTCGGTCGTAAATTTCTCTAATAATTCCCATAAAGGGATGCGAATGTTTAGATTTTCTAAAGAACAAGAAAGAAGAAGAAAATAGATAAATTGTGGAAGAGATAAATGCAAGAAGGTTGTTTTTCGCCGCTATTGGCGATAAGCTCCCCAAAATAATGCATTCCACTGAGATCAATAATAAGATTTTGAAGGCCAATGTTGTTGGATCTCACTCCTTGTCACCAAGGTGTTTCATATGTCAGCCTGTCGCACTTTTCTTTACTATGGCTGTCATATGTCAGCCTGTGTTATAAGATCTCTAGTCGATATTACATGTGTGTAAAAATTCAATAATCTGGATCACCAGTCGGCTTCTGGAAGGTCTGAAGTTATTTTGAAATCCTCTTTTTTCCCACCCTTTTACAGTAAATTGAAAATCTGATTCCGTGAGGGTCTGCAAAGACAAAAGCATGCTAAGCACTACAGATAATTATATATAGTGATATTAACCTACTTTAACTGACTACAATTTCCTTATGGAACAAATGTTTTCGCTAATATAATGGTAAAAAATTTGGTGTTTTATTCGTAAATAATATATTTGAATTACACTCTTTTGCATAAAAAAGATATGCAACTATAAAAAAATTTAGCTGCAGCCGCGAAAAACGGTATGCAAATATCGTTTAAAGAATTATGTAAATGATCCAACTGTCAGCACCAGTGGTGTCGTGGGACTCATGAAACGCATATAAAAACAACGCATCGTGCAGCTTTTAAAATGACCTGTGTTCTCACTTAAGGGCAATTCAAACTGGATTTTCTGCTTTGCTACCGCAAGTTGTGTACAAAGATGCCTTTAAGACGTACTCGACAGCGTTATGAACAATTGCTGGAAGTGGAAAGAAGTCGCGTCACAGACCTAAGGGAAGCTAGTTGGTTCAACAGACTTATCAATCGCCATCTTGTTCGGAGCGATAAGGCACTTAATCGGTATTGGCAACAGTCGATCAGAGAAGGTGCATATAACCGTCGCAGAGACTCAAAACGCGCCAGATGGGACAACTGCTCGAGAAGATCGTGCGGTCAGGAGGGCGTCAGTTCCACACCATTGGCGATATTAGCCATTCGAATTCATTTGCCATCCTCCATGTATCCTGTATCAAGATATACTATTTGACAATGACAGGCAGAATGGGAGATTAGGTGTAGACGTCCATAATAGCGCTTACCACTGATCCGCCAACATAGGCATAGCCATCTGGATTATTGCCGAGATGGTCAACATGGAAAGTGTCCGACTGGAGTCATGTTGTCTTTAGAAACGAATCCCGCCTCTCCTCAGTACTGATGACCGCGGCAAACGTATGTTGAGAAGGACTGGCCAGTTTTCCGGTCCCGCAGTTATTATTGAACTGGACGCGGCCCTCACATGTGGTGTGACAGTTGTGAAAAAGGGCGATCTCATCTAGTTGTGCTACAAGACGATATCATCTAGTTGTGCTACAAGACGATTTCATCTAATTGTGCTACAAGACGATCTCATCTAGTTGTGCTACAAGATGATATCATCTAGTTGTGCTACAAGTCAATCTGATGGCTCATTTGTACGTCGACGATATTTTGCAGCCGATTATTCTACCAAGCCGCACAGGTTCCATTTACAGACAAGGGAACTCTGAACCACATACTGCTCGACTTTCTCAATGTCTACGAGGATTTAATACTCTCCTATGGCCATCAAAGTCCCCAGACCTATCACCCTATAAAATACGCCTGGGACACGCTGGGACAGCAACTGCAGTCTTTTCAGAATACCACTGAATTAGCTGGCCAGTTTCAGCATTTATAGCAGAATCTTCGGCAGAGGTAGCAACATAAGTAACTTTATGCCTCACCTATAATAGCAATTTGTATAGTTGCCAGGGGAGGATTTCCCACTTCTTACCACCATTTCTTAGAAAATTTCTTTTTTGCTCTCAAATTCTAATTATTTGCACATCTCATACATACATACATGCCGAGTTTCGCGGCTATAGATCAATTTCCTATGGGTGCATATATTTTTTTGCACCAGAGAGTATGGATTTTCATACTACTATTACTTTATATCAGAAAAAAAATATTTATATCCGTAAAAGACAATTTATTTTACTTCACTAATTTTTCTTTTTTCTAAAGTTTGTATTTTACATTTAGGCTGTTTAATCGAGAAGTCCAACATTCATCAAGTCTTGTGATAAGTTTTTCATTAATTCAAAATAGCCAAGACGGTGATTATTTTGAGGAGAGAATAAGTCAGAAAAAATAACTGAAGGAAATATTTTGGACAACGATAATTAATTAAATTACATCAGTAGCTGTAATATTTCTGATTAATTTCAAATAAGATTGTAGATTCCAATTACGTGTGAAAAATGAATCTGCGAGTACTTAAAAGTTTTCAGGGCACAATTTTTATCAAAACAAGTAAAATGTTTTATTAGCCCCAAAAAGTTAAAAACAATGGAAAAGCAAATTATGTAGACACTTTAAAATTTGAAAATTTGAACACTGAAAAGTTACATAATTGAATATGTGTGAACTCAGTATGAAAACTTTGTGACATCAGATTGAAATTTTTGGCCTATATAAAATTTGACATCATATAAATTAAAAACTTGTTAGGGATGTAACAATTAAAATTAAAACATACTTTATAATGAGTTCAATACTTTATAATGAATTAATTTCCATTTCTCCCTTGGGATGGACAAAATGAATGCTTGCAATGCTCCTCAGAATCCTCCCAGTGTCTCTCAGTAACGCAGGAGGTTGAAACTAGACCACGGGTCAGAATCTAACTGGGTCAATTTTAGATTGAGATGACCATTTTCGGCCCTAAGCACCACATATTGTTAAACAAAATAAAACTTATTTAAAAAATGTTGCAATTAAATTGTAACTTTCCCTGCAATACATGGTAATGCATAGTGAACGTATAGGAATCATATTGAAAATCGTAACTCGATTTTTCGATGGATCTACACGTTTTGGGATATCTAGAACACAAAAAATCTATTTTTTACATGACGCCTGTGTGTGTCTGTCTGTGCAATATATCATGCATCCACTGTAACTCAAAAACTAGTAGACCAAATTCCACAAAATTTGATCGATAAGTCACTTGGGAGTTACCCTGCTGCTTATTAGATTTTGGCCCGATTCGGAGGAAAATAACCTGACGTTTTTGCGAAATGGCCCGCAAAAATCGTATAATGTATCCACTCTAGCTGAAAAACTAATTGATCAAATTTCACAAAATTCAGTATATAAGATGCCTATAGGTTTCCATGGTGCTGGTTAGATTTTGATATGATTAAAGAATCTGCCTTTTTTGCAAAATAGCCACCGAAAATCGTTAATATCTAAAATAAAATACTACAAATGTATCAATTGAATGCATGCGTAATTTTTGACGATAAAAATAATAAGATCAACCACACTGCTCCAAGATGGACCATTCTCGAGATATTTATTTATTTTTAATTTGGGAACTGAAGACGTGTTTAACTGTAGTGAAGAATGTATTTATTGAAGTTTCTTAAAATGAATTAGTTAGGTCCCTTGAAGGTTATTCTAATACTCATTCGATTTTGGCATGATTCGGGAAATATAACCGACCATTTTTTGCAAAATGACCCTCAAAGATCGTGAAAATGTTCGCACAGTCAAGCAAATATTTCGCACAGTCATGCAAATATTTCGCACAGTCATGCATAAAATTAACTAACATTTGGTTTTACCACCTTGATTAGTAACGATATAGAAAAACAACAATACGTTTTATGCAATGTTTTCCCTCAGTGACGAACCTATAAAACCTTTAAAACTCCAACGTCACTTGAAGATAAAGAATTCAGGGCATACTAAAAAAAATTTGAAGACGCCATTATTGATTGCTTGCTCAGCATGTAATTGCTGACTACACAGCGAGTAAGACTGACTCTATGACTTAGGATGAATCGTTCTCGAGAGATTATAGTTTTTTGGAATTATGAAGATCTGAAGTCTTTAAAGTGCATTAAGATGCCAAATAAAACGAACGTGCATTCAAACAGCAAATTGGATATAATATCAGGAAAGTAATCATGTTATTTTCTGTAATAATTCTCAATTTAATGCACTATGAAATAAAAAATAAGAATATGAATTTGGAGGGAAAGTCATGTGCTGTCCAAATTAGATTGACTTTTAGAGAGTGTAGATTTTCTGTTTCTGACAGGTTAAAATAGTAGTCAGTAATAAAAACAAATCAAGTATTTTATATCAAAAAGCGATAAAATTTCTAATTTTATCAAGAAGCCTTTCACTCATTCCTCACATCTATTGCTTCAAAATATTTAATGAATTCCGGTGGACGAGAGTGGTTAATTGGGGAATACGGCGAGTCAAAAAGGGGATTTTTTTACCACCATAATTAATTGCATTAAGTCAGTAGATGGAATATTTCTCATTAATATCGAACAAGATTGCAGATTGAAATTACGTACAAAAAATTGAATCAACGGGATTAAAATCACAAAGGAGGGGAATTTGATTTATAATACATAGTGTAGGCAGTGACCTAGCGAAAGGGAAGACAAGATAGACGACCAACTATATTTTATTTTAATAATGTGTTATTCGAAATAAATACATACAATGTGCCCTTTGTAAATAAATAAAGGGAGGTACAGACATAATTTTGCTCCGACTGGCGAATGAGTCATACCCTCAAGTGCTAGCGTATTTTTCAAAGACGTATCTCAAAATATCCACCCCTTCATGTGATATTGCATTGGAAATTAAACTAAATGAGAATGGGCACACAATTCTATCCTTTAACTGCCGAATGTGCCCGGGTAAACGTGTCTAAGCTGGGGGATTCTGTGCTATTTCCTTCGCTCTTCACAATGGGATATATATTTATTCCCTGATTTCGTTTCTGCATAGTATTTATTGACTGGGGACTTTAAAGAGCCATTTCAAAAGTTAATAGCTAATTTGATTTAGAGAACTACTGAATTACAGGAGGTTTGGCATCTTTGATACGTATGGAACATTTCTATATGGATCATAAATTAAAATTTTAACACAAAAATGTAAAGCTTGACGAGTGGTATATTTATGTCCTTACTTGTTTCCCTTGATTTTTATAAACAAGTTAAAATAGAGTTTCACATTATATTACGTTTCTCCACCTATTATTGCAACTTTTGACCCCATTTCAATATTTTGTATTAACATGCATTGTAGAAAAAACATATTTTTTTAATTTATATTCAGAGCTATAAATCCATCAGTATTCATCAATGTCCATAAGCCAAATGCTTATTCTATCACTCTATTTTTCCTTTTTTATATTCTATTAATATTTAAGCGTGTCAAATACAGGGAAGTTATTACTCCTAAAAAATGAAGCTGCATTGTTATTTATGTTTTTTTCGTCTAACAATGCATGACGCTTAGTTTCGAAAATAGTCGTATTTATCAAAAATTGCCTCAGATTCTGTTTCCGGGCTTGATACTATAATTATGCACCGTGTCAGCCTTCTAAGCCACTGAGGTACTTCTTGGGGGGAGGGGGTCTGGAAAGAGTTTTTGACCAATCGTTTTTCTATCCCTCTGGAGAGAAAAAGTCAAAATTCGGCTTCGTGATATTTTATCAGGTAGACGTTATTACAAGTGCGTAAAAATTCAACATTCTAAGTGGCTTCTTGATTGTTCAAAAAGACTTTTCGAAAAATCCTATATTCTCCGCCTCCAAGACTGGGGGCATTTAAAACCAATTAACGTTAGGTTCTGATCCGTGGGGCATATTATAAGTGCGTAAAGATGCAGTCTTCTGGGTCACAGGAGGAGTCTTTTCAAGTGCCAGAAAATACTTTAAACTAGCTCTATTTTCTCCCTCTTCCCAGGAAAGAAATAAGAAAGGCGGCTCCGATAAGGTCTGTTCCTTGGTTGATACTATAATTGTGCAAAAATTTTACCCTATGGGTCATCGAGATGATTCTGGATGGTCCGAAATGGCAACAATACGCTAAATAATTATTATAGAGATAATTGCTAACAATTATAAAATATGTACTGTGTGAAAACAAAAAACATAAAGAAAATTGAAAGAAAGTTCAAGATTTTTTACTAAATAAAATAGTTTTAAACGAGAGAGTGAGAGAATGGAAATATGTATATTTTATTCTTACAACTATTCCTTAAAAAATCCTTTACATTCGTGTCTCTATTTTCGGCTGTTTAATGAAGTAGCCCCATTCATCAAGCCTAATGCTTTGAAGTATTTAATTAATACCGATTCCCGAGAGTGTGGTTAACTTTGAAAAGAAAAGGTGAGCAAACGATCTTGAAAAAATAATACTTTTGAATAGAAGAATGCTATAATGAATGAAAGTATGCACGAAGTTCTAATAGTTCTTGTTAATTTCAAATGCAGTTTTAGTTACCAATCATGTACGATTAATGACTATCATCATTTAAATTGTAAAAGAAAATATCTCTTCCCTCAACTTTTGATGCACTGATAATTCATATTTCTACTTCCTCTTGCTATTTTATAGAGAAAAACTTGTTTCCCGAAAATTTTTGAATTTGAATTTTTGACGGATATTTACTCTTTTAGATCTTGCAAATTTCACGTCAATGATAGAAACTTGTGATTCTGTCCCAGTAGCTGAAAGGTAGAGCTTCGGCTGGCCAGTATATAGGTCTGTGTTTCGAGTGCCGATTGGAGCATCAAGGTTTTTACAACCTCAGGGACCGTCTTCCCGGCCGTCCAAACAGTTACCTTACACCTTTCTGGTACCGGCCGTTCAAATGTATGCTCAAGTCCTTGTTGACGAGCCGGACGGCCTGGGTTTTCAACACCTTTCTGGTAGGTCCGACTGTCTGGGTCTTAACAACAACCTCAGGGACCTATTTCTTTGCTTTTGGATATCCGTCTATGCATGTGTGTAAACAACAAAAATCTATGCTATGGAGTAAGGAGTTTTAAAGTACTACACATAGTTCCTAGAAAAATCAAGCACGCCATTAACTTAGCAAGGAAAGATTCATGAGTTGTTAAGGTAGGTTTATCTATAGAAAATTGACCATGTCTGATCGAATAAAATTATGTTGTTGCAGGTTTGTTTCTATAACAACTTTTTAAAATCTTCGATAGGAGAATTTCAAAAGTTGGGATAACGAACTCAGCAACATACTTTTAACAAACTTTCGCTATCCCAAATTTTTAAATTCTCCTATCAAAGATATTAAAAAATTAGAATTGCGAACTCGGCAACACACCTTTAACAAACTTTGCTATCCCGAATTTTTAAATTCTTCTATTGAAGATTTAAAAAAAATTAGGATACCGAACTCGGCAACACATTTTTAACAAACTTTCGCTATCCCAAATTTTTAAATTCTCCTATTAAAGATATTAAAAAATTAGGATTGCGAACTCGGCAACTCACCTTTAACAAACTTTCGCTATCCCGACTTCTTAAATTCTCCTATTGAAGATTTTAAAATTTGGGGACGGCGAACTCGGAAGCAAACCACGATAAAAGTAAAAAGCCAATTAGAAAAGCTGCAGAACAGTGTCATTGATTTTTGACTCCATCACAATATTTTCGCCTCAAATATACTATGTATTGCAAGAAGAGTAAAAACATGCTGAATTTTTAAAAATGCCTAGTTAATATTCAAACACCAAAAAGTTTTTATCGCTGAAAAACTTGAAAATATAGGTATTTCAATGCATTTTTTTTTCTTTTTATTCCTTATCAAAACATGTTCCTGCGCGTCTGTTCAATTTCAAAGGCTATTTAATCAAAAAGTCTCCATTCATCAAGTCAGACACACGTGTTTCGAAGCATTTGATTAATTCTGATAGCTGAGAGTGTGGTTAATTTAGGAAAAACTGAGTCATGGGAGTATTTGAAAGATTATTTTTAAACGAAGGAACCGTAATTAATTAAATTGTGTCTGAAGCTGCAGCATTTCTCATTAATTTCAAATGAGATTGTTACCTATCATACATGATAAATTGTTTTATCGTGATTAAAATTGGGAAAACATCTGTATTGAGTTCAGTCGACTTTGTTAAATATTATTAGTCTAAAAGAAATTTATGAAAGAACTTTCATATGATGGCAAATGGTGTGTACACTTTATTTTTAAAGGAATTGTTATGCATTTTAATTCTCTTTTGCACACTTAATTCCCGTAGACATGCGAATTTTCGGAAAAATGGAATTGAGATCTCCAGAATTGGAAGTAAAAATACTTAATCCCTATATCCTCTGAAATTCGATGCTGAATACAGTCCTGAGAAATAGGTCTTTAAAGGAAATTTTTGGAACCGGAAGTGAAAATAAACAGAAGTGGAAATATTTTGTGAGGCCCCTTCCTCCTCCGAAATTTTATTCTGAATTCGTATTACTCATCATCTAGGCTTATTCGCAAACTTGTAGGTCACGATCACGAAAGGACTTGTGAGGTGATTTCTAGGGTGTACTTACGGATATTTATGGTGGCAAATATTTTGATCAGAAATTTCAATACATGAGTCTAATGCAAACTGGCGCAAACTTTGTTCACTGATAGTGAACCCTCTCCGGTTGGTACCATGATCGAAACAAGCCACTCGCTGTCAAGCGCAAGTCACATACTGCATGCACTTTCTTTAGAAAACGATTTTCAGAAATTCGTATCCATGTAAAAAAAGTCTGATGTGGGCAGCACATGACTTTCCCTGCAGTCTTATATTCACGTTTTCTTTATTTTAATTCAATTTAATTCACTTTTAATTCAATTTTACTTCTCATTTGGCAACTGGGTTTATTTTTAAAGGTGGCATAGCGAAAATGCGAAAATACTGAAATATCTCGAGAACCGCTAGATCTAGTGTAATGGGCTTGATCTTATTCTTTTCATTGTAAAAAATTAAGCGTAAAACGAGCATTTAATTGATATATTTAAAAATACGTAGTTTTTTATTTTAGATTTTGACGATTTTTGCGAGCAATTTAAAAAAAAGGCAGGTTATTCTTTGTTCGAATCGTACCAAAATCTAATCAGCACTAGGGTCACCCACAAATAACTTATCCACCAAATTTTGTAAAATTTGATCTATTAGTTCTTCAGATAGATAGGATACAGGCAATTTTTGCGGGCCATTTCGCAAAAAAAAGGGCGGATTCTTTTATCCCGAATCACACCCAAAACTAATAAGCACCACAGTCACCTGCAAGTGACTTACCTACCAAATTTATGAAATTTGGTCCATTAGTTTTTGAGTTACAGTGGATACATACACAGACACACACACACACAGACGTCACGCTAAAAATAGTTTTTTCGTATTCTAGAGGTCCCAAAACGTGTAGATCCGTCGAAAACTTGAATTGCGATTTTTGGTATGCTTCGAATACTTTCCTTATATATTACAATGTATTGCAAGCAAAGTAAAAATCTGATGTGGGAAGCACATGACTTTCTTTGCATGCAGACTCATATTCATGTTCACTCCTTTTCTTTTATGATTCATTAAATTGAGTTTAATTGCACAAAATAACATTAAATTTGCGTTTCTAATTTATTTTTTGTTTTTATTTGGTAATTAGACATTTTTCCGAAATCGGCGCAACAAAAATGCAAGAAATCTCAATTATCTTGAGAATGTTTAGTTATTTTTCCGAAATCGGCGCAACAAAAATGCAAGAAATCTCAAATATCTTGAGAATGGTTAGTTCTAAAGTATAATGGAGTATGTTATATTCTTTGTCACGTCCAAAATTGCGTATAAAACAAGAATTTAATTGATACATTTGAACATACACTACTTAATCTTTTTTTTTTAGATTTTAGCGATTTTAGAGGACTATTTCGTAAAAATGGCAGATTTTTCTTTTCCGAATCGTACGAAAATCTAATCAACTCCAGAGTATCCTACAAATAACTTATCTACCAAATTTTGTGAAATTTGGCTAAATAGTATTTTAACTAGGGTGGATACATGAAATTTTTACGAGCCATTTCGCAAAAAAAGGCGGGTTCCGTTTTTACGAATCCAACCAAAACTAATCAGCACCAGGATCTCACCCAAGTGACTTACCTACCAAATTTTATGAAATTCGGTCCATTAGTTTTTTAGTTAGAGTGGACACAGACACACAGACAGACACACACACACAGAAACACACACAGACGTCACGCTAAAAATATTTCTTTCGTATTCTAGAGGTCTCGAAACGTGTAGATCCGTCGAAAACTCGAGTTGCAATTTTCGGTATGATTCCAATACTTCCCTATATATTACCATGTATCGCAGGGAAAGTAAATATCTGATGTGGACAGCACATGACTTTCCCTGCAGACTCATATTCACGTTATCTTTATTTTTTCAATCATTCATTGTATTGAGTTTAATTGCACGAAATAATTCCTATCATTATTTAAAATTACACTAAACTGGCATTTTTAATTCAATTTGCGTTCTCATTTGGTAACTGGACTTATTTCCATCGGTGGCGTAGCGAAAATGATAAAAAAATAAAATATGTCGAGAACGGTGTAATGAGGTTGATCTTATTCATTTCATCTTCAAAAAGTAAGTAAAAAAAACAATCATTTAAGTTAAATATTTGAACATACGTAGTTTTATTTTAGATTTTAATGATTTTTGCGGACCATTTCGCAAGAAAAGGCAGGTTATTTTTTTCCGAATCATACCAACATCTAATCAGCACCACGGTGACCCACAAGTCACTTATCTGCTGAATTGTATAAAATTTGAGTTTAGTTTTTCAACTAAAGTGAATGAAGGCAATTTTTGTGGGCCATTTTGCAAAAAAAGGTGGGTCGCTTTATCCCGAATCGTACCAAAACCAATCAACAGAGTCATACACAAGTGACTTACAAATTTTATGAAATTCGGACCATTTTTTTTTAGTTTGAGTGGATACATACATTGCACAGACAGACAGACACACACACACACACACACACACACACACACACACACAAACAGACACAAACACAGACAGACACACACACAGACGTCACTCTAAAAATAGTGTTTTCGTGTTCTAGAGGTCCCAAATCATGTGGATCAGTCGAAAATTGCAGTTGCGATTTTCGACATGATTCCAATACTTTCCCTATACATTACCATGTATTGCAGGGAAAGTAAAGAACGTTAATATTCGGAACATTGGGGTAGTTGCAATGTTCCTTAGAATCATCCCAATGTCTCTCCGTAACCTAGGAGATTGAAACTAGACCTCGGATCAGAATTTAACTAAATTAATTTTCGATTGAGATGACCATTTTCAGCCTTAAGCACCACATGATGTTAAACAAAATAAAACTTATTAAAAAAATGTTGCAACTTAAATGTTACTTTCCCTGCAATACATAGTAATGTATAGGGAAAGCATAGGAATCATATCGAAAATCGCAACTCGAATTTTCGATGGATCTACACGTTTTGGGATCTCTAGAACACGACACGAGAAACCTATATTTGCGTGACGTCTATGTGTGTGTGTGTGTGTGTTGAAGACCCAGACCGTCCGACTCGTCCAGAGGACTTAGAGTAACTAGTTGGACGGCCGGTTGTGTGTGTGTGTGTGTGTGTGTGTGTGCTATGTATGATGCATTCACTGTAACTCAAAAACTAGTTGACCAAATTTCACAAAATTTGGTAAAAAAGTCACTTGGAAGTTACCCTGGTGCTTATTAGATTTTGGTACGATTCAGAGAAAGATAACCTTTTTTTTTCTTTTTCTTTTTTCTTCCTCTCTAGCTGAAAAACTAATTGATCAAATTTCACAAAATTCAGTATATAAGTTGCTTGTGAGTTTCCGTGGTGCTGGTTAGATTTTGATATGATTAAATGAAAAGAATCTGCCTTTTTCGCAAAATCGTCAATATCTAAAATCTGATTCGGAAAATATAACCGGCCATTTTTTGCAAAATGACCCTCAAAGATCGTGAAAACTTTCGCACAGTCATGCAAATAATTCGCACAGTCATGCAAATAATTCGCACAGTCATGCAAATAATTCGCACAGTCATGCATAAAATTAAATAAAATTTGGTTTTAGCACCTTGATTAGTAACGATATAGAAAAACAACAATACCTTTTATGCAATGTTTTCCTCAGTGACGAACCTATAAAACCTTTAAAACTTCAACGGCACTTGAAGACAAAGAATTCAGGGCATACTGAAAAACATTTGAAGACCCGATGAAACTGGTCTAAAACGTCACAAGCATGGCCCTACAGGAAGTTTGCAGCAAGAAAGTACAGCATTAGCACAAACAACCATTAAATGAAGTCGCATTAGAAATTTCTGAACAATAGAAACCGTACATGATTCGAGAAACTATCACCAAACCCTACATCTACATGTTGAAGATGGTTTCGAAAAGCCAGCGAGATAAATATGCGACAAATATCTCCATCCCATAACACTATCCAGAGACGCATTTCAGATAGGTGCGTAGACGTAAAAGAGCAGGTTTTGATTGAAATCGAAGTTTCTCCATTGTTTTCCTTTGAAGTTGATGAATCAATGGACGATAGTTCATCTGTGGGTAGCGTCCTTAGAGGCTAAAAAGCTGAGCCTCCCCTGTTTAAATCTAATTTAAAGAATTATTTAAGCATACTTTTATTTATTATAATTTAAAAATAACTTTGCGAATGTATTGTTGCCTTATTAATTGCGATATATTGTTGCCTTTTATTTGATTAAATTGATACGTTTCAAAATATTTTCCAATTAAAACTCATATTTTAATATTTTAAAAGCTGAAATCATTCAGCCTTCGTAGTCTATAAGGAGAAGCATGGCATTAAGACCACCCATTTGTTAAACACATCCCTAGCTGATTAACTAACATGGAATTTAGCTTATAGATACGCGTGGCTATTGCTTCCCCATTTTCAACCCTTTATTAATAATCAATGATTGGATGTGGGATGAAACGTTTCATCATCGATGGGTAGGTGGGGGTAGGTAGTGCGAGGCTAATGAATCCTCCATTTTTGGCCAAACGTAATTCTATTAATTACTATTCGTAGAATATAATAATTATTTGTAATACTAAAGAATTTAAGTCATTTTTCAAGAATTGCCTAGCAGTTACCTAACTGTAAACAATATCGAAACGAAGAAATATACCAGAATGATTTCAATTAAACTTAAGTTGCTTGCAAAGTATGTTTAGCTCTTTATATAGCCATCAATAGATCTTTATATAGCCATCATAGCAGTTAGATAAAAAAAAAATTGGTTGATAATTTTCTAGCGAATTCTTTGTATATTGTAATTATAAGATGTTTTTAGTTTTCATAGTACAGTATTTGTAAATAATTAATATATAATATTGTTTAAGGACATTGTTGATTTTCAACAAAGTTTACATTCCAGATCTCTGACCAATTTCAGTTGAATCTTTCTTATGTGGGCGCCCGTAGAACGTTTTCCGAGAGGCAGCGACCATGACTTTATTTAATGAAATGGTTGAAACATTTCAACTAATTTAGAAATAAAGAAGCATTTAAAATGTTATATTTTGTACGTATTTATCTTACATAGGTAACATATTTTAAAATTTAGTGCATTTCATTCAGTTTTAGCATTTTTATATTAAATTATTACTTTCCTTATATACATAATGTATAAGGAAAGTATTGTGACGGGGTCGAAAATTCGAAATCGAGTTTTCGACGGGAGAGCACGTTTCAAGCATCCCTGATCACGAATCAAACATTTTTGACGTGGTATCTGTGTGTGTGTGAAAGTATGTGTGTGTGTGTGTGTGTGTGTGTGTGTGTCAGTGAGTCTGTGGAGACGATAACTGACGAACGAATGAACCGATTCGAACCAAATTTAGTACAAAAATCACAATCCGTAAACACTGGATGCCTATTGTTTTTATACGTAATCCAATGTTCAGAATCCTCCTAAATTTTCGAATGAAATTTTGAAAAAATCGTCAAAAAATCAAAACCACTAATAAAGTTACAAAAATAGACATTTCTTATGTAATTTTTCATTAGAAAACGATTGACATAAATTTTAGAACACTAACATGAATCGTTCTCGAGATATTGCACATTTTTCAAAAAATTATTAAAACGTCATATAAAATGAAAAAAAAATATTTCCTTATGAGAAACATGTTCACTTTTCATATGTAATACCATGCGATAAATTGGGTGACATCATTCTCGTAGATCTAGCTCGTTCCATTCATGAAAAAAGATACTTCGAGTAATACTTTTGTATTTGAACGCCAATAGTCATTTTTCTGCTGTAAAAACAACTTATTTCTTCGTCAATAACGCTTGACGAAATTTTGGCGACGTATTTGGCGGAATGTCGCCAACTTGGCGACTTTTTGAAATGTTGCCAAATTAACGAAAATCTCGCCAAATGGATAAAAATGACGCTAAATCAATGAAGATGACGACTCATTGTCGAAAATTCAATATCTTGGAAATAATATTAGTATCTACTATAAGAAAAACCTGTTTTTTTTACTGTAAAAATAATAAATTCGTTACATTATATAAGGAAAGTCATGTGTTGCCCACATCAGATTTTTTTTATTTTATTCACCAAAGAAATAAAACGTATTCAAAGTGCGAATTCCAATATAAATTTCACTTATAATACAAAATTATTTTCGAAGTTTAAACGCCAATCGCTCAGCCTCCACAGTCAAAAATATCACGCGACGCTATTGTAGTTCATACTCACATTTGCTTGTCTTCGGGAAATATATACATTCATCTGATATTGAAGAACAGCCCCTATTTTGTAGTGCACTTGAAACTACTACTGCAAAAATGAAGGTATTATGGAGGAGATAAAAATCGTTTTCGGAGCTGGAGGACTTCGGTAGGAAAACACCTCTGAGGTTTGTACAGATGGATCACCAGTTATGCTACGATCAAAGTTAAACTTCTACACAAGAGTGAAAGAAATTAGTCGCCAAAAAAATGGGTACAGTCAACACTTCTCTAACGCGATTAATTCGTACCGCATTATATGGAGACCGCGTTGTCCGAAACTCAGATTAGTGCAAATCAGATTAATTCGCGCCGTGACCGCATACCGTGTTGTATGGAAACTGCGTTATAAGAAACTCAGAATTGGTACCAAACAGAACAATTCGTACCGCGTTATATTGAAAGCGCAATGCTGTAAATTTCCATTTACACGGGATTTTCCTGATAACTGAAATTGAATAATATGGATGTGAAAACAGGGGAATTTCCCATTAATTTCAACCTTAAAAATGTAATAGAAAAATTTATGCTATAAGGAGAATGCTTAAGCTAATTGAGTTGTATTATTGAGAAACCGCGTCATAAGACAACCGCATTGTATGGAAACAGCGTTTAATAATTACCGCGTTTAATAAGTACCGCGTTTTATAAGTACAGCGTTATGGGAGGGCAATCGCAATTTTTTCTCCTTGTTAAATAGAAACAGCGTTATGAGAGTACTTCGCTATGGAAGAGTTTTCGCAATTTTTCTCCGAGTTATATGGAAACCGCGTTATGGGAGGGCTTTCGCAATTTTTTCTCCTTGTTAAATAGAAACAGCGTTATGAGAGTACTTCGCTATGGAAGAGTTTTCGCAATTTTTCTCCGAGTTATATGGAAACCGCGTTATGAGAGTACCGCGTTATGGGAGGGCTTTCGCAATTTTTTCTCCTTGTTAAATAGAAACAGCGTTATGAGAGTACTTCGCTATGGAAGAGTTTTCGCAATTTTTCTCCGAGTTATATGGAAACCGCGTTATGAGAGTACCGCGTTATGGGAGGGCTTTCGCAATTTTTTCTCCTTGTTAAATAGAAACAGCGTTATGAGAGTACTTCGCTATGGAAGAGTTTTCGCAATTTTTCTCCGAGTTATATGGAAACCGCGTTATGAGAGTACCGCGTTATGGGAGGGCTTTCGCAATTTTTTCTCCTTGTTAAATAGAAACAGCGTTATGAGAGTACTTCGCTATGGAAGAGTTTTCGCAATTTTTCTCCGAGTTATATGGAAACCGCGTTATGAGAGTACCGCGTTATGGGAGGGCTTTCGCAATTTTTTCTCCGCGTTATGAGAGTACCACGTTATGATAGTACCGCGTTATGAGAGTACCGCGCTATAGGAGGGTTGAATGTATTCATTACATGAGTCACAGATATGCTCTTGCAAGTGAGACTCATACTTTCATGCATATATATATGTGATACATAGATATTAAGCCTTTCCCAATAACGCGTCCTTTTCTTTCACAATTAGTATTCCAAATTCCTATCTCATGTCCAGCACATATTGCAACCTCATTAAATTCTATCCCACGCCACTAACATTAAAAAGTCTGCAAGAACTTCCTCTTTTCATCAATCACACCACATATGGTCACTGATCTATCTATCTATATATATATATATATATATATATATTAAATATATATATATTATATATATATATATATATATATATATATATATATATATATATTAAATATATATATATTATATATATATATATATATATATATATATATATATATATATATTAAATATATATATATTATATATATATATATATTAAATATATATATATATTATATATATATATATATATATATATATATATATATATATATATATATATATATATATATATATATATATATAATAAATTTTTAATAACAAAATTTTTGACTGTATTTCAGAAATTTCAGTAAAATACCGTAATGAAATGTTATTAAACTGATATTGCAAAACTGCTGTATAATGAAGGAATTTTGAGGTACCTTGAATTCCGTTATATTGTTATTAAACCGTATTAATATAATAGGAACTGGAAATTTTCAAAGAAATAATTTGAAGTAACTTAAGACTCTCTCTGACGATTAACTTCAACTACGTCATATGCTAATGCCCCAGTCAAAATTCAGCCTCCGAAAGACAGGAAGCAGTAATCAAATTCTCCTTTGTTCCACCAATTATGCAAATGAATGCAATGAGCGGGCACACTTAGGATCAGCGACATGTCTCACAGGTGGAAGGAATCTGCTGTTGCCACTTGAGGAACATAAACCATAAAGTGAGTGGTCGAATTGATTAACCGTTCTAGCAAAACTTTGCCATGCTGTGTGACAAAGTATTGATGGAGAGTGATTCCGGCGTGTTTAATCGATCGAAAGTTTGTTTATGGCTGAAATGAAGAGGTGGATTAGGGTGAAACAATTTAGGCTGCATAAAAATGATGATATCGGTAATTACTTTTGAATATCATTCTTAGATTTATTATTTCAGTGTAGTGAAGAGCAAGCTTGGGCAGTCGATACAGCGTATCGATACCGATACCGATTTAGATATCGATTTTGATATCGGTATCGAGACGAAATATATCTCAATTAACGATTCTAAGGCTGGAATATAAAAATAATTTATGAAATAATTTTTTAACAAACTATTCTTAGTTTAACATTCTTTCAGTTAGTTATAATTCAAGAACAGCTGAGACACACAAAATTCGCTTTTATACCATCTGGCACAGAAAAATATATCCAATTTTTTTTAATTAACTCTATTAGTGTACAATCATTCGTTCTTGGGATATTTTAATTTATACCTACAGCAGATGATTTATTTTATAATATTTTATCAATGAATTTAGAGTTTTTAATTCCATTAGGATAACTATGGTGACCGATATGCGTTTAAAATGCCGAAATCTTATGTCAAATATTTTGCCGAATTCTTCAAATCAGATTGAAATTAGATTGAAATATAATGCAACAATTAATTGATTTTTATCTAATATCTGAAAAAGTTGAAAATATGGCAAATGAGATGAAATAGCGATGAAAGATGAAATATTGTTTTACATACTGCAATTTCCATATTAATAGAACTATAAAATGTACGACATTCTTATGCTTAACTTTGCAACGGTTTTTGATATTCAGAACTTTTAAGTATATAGCTGTCACACATTCAGTGGCCACTAGCCATTGCGCGTGGGCGGAAATGGATAATTGTAGTTCCTCTTAAAGAACCTAAAGGAAGATTACTGCAAATATATCCGTAAATAGGAGACCTACAATTATCTTATTTCTAGATAACTAATTTTTGATAATCAAAAAGATGCAACTACAAGTATAAAGGATAACTATAGCGTAATTTGAGAATATTATGATTATGACATAATTAGATTAATGAAAATAACATAATTAGATTAATGAAAATAACATAATTAGATTAATGAAAATAACATAATTAGATTAATGAAAATAATATAATTAGATTAATGAAAATAACATAATTAGATTAATTAAAATAACATAATTAGATTAATGAAAATAACATAATCTATAAATGTATTGGAAGCTTGTTTATTCTGATTAAACCGACGTGATGTAAAAAAAAAAAATTCCAAAAATACTATATTCCATAAATTACAAAATTTATGTTAATACATAACTATTATTCCTAGAATCCCATAAAGTCACTCAATTAATTTTTAGTTAAAAGAAAATCTATATTTAATCGAGCTATAATCGAACGGATTTCAGAAGCAGTTATTTTCAAAACATCCACCAACTTTCTTAGAACGTCCTATTAGATTTCCAAAAATGTTTGACAACAAGAAATATGAATTGTTCGACTTGGTTTAATCATTAAAATAAATCAGCATTAATATGATTTTTAATTAAAAAAATTTCACTCAAAAGAAAATATCGGCAGAAAATTGCCTATTCGATACGTATTGAAAGCTATTGGAGAGTTTTCAGAGTTTTTAATGTCTTAATAAAAAGTAGAATATTCTTAAAACAATTGTCGGAGAAAAATCAATTTTAAAAATTGTTTACAAGTTCGTAAAGGTTTTGCATTAAAAACGCTCAAGTAAAAAAGATAAATGATAATACAAATTTCGAAATGAAAAATCATTTACAGATTTTATTACTATCTATAATGAAAAAAGGAGGATGCCTGTATGTTTGTTTATTTGTCTGTATGTGTGCTTGTTTATTTGTTTATCTGTCTGGCTGTCTGTGCCGTCTGTAGCGTAAATTTTAAACATCGTGCGGACATGAAAATTTGTACACAGATACTTCTGGACCCGAAACAATACGCCTCGGCGAGAATTTTTTTTTAAATTCGAATTAGTTTTTGAGTTATTTTATGTTTTCGCACAATTATGAGCAATTTTCACACAAATTGATTAATTAACGATATAAAATATTCTCACAGATGTCTATCTATATCATCACCAGATCGAGAATTTTGTTTTCAAAAAAATTTGTACGGAATCCATACAATTAATATACGAATTTTAGTGATTTTTTTTAAAATATACATACTTTTCCCGTGTTTAAAATGCCCCCGATTTTAGATTGCGGTATAAAACAATTGACTGACATCCCATTCTCGTAATTTCCAAGATGTTTCTTTGAATATCACATACTGCTCCAATAGAAAAATCATGTTCCTGCTGCATTCTGTTCATTAATTATAATTTTTAAGTAAAGCCTCACAAATTTTCAAAAGAATTTTAACAGCGCACGGGACGACTGATGAAACAGGTTTTCACTCGTCCCTGGATGCGTCTTGGGATGATGTCAAGAGCTGGTATTTTGATTCGGTGTCATTAGTGAAAATGATGTAATCTGCTTAGGGATTTATTTGGATTGCGAGTTGGTACTAGAATCGAAAATATTGTCAAAGTTAACGTCAATTTTCATTTAGAATTGTGCTGTGGATTTTAATCGAAGGAGCTCTTGTAACTTACATAGTGAATCAACTGAGCTTATACGATTATCAAAAGAGTATACTTAAAGCGTATTATGCCTACACGGAGGGTGAAAGGCATATATAGGACGAATGAAAAAATCTTATTTATGGCGTATCAAAAGTGCTTATTAATGGCGTATCGAAAAAGCTTTTATAAGTTACATCAGAAGAACTTATTTTAGACGTGTCAAAGAAGCTAAGTCAGGGCGTATCAAAAGAGATAACTTTATGTGCATCAAAAGAATTCATATACTCATCCAGAGGGCAAAAAGCGTGTTTGGGGTGTAATACACTGTGTTAGCGTACCCCCCCCCCCCCCCCCCCCCGCCACACATCCAAGTGCTCTAAATCTTCAGGTAAATCGTGCAAGTTGAGTCGTGGAGTCATATTAGGTTGTAACCATTCGATGTACCCAGCATCGGGACAAAAGTGTGTTACTTACCCGGTCTAAGCAGTAATTAGGTGCTTATTTAAGACGAACATGTGCTCGCGTGTATTTTGTGTTTTGAGCATGCGCTTGAGCAATTTTTTTTTCTTGCAAAAGAAGTTTTTTTAATAGATCATCGGTGGGCCGAAAAAAATCAAGCTCGGGCGCGACATGCAGCCTGCGGGTTGAAGACCACTGATGTACCTTAAGTTCACTTATCGATATAGCAATACAGATAAGTCAGATCTGCCTTAAACGGAATTCAGGGAACTTGAAGAATTTTCCGCCTTGAAAAGGTTTCCGTTTCATGCAGGTAATTTCAGGAAAAGCTAAGTTAAAAGTTTATCTGGAAATGATAGTCCATATGTAATTGCTCACCTACACATCAGACTTAAAAAATTCTGAAAAGTGTATTTAGATAAATCCGATTAAGGGTATATTATACCATAATAGCTAATTTAATTATTTTAAATATGTATATGCGTACATTTTTGCATCCTGCGAACACAGGAGTATATGTAAATAAAAATATAGTGTACCTCATGTCCTTAACTGTTAGCTTATTGCCATACCTTAAAACCTAGATGAATTAACTTACAAGCAAAATACACTCGTCAAAAGTGAAATTGCAACACCATGAAGGAATGCACGTAGCCATATGCAAATCACAGCACCTGTAGAAGAGAGAGTCATATGTAAATAAATAAAAGAACAGACAAAGTTATGCGAAGGAAAGCTGTTTATTCGGTAAAGAATGTGGCCCCCACTGGCAGCTATCCCAGCCGCTAAATGGCTAGGCATACTATAGATGAGGCTATTAATGGTTGCCTGAGGTAATCCATGCCAAGCAGCGTCCACCGCGGCACGCAGTTTGTCTACGGTATGTGCCGGTGATCCCCGGTGCTCTTGACGTCCGATGAGGGCCCACATGTGTTCAATAGGAGAAAAAATCCGGCGAGGCTGCCGGGCAGGAAAGGATGTGAATTCCGTTCAGGCTGTTGAGAGTTCACCACGCGGTGTGCGGTGTGACATTGTCTTGCTGGAACACCGTAACGGGGACAGCCTGCACCAGTAAGCAAGCCACAGGCATCACCAAATTGTGTGACGTAACGGTCAGCTGTCAGATTACCTGCAATGTGCACCAGAGCTGTCCACTGATCGATCGCGATAAACCATGATGCCCGGTGATGACCAAACCATGATGCCCGGTGTGGCGCTTGGTGATATGGGCTAGCAAGTGGCGTTCCCCGGAAATCCGTCACACTCGTCCACGGCCGTAATTCCTCCACAGACAGAAGCGATATTGATCCGTAAACAATTCCCGATACTATTCATTGGTCCAGTTGCGATGATGACAACACCTTGACGACGACACACTCGCCAGACGTGCATCCCTGTGTCGAGCGCTTAATGACACCCCAGTGGCTGGCCGCCCTGCTCGCAGTTGTATTCCATGTAACCTGTTGCGAATGATTTGGGAGCACGCAAGTGCAACCGTTGATGATGGCAGGTTATTTCGGATGTCACTTGCCGTTGCGAACAAGTCTCGATGAACCGTTCGGCGATTCTGCCGGTCTGTGCACTCTGTCGTGCGCCTGTTCGATCCACTCCCTCGTCGGCGTGTTTTCTGATGTTCCTGCGTCCATCGTGTCACACATCGCTGGATGGTACTCACGTCGTGCCCAACACCCGTGGCAATTGCAAGCATCGACAAACCCACGTCACGCAGCTCCGGGATACAGTCTCGTTCCCCAGCCGTTAACTGCCTGTATACAGCTAGCTGATGTCTGCGAGGCATCGCTTCTTCACTTTTCCGAAAGTTCACCTGCTGCAAATAGTCGCTGATAGAATTTACGCGACGAGCTGTCTGCTGGCCTTTATCATCCAAAACTGGGTGTCACGTGACCCGATACTTACGAAAACTTGATCATTTGCATATGACTTTTTCTTCTACCGGTACTCTGATTTGCATATAGCTAAGTTTATTCCTTCATGGTGGTGCAATTTCACTTTTGACGAATGTATTACTGCTTACCATAAAACAAAAAAATAAATTTAAAAAAAATGTGTGATGGACTTTCCAAGTAATCCAACATGGTTTCTTGGACATGTGTCTCACTAATGATGCGTTTTTCAGTCAAACATCGTGAATTGATTAATATTTCTAGCGTTTCAGAGTCTCCTCATAAACGAAAAATCCTTGAAGTTCTAAAATGGCTCTCAGAAAATCGTGATGTAATTTAATGGAAAGTTCTGTGAAAAGTGATTTTCATGGAAATAAATGGCTAAAATAGTTGGATTCAAGGAAGTCCAATTAACGGAGTTCCCAAGCAGCCGTCAGGCTGCCTTTATACTCCAATCTAAAGGGCAGTTGGGGAATAGTGATATAAGATACTTTACAGAAGAGAATTTTCAAAAAACTGGCGATGCTTTTCGATCCTGATTGTGACGAATTGCAATCAAGATCTGCCGGGTCGTAGAATTTGGAATAAGAGGTAAAATTCCTAGAAAAGAAAAATAGAAGTTTTAAGTGGGAGGGGTCTAGCTGTGCTCCGTGGAGCACTGTCCTTGAATCAGTGAAAGACTGCATTATAAAAACGCTGGGATTGAGGTCTCATCGGGCTCGGCCAATCAGGAGACAGAGATTCATTTCTGTACTGAAAGTTTACGAAGACTTGCATACAGAACATGAATCCTGTCAATATCTGTTGGGGCATCTTTAATTTCTTGGAGGAATACAATTCTTCTATTCGCTGCTCGTTACAACAGGTGATTTTATTAACAAAATACTTTTAATTGGTAGCCCATTTCCGCATTGTACAGGTTCTGTTTCACACATGGGATTATAACATGAATTTCCTAAATTTTGGGGCGGGGCTAAAAATACTTTCCGCTTATTCTAATATTCCGTTTCCTACAGGTTCCGTTTCAAACAGGTTCGACTGTATATCGATACAGCCATCACTATTCCGTGCAAAAAGTTAATAGTAGCGTGATAGTTCGACTTAACAATCATAACATGATAGTTTAGTCGAACCGAGCTCAATATCATCCGTCTCTGCTGAATTTCGGCATTCATGTATGCATCTGTAAACAAATAAAGTTTGAGGAAATGTGGATAGTTTAATGTTGCAGTTTAAATTGTGCAATACGAGTGCTTTGTAAATGTATTCTTTAATGGAAAATCATAAATACATAGAATTCCTCTGCACAATAAATAAATAAATCATGCAGTAAAATGTAACGAAATTAAAATATTAATGTTTACATTTTATTTAGGCAGAATTTTACACTGTAATCTATTTATTTATCGTTCGTGCACAAATTCACGGTCTGTAATAGTATACAGAATGTTTTGTAACTACATTATTAAGAACATACACTGTAAAAGATACGATAAAAAAATCTAGCTGCTCTGTAGGAAGCAACGAAATGTAACAAAACTAGCAAGAATTTAATCAAACTATCTACAGTCTGTGCTTGCAGTTCTCGAATTGGACTACTCTTGGCAAAAATTTATCGGATAAATTAAATTTCTATTAGTGAAATGTAAATCAATGAACATTTTCTTCTTTTTCTTCGCAGACATATTAACAATGTTAAAACCACTAGACTTAAACTTATTTGTTAACAGTCAAGATTTTAAAAATACACATGTTCTGGGATTCAAATAAATGATGAAAACATCCACTAACTCTAGTTGCTTGCGTGAAAGATAAATTTGTGTATTCGCAGCACATATGGGTCATCTCATCGGTCAACGTAATTAGCATACAAAATTAAACAAGAAATATCAATCATGCTTAGAGCATTGATTATGAAACACTTTCCAACAGCAATGCAATTTTATTTAAACATGTCTAAAATGCAATACATTCCTCGGTAATATTTTAAAACTTCTCACAATACTACATTGATTTATTATATTTGAAAACTTAAACCTTCATCGAAAAAAATGAACTTCATTCAAATGACGGCATTGAAATATAAATTGCCTGGTTTAAACATCTCTAAAATGTGATATATTACTCGACAATAATTTTAGAATTATCATAATACCACGATAATTTATTATATTTAAAAACTTCATCGAAAACAACTGAAATTCATTCAAATGACGTCATAGAAAAAAATAACACGCCTGGCTCTCTCTAAAAAAGCAGCATTTCATTCATGAATAATTTCCCATTCATGTCATTCATCACAATACTATAATAATTTATTTTATTTAAAAATTAAGACCATGGAGCTACAAGTAATTTAACTCTATGCTTAAAACTTCATCGCAAAAAATCGTCCTTCTCTCGGTAAAGTCAACGAATATTTCTTTCATATCAGCTATGCAGACTCCATGAGATAAATTCTTTTGCGTTAAAAAAATACAGCAATTTCTATACAACTCATCCTACATATTTTGCTGTTTACATTTTACATAAGTGAAAAATAGGCTTCGTTATAGAAATAATCAAATTTGGATGAGCATTTAAACTCATATATATTGTAATTGCGTTGATTTAGTATGTAGATGCACAGAATTTAAACCAAAATAAAGGGTTTTAGGACGGATATAACGCTCAATACGAAATAAAAAGAACTTTAAAAATCACGATTTTGAGACAAGATGGATGCCATATATCATTTTGAAGTGGATCACGTGATACTTTCATATCATGGTCACGTGATCGTTTCATATAAGAGGTGTTATTATTATTTTAATTTTTATATAAAAAACTACTGAATATATTTCACTGAATTTTTTTTATATATTTTATGGAACAATTTGAATATTGCCTAAAAATTTCTAAGCAATTTGTGAATTTTAAATCCGCTTAAAAAATGTTTGAAAAATTAGGTCCCATAGGGCTCAATGTATTTCATTTTTTCAACCCGGGTTCAATCCAAAACTAATTGGGTGATATTATTCATTTATATTCCCACAGGTCCTACAGACCGTCTGAACAACATACTAAAATTTCATTTTGATTAAATCATTTTTACGGCAGTTATCGTGCTAACAGACAGACAGAATGAATGAACAAAGTCATAAACACTTTTCAACTTTGTTGTAAAGTGTTAAAAACGCTGTAGCCATAAAATTTCGTCGTCGACTGAAATAATGTACATGATTCCTTGTATTTCAATTTGCTGCAATCCGTTTCCGGAGCAGCTTTCTTGATAGCCTGAGATCAGTAGACTATATGTGTGGTTTGAACAAAATCATGCATTATATATTATATACTATATAAATATTTGTGGTTGATAAAAATGTGCATTTTACTTTTAATTTGAATGTGATTAGAGAATACTTTTGAATACGCTAGCATAATTTTACCAATATTTTAGGTTAAATACAGTAAAATAGCGTAGAACGTAGAGTATCAGCACGACTGACTGGATATTGGCCGTGAGACTCCACAAATGACGGATTTTGATTTTGTGATTTCGAAGGGGGGGGGGGGGGGCGTATCACGTTCGTTGTGCCGATGTACAGAGATTGCATAAAATTTCCACTGTTATTTATATGAATCGAATTTATTTATTTTGTTATTTTATAGTACTACTCTGCTTTAACACCTGAGCAGCACTGGGCATATTTTATAGTCTATAATAATAAAGGAAGATATATGTCTGTTTGTCATCTGTAGCGAAAAATCTAACCGTTGTACGGCCATGAAATTTGACACGCACGTACTTCAGGGCCCGGAACGATACGCCTCAGCCTTTTTTAAATTCGAATTGGTTTTTTAGTTATTTTAAGTCAAAGATACTTACCGATTGCTTGAGGTGGGCCAAAAATATTTATATATAAAAATTGTATGATAATTTTAATAAGCTATCTTATATATTAAAACGTGATCGCCTTTATATGCATGTATGTATGTAGGTAAACCGATTTGAGAAACCCATACTCGACCTAGAAGTGCGCGGTTTATTTATTTTTTTTTACAAACATAGGCATTAAACAAAACGTAGTGATCAAACCAAAATTATTGTTGAACGATTTTTGATGGGCCTATAGAGCCCAAATTTTCATTAAAGTCGATAGTTTTCTTAATACAGATTTTTAAAAATCCGGAAAAAGCAGAGTTGCGAAGGTCAGACAACAAGCGTCGACCCAACTAGAAGATTAAAATACAAATATATTTTAAATAAAAAAAGAAGTATTGAAACGCCAAACTTGGCAGTCAATCGATACAGTATTTTATGCGGCAAGACTGATTTGATTAATATATTCATATCAATATACATTACAAAGCAGAGAAAAATAAATTTGAGTCTCTTAGATAAATAATGTGCCGCTTTCACCTAATTTTTTATTCCATTTCTTACTTGTGCACAAAGAAAATTCCTAAATTGCCTGAAATTTCAAAAAAATTTTCCAGCTGCCAAACTAGCAGTAAAGAGGGGAGGGGGGGGGGGCTTAGGGAATATATAATATAAAAAAAATTAAATTCAGATTTTGAATTGAACTTATAATATTTGGAGTCTTTCTTTTAAATGTTATAATAAATCCCACTTAAAAGAAAGAGGTGAGATTCTCTCATACTGAGATAAACAAACCGATAGAAGCATATGTTACCATTTTATTTATATAGATAGCAATTTACAATTAAGCAATAGCTTCGTTGTAGACTACTTTTCTGGACATCTTATAAGAGGTCAAAATATAGAGAAATTCTGTATTTATGGCTTTGAGATTAATAGGTTTTTTTCTTATTTCGTTAATTCATAAAACTTCCATAATTTAGATAGAGAACCACTAATAACGTTTGGGTCACGTTATCAGATTTTGAATTGCTTTTATTGTAGAAGGTCCCATAAAACTGTTTGGTTACTTAACCATACATATGACTGAAAATGTAACTTCTAATACTTATGGAAGACATTCCCATTGCAGATAGCAGTATTCATGGAGCGGATTCGCACCTATTATTCGCTCATCAGCATGGAATAACCGCAAACTACAATGGCAGCAACGGCTCTAAATACGTCCTTGCAAGAAGCGGTATTTTTTTTTCCCTACTTTCTTCAAGGAAGCATTAGAAAATTACATTCAATTACAACCAATCAACCGTAAAACAAATATATTTTCAATTTTATTTATATGGAATTCTTTAAATGTGACACCTGCACACTAATGAACGTTCTGAATATCAAAAAGCCGTTTCAATTTTAGTCTTGTTGACACCGAATTTGCTGTATGCAAAACAATATTTCATCTTCAATCATTGTATTTTGCCTTATTTTCAACGTTTTCAGATATTTGAATCTAATAATTAATTTATTACATCATTTTTCAATAGTTTAATTAAAAGGATAACCAGCAGACGATTTCGGTATTAGAAACAAGCGTAAGTCAGTAACCATTTTTACAATAATGGAATCAAAAACTATAAATAAATGCAGAGATAAAATATAATAAAAAAAATCGTCTGTTGTAACTATTGTGCTTGCAAATGGAATTAAAAACAGTCAGAAGAACATGAAAGCAGATAGAAAGACATTTAAATTTTAAGTGGGAACATTCAAAGCTGCCCATCAAATTTCATAAAATTTTGTGCAGCCGTTCTCACATGAAGATAAGTAAAGCAAAAAATAAGCAGACAGATTATCAATTAGAGTTTTTCTAGTTCCCTAATTTCTGAGATTATGTTTAGACAGAGAAGGGAGGGGTCGACGACCAATCGAGGAGGTTGGGGTGTGCTGGGGTGGGGGTGGGGTATCGTTTTTCACTCTAAAGAGAACTGATATATATTTTCTGTCAAGGATGTTATTGCCTATAAACCCCTCAACCTACTTCTGTATTGCTCGCAGATTTCTGGATCTGGATCACTAAACTTTGGATTTCTCTTAATTTCAAAAACTGTTTCGTTCCCATTTACACGAAAATACACGGAGGCTTTGCTATTTAATTGGTTAATGAAAACTACAGAGAAAATACTTTTATCTCACTCATTTCTCAAAAGATGTCGCCACCATATACATTTAAGTTGAGAGAAGGACTTTGCATTTAGAATTCTACATTCAACTAATGTCCATTTAGCTCCCAAATGGAATCCCTTCAGAGATATGCCCTTTGTTTTAATGGAAATAAACTCAGTAAAGATTATATTTTAATTAACTATTTAGTCAGACCTAAATTAAAACATGCATCGTTAATCTGGGATCCTGATTATGCCTTTTGCAATCAGCTCATTGAAAAATTTCAATATATATTTTTTAACTATTTTTTTTTTCGTTCAGTTGCTATTGTTCTAATAATGTCTCTAGTACAGTGTTAAGAAAACGTTTGGTATCCTGGAACTAAATATTAAAATATAATTATAAATACTTTTCCTGTATAAGCATTTTAACAATCTTATTTGTAGGGGAGCTGGGACTTACAATTTTTACGGGCGGCCCTGGTGGTCTGATCCATAGTCTTTAAAGATAATTTTTGTCGGCTTGTTGTGATTAGTAACTTTGCAGTTAATAAATTGTTTGATATTTGCTGTAATGACCTGTTTTTTTTTTTTTTATATCCATCTGTGACTTTACGCTATTGTGTGCACCTAGATTGGCATCGTTATTCAATACAAGTTGATCCATTAATATGTTCCTGTTTGCCGTTTGTGCTGCTCAGGCAGTATTTCAGGACTTCTTGGCCGGAAGTGCGAATGAAACTTAAGGGGAGAAGATTTTCTATTTTCCTTATATAAATATATCTAATTGCTGTCACAGAAATAGAAACTAAGTTAATATAAAATGTCTCCGGGAGAGCGACGTCCCCCCCCCCCCCCCGGATGTATGCCTAAAAGAAACACGCTGGTGGCTTTGTATTAGTGTATTATATTACATTTTTTTATACAAGCGTTATGACGGTTCTGCCTTATATAAGAAAATAAATAAATAGGAAATCCAAACAAGTATGTTCAATTATAGAAAATGAATAAACATAAAAACGTCGTCTTGGTGGTAACATCTTCTATGCATAACTCGCCATGAGCAATATTACATGTTAAAAGTTTTCACTTTTATATATATATAGAAGTGAAGAAGCATATTGGACTCTTTTCGTATTGGGCACTTCCCGTAGAAATTTGCAATTTGATACACTGGTAAATCCTTCGACTAAACCCTCTGGAACAATCGAATGTTTTTAAAATGTTCAGTAGAAGGGGTGCTCCACACCAAAATGTTCGAAATGCAAAATGATAAGTAACATAGTTATGTGACAGAGGCTTTAAATTGGGTGTGAAGGTAAATATATCTAAAGCAAGACAGTGTGCGTTTTAGTTTTCTTATATTTTTTTATTTAGATTTGCGCCCAAACTAAAATTTTGTATTCTCCTAATACGTGAGAAAAACGCCTTCTTTTAAGGAAACTTCTTAGCCAACTAAAAAGCGCCCAATTTTAAACATGGTGTTCAAAAATGGCTGAATGCATACCAGGAAATGGGATGTCTAATGTCTTTAGAGATGCATTTTTGGCATTCCCATATAGATTTCTTTTCCAACTATCTTGGAGATGTGAACGACGAAAAAGGTGAAAGCTTTCAGCGAGATACAAAATTAATGAAGCATGGCTATCAAGGTTTTTGGAATGATTCTATGGTGATCGATTATCGCTAGATACTGTATCGCGATGCTCCAAGGATATAAAGGGTGATTAAAAAAAAGATGGGCCAAACTTTACGAAGTGGTAATGCACACCAAGCCAAGCCACTTATCTGAGTGGGCCACTCATCTCGTTGCTCATACCCTAGGGTGAGTCGGGTGGCCTGGGTCTTCCACACCAAGCAAACATTTTTCGTCATAGCGTATTGGGTCGGAAATAAAATGTAAAGGCGCCAGTGAGCGCTCAATAGTGAAACCGATGAGGTGAGACGAAAACGCAAGAATGACTTGGGAGTTATAAAATGACATTTATTAAACAATAATGACAGTAATGGTTCAAAAGAGCGACAGCCAACCTGAATATGCGTTTCACAGAGGCAATGGAAGGAATGAATTCTCTCAAACAAACCAGGCATGTCGCGCACTTCGGCAGCAGCGACCGAAATTTTGGCTCTTCAGATTCAAGGGGAATGTCATAGACGAGACTCTTGAGATATCTCCACAACAAAGAAGTCAAGACAGGACAGATCGGATGATCGTGGGGGGGGGGGGGGGGTCAAGTTATGGGACTACTTAGCCCAATCTAGCGCCCTGTAACGCCTTTACGTTTTATTTCCAACCCAGTAAACTATGACGAAAAATGCTTGGTCTGGTGTTGTTGTTGTTGTTGAGATCCAGACCGTCCGACCTACAGAAAGGTGTAAGGTAACAGTTTGTACGGCCGGGAATTGCCACCCAATTAGACCGGAACACAGTGGGGACTGCATCCACAGGGATGCTGTCCCCACTGTGTTCCGGGACCGTACCCTCCTTCCCCTGCCACCAACCTCTCGGAAGGACTTACGGATCCACATGTTTAACGTGATCGTACTCCGCGTGAACACGGCGGCAATTTTGGCAGCGAAGGGAATCGAACCCGGGCCTATCGAGTGCAATTCCCGCGCGCTAACCACTGGACTACCGCGCTCCGCTTGGTTTGGTGTTGTTGTTGTTGAGACCCAGACCGTTCGACCTACCAGAAAGGTGTAAGGTAACTGTTTGGTCGGGCGGGAAGTGCTACCCAATTTAGACAGGAACCCAGTGGGAAAGGCATCCACAGGGATCGTACCCTCCTTTCCCTTCCACCAACCTCTCGGAAGGACTTACGGACCCACATGTTTAACGTGATCGTACTCCGCATGAACACGGCGGCAGTTCTGACAGCGGCGAGAATCGCGCGCAAACCGCTGGGCTACCGCGGTTTGCGCGGTATAATTAATCCATTAATCCTAAAACGGATAGCACAATTATATCTTCACAAAGAGTATAAGATTACGAAAATTTAAAAGTGCAATATTTCACACCGTTCTTATGTACCAATAATATTTTAACAGTATATTCTAAATAAAAAATGATTTTCATTTATTTTAATGACGTTGAAAGCTCAGCAATAAATCTGGAAAACTGCACCTTTATTCAGCACAGTCAATTAAAATAGACGTATCAAGCAATTGCATGTGAGATCATGCTGTTCGGATACCATTGACTTTGTTACGAGGAATTATGCTAATTTTGAAGCGGTGCTTTATAAAAATCCACTAAGCAGGGTTCATGATTACCAACTCAATTATTCTGTGCAAGATTAAACCATTTTTGAACATTATACTATATAATTTTATACTATCTTATTATCCATTACATTCAGTTTTAAAACTTTAATCACCATGGCCAAAAGGAAAACCTAGAATTTTGTTAATTTATATTTATGAAGTGGAGATTTAATTATTTACTAAAATATTTCATAAATACTTCTGAAATATAAGTTATAAAATTGTCAATTAACACTCTTACGCACTTATTTTTTGCCGCAAATTATTGATTTATGCTAAAATAATTGATTAAATACTTGGGATCGATAAAATAATTTTAAGGGCTTTTAAATAGAACCCGAAACACAATACAGAGAGTATAGCAATCCCACTAGGATTCACTTATAACTCAAAATGTCGCTCACATTCCTTTCAAGAAGCTCACCTGAAATATATTTCTTAATAGTTGGGATATTTAATGTAAAACTGTAACAAAAATACCCAATTTTCTCAATAGTATGTAGTAAAATGTCGGTTAATTCAGATTGATTTGGCATTTTAAGATTTTCAATAGAGCTAGGTGTTTGAGTTTCTCGACGTTTCAAAATATAAAGCATTAATTATGTGATATATAAAACTTTTTATGCTAGCATTAATTGAATATACTCTTCTTCTTCGACCCAGGCCGTCCGACCTACCAGAAAAGTATAAGGTATCTGTTTGGATGGCCGGGAATTGCCACCCAATTTAGACCGAAACACAGTGGGGGAGGCATCCACAGAGACCTACCCTCCTTCCCCTACCACTAACCTCTCGGAAGGACTTACGGACTCACATGTTTAACGTGATCGTACTCCGCGTGAACCCGGCGGCAGTTTTGGCAGTGGCGGGAATCGAACCCGGGACGACCGAGTGCAATTCCCGCGCGCTAACCACTGGGCTGTCGCTCACCCAATTGAATATCTTATCGTTCTTAGTCCAGAAAAAAAGACGAAACAAAAATAATTCATTTTCTTCAATAGTTAAAGTTAGGTTCAGAAACTATAGGCCACGCCCGTAACTAGGTTACACCTGGTCTTCTAAAATTGAAGATTGTAGATTTTTTTATATTAGAACCAACAACTTTGAACTATCCTCTCGAGAACACATAACCTAGCTATGACGAAATGTGTTTCACCGTATGAAAATCCACTGCACTCTGGTTGCTTAAAATCTGCCAATATAATTTTATAAAAATTTACCTCTAATTCGCTTTTTTAGAAAGACCTTTAAATATTTCATGTCTGTACTTCTGGTGGGCTATCTAGTTGCATCGAAATGATTTTGTAATCCGTAAAACAAAACCAGCACGCTATTAAATAAAACAACATTTTAAACATATTTGATTATTTAAATTTTCTGCAATTTCTGAAAGAAGTTCTAACATAAATTAACAGCATTTAAACGTGACTTTTAACAGGGGCGTATTACATGTGCATTCCAAACACGCCAACACGCATGCCATTAAAACATGCGCGTTGGCATGTTTTAATTTCAATTCATATTACTAAAATGTGAATAAATTTCGTAAAATTTATTCACAATGTATTCACTAATTTTCCTTCTAATCTATATCTAAAATATGGCTCAATATTTACCAGCTGTGATGCGCAAGGCTAGTTAATATTTTAGTTGTTTAGTTATGGTTAATTTTTAGAGGTGACTTTTAACACGTATTTTTATACAGCTATACGTCCGCAGCGAGGGCATAAAGCGGGCGCAAAAAATCTGCGAACAATAATTGCTCAGCTAATTCACAAACAAGAAAGATCAGTCATGCATAAAGCATTGATTATGAAACACTTTCCAACTTCAATGCAATTTTATTTAAACATTTCTAAAATGCGTACATTCCTCGGTAATATTCTTAAAATTATCATAATACTATAATAATTTATTATATTTGAAAACTTCTTAAAAAACAAATGAATTTTATTCAATTGACGTCATCGAAATATAAATCACCTGGCTCTCTCTATAAAAGCAGCATTTCATTCATAACTTTTTTCCATTCATTTCTTTCATCACAATACTACAATAATTTATTTTATTTGAAATCTTAAAACCATATAGGTACAAGTAATTTAACTCTATGCTTAAAACTTCATCGAAAAAATCGTCTTCTTCTCCGTGTAAAACAAATGAATGTTTCATTCATATCAGCTATATTACAGACTCCAGAGCTAAATAATTTTGCGTTAAAGAAATGCAGCAATTCTTATACAACCCATTCTACATATTTTGGTGTTTACATTCTCCATAAGGGAAAATTGGTCTTCGTTGTAGAAATAATCAAAGTTTGATGATCATTTCAAATATATTATAATTCCGTTGTTTCAGAATGTAGATGCCCAGAATTTATGCAAAAATAAAGCGGTTTTAGGACGGATACAACACTAAATATAAATTAAAAATAACTTTAAAAATTACGATTTTGATACAAGATGGATGCCATATTTTATTTTGAAGTGGGTCACGTTATCTCTTCGTATAATGGAGACGTGATCTCTTCATATAAAGGATGTAATTATTATTTTAATTTTTATTTAAATAAGTACTGAATATATTTTGCTGAAATTTGTATTATATATTTTATGGGATAAGTTGAATATTTCCTAAAAGTTTCGAAACAATATGTAAATTTTAAATTAGCTTAAAAAATGTTTGAAAAATTAGGTCCCATAGGGTTCAATGTATTTCATTTTTTCAACCCGGGTTCAATCCAAAACTAATTAAATGATATTATTCATTTATATTCCCATAGGTCCCACAGACCGTCTGAATAACATACTAAAATTATATTTTGATAAAGTCAATTTCATGGCAGTTATCATGCTAAAGGACAAACAGACAGGCGGACAGACAGAATGAATGAACAAATTCATAAATATTTTTCAACTATGTTGTAAAGTGTTAATTAAAACGAACTTTAAAAATCACTATTTTGACACAAGAGGGATGCCAAAATCGTGATTTTCAAAGTTCTTTTTAATTAACACTTTACAACATAGTTTTAAAATATTTATGAATTTGTTCATTCATTCTGTCTGTCCGCCTGTCTGTTTGTCCCTTAGCATGATAACTGCCGTGAAATTAACTTTAAGAAAATATAATTTTAGTATGTTATTCAGACGATCTGTGGGACCTATGGGAATGATGTTCACACAAGAGGAATGCCAGCCAACGGCCGTACCGTGCTGAAAACACCGGTTCTCGTTAGATCACCGAAGTCAAGCAGCATCGGGCGCGGTTAGACAAGCGTCTAGCCGGTAAAAGGAAAGCTTTTAACTAAGGCTCCTATATATAGGAGCCTTACTTTTAACCGCCCAACGCGCATTCTTGTGCGCATACGTCAACGTCACGCTTCGACCACGAGCCTGATTTAGTCACTTTAAAATATGGCGGCTGAGCAAAATGCATACATGTGGCGTTTTTATGGAATAAATTAATCTCGTTGTGTTACTACAGGCGTTTCAATAAGTAAATATGAGATAATTATGGTCCCTTTGACAACGCATTTTGCGTTTGGTAAATATGTATTTTTCAATCTTATTATTTAGGTGCTTATTTTCATTGTATTTCTTTATTTAAAAGCTACGTAAACATAATTTAGAATCTGCTCATTTTCAGTGCATTTCAGTTATTAACGAACTAGTGTACTTTCAAGGCCGGAAATAATATTTATTTTTTCAGTCTTTGAGTGCATTAGCTTGTGAAATTTTTTATTCTTTATATTTTGTAATCAGCAAAGCATTTATTTTTAGATATTCCACGTTTTAAATGTTTATATATTCTATACTTAACATGAGTCCAGATATTTTTTAATATATTATATTAAATTGTTTCACAGTGTGGAAAGTACTAATAAGTAAGCATGCAGCACATGTATAAGTATTAAACAGTATAAGTATGTTTCTTCCGTGTGTGTTAAATTTATGTATATGAATTATTTTTAATTTTTTCTGTTTCCAAACATTTCTCATTACTCAGTAATCGGTTCATATATAGATTTTTAGTGTTGCTTGAAGTTGCTTGCCCTATAAAGGTTTTTAATGTTGCTTGAATTATTTCTATTTCTCATCTGATATTGCCTGCAAGTTACAGCATTTTATTTATTCAAAAATATTCATTCCAGAAAGAAATATACATTATATAGAATATTTATGTTATGAACCAGTTTACTTACTGATCAAACCCTGCTTTACTAATATTATTCAATTATGAATTAAAATTATTTTTCCAATGTAGACTGCATTTCCATGAGTTTCTCTACATATTATTGAAATTTATATATGCCAAAATAAAATCATGCTAAAATTTTATTAAAAGTACCTGTGTATACTATGTTATGTTCTCGTGTAATATTGAGTAATATGTTGTTATTTTTGATTATGTTATCTCTAATAATTGAAAATCAAAACAATAATTAAAACGTTAACACTAAGAGTTTTATGTCTTTTTAGGGGGGGGATGTACTTATGCCTAACTAGTAAACGATTTAAGTGAATAACTTGCTTTTTATAGTGAATAACTTGTATTTTTGCAAAACACTTGATTTTATTAGTTTTTTTTTTTTAGATCAAAAAGAGAATTTATATCAAATCGAAATTCAATGTAAACATATAAAAATATAGAAACTAATCGTTTAACACGCACACTATGATATACTTTCAGAATAATAAGTTAAATGTATTATAGTATATTGATTCATGATGACAAATATACGAGCAAACAAATTATATCATTACATTTATTTTTAAATTACTATGGTTAAGCATCTTCATCAGACTATATCTTTATATTTTCAATCTTCTGATATACATCAGACATTTCACACCAGCAAATCAACCAAAACAAAGTAGAAAATTTATAATAATCCTACTTTATATAAGTTAATTAACTAGTCACAAGAAAGCCTAGATGCACATTTAATTATGCCAAGCTTACAGATCTTTACGACCATTCCATTGACTTGTACACAAACCATCTCCTATACACACTACTTGCATGCACATACATGTACACAACTTGCAATCTGATTTAGAATAGCGGTTCCCAACCTTTATCCCCTTGAAAACCCGCGCCTGTTTATTTTCTTAAATCGTATCCCCCCCCCCCCCAATTTTTGAATGTAATAAATTTAATTAATAAAATGTAATGTAATAAAATTTAATTGATATTAAATGTGCGAGATTAAATCCTGTTAAATTTTTCAAAAATTACAACATCATTAGAAAATATATAAAGATACAAATAACTTGCTGTAAAATGAAATGAATGAGTATACTGTACTTTCATCTTTTAAGATTTAAAAATCCTACATAATGGAACTTCATGAACTAAACTAATGTTTCAAGAAAGAAGTGCATTTTCCCAAATTAATATAAGTGTTACAATGTTGACTACTTTAAAAGAAAATGTTTGATTAAAGTTTGCATTATTCAACATTAAAAAAAAAGAATATAAATAAATTTTGAAAATATAAGAATAAATGTACTTTTAGTCTAAAAAATATCTTTGGTTTAATAAAATAATTTAAATGAGTCCTATTCTTCAATACTGAAATTTTTGCATATATCTCATTCTGCAATTGTCTGCGAAAATCTGCACTTCAGTGCGATTGGTCAGAGCAGAACGTGACGTTGACGTATGTGCACAAGAATGCGCGTTGGGTGGGTTAAAAGTTTTCCCTTTACCGGCTAGAAGCTTGTCGCGGTTAGTACTTGGGTGGGTGACCACCTAGGAACACCGCGTGCTGTTAGCACATTTCGGACGCGGTAGCCCGGTGGTTTGCGCGCTGGATTTGCACGTTGCCACAACTGCCGCCGTGTTCATGCGGAGTACGATCACGTTAAACATGTGGGTCCGTAAATCCTTCCGAGAGGTTGGTGGTAGGGGAAGGAGGGTACGGTCCCTGTGGATGCCTCCCTCACTGGGTTCCGGTCTAAATTGGGTGGCACTTCCCGGCCGTCCAAACAGTTACCTTACACCTTTCTGGTAGGTCGGACGGTCTGAGTCTCAACAACAAGAGGGATGCCATATTTTATTTTAAAGTGAGTCACGTGATCTTTTTATATAATATGGATCCAATTATTATTTTAATTTTTATTTAAAAAACTACCGAACATATTTTGCTGAATTTTTTTTTATATATTTTATGGGATAATTTGAATATTTCCTAAAATTTTGGAAGCAATTTGTGAATTTTAATTTCGCTTAAAATTTTTTTGGAAAATTAGGTCCCATAGGATTTAATGTATTTCAATTTTTCAACCCGGGTTCAATCCAAAACTAACTGGGTGATATTATTCATTTACATTCCCATATGTACTACCACAGACCGTCTGAACAACATACTAAAATTTTATTTTGATAAAGTCATTTTTACGGCAGTGCGAACGGGCAGACAGACAGACAGTCAGAATGAACAAAGTCATAAACACTTTTCAACTATGTTGTAAAGTGTTTAAAAGGACTGCCAAATATGTCTGTGATTGCAGCATCAGGCCCCTCAACGTGCAAGCCTCATCAATTAATCCATGTAAGTCTTCTTAAGTATTATATTGCAAGTAATAAGTATTATGCAGTAAGTAGTATATTGCAAGTTCTTAAGTATTATATTGCGTAAGTATTATATTGTAATTGGCAATTAATGACTCTAAATCCTTTAGGATAATTTAAACAAAATAATCGAAATACTGAAATTAAGGATGTTTACCCATTTAACAGAAGATGAATTGTATTAAATCAGTTTAAGTAATTTTATGTTGATTATAATATAGCATTTGTCACAACACTTCAATCTATTATTGATTTATGTATTTTAAATGATCTCCCCACCTAGACCTTAAGAGAAGAATACCACTAATTTTACGATTACTACTAAATGTAAATATTAAATTATAATATTAATATAAACAAAATCACTTCTTATGCATATACATAAATATATATATATATATATATATATAATAGTAGTTCGAAAATCCAATGAACGAAAAGTAAGAAGATGCAACACGATAAACCTAACTTTCTAAAACACTCACAGAATAAAATATAATACAGCAAATCATCAATCAAACGGAAAAAAATACAAAACACAAGCTATATATATATTAATAAATGTTAATTTGGATCTACATCTGCCCCTTTATTGTCTCTTACTTTTTGGAATTATTTAATTATAAACTATGCTTTCAGCCAATTTGGGGTATAGGTCTCCCTTTTAAAAAAATCTAACCACTAGATCATTTATTTAAAGTAATAGACCATGGTTAATCAATTTTGATGGAGTATAAATATTAATTACTGATGGGTCTTGATTGGTCTATATACATCCCTCGTTTATACTATCAGGAGTACTAACGGCCAATACCATCCTGATAAATGTTACTTCTATAACACTTTCAATACTTCCTTAAAAGCAGACATATGTACATTACGTGACTTATTAAGTCATGTTATTTGCATATGTTTGCTTTCCTTAAGGAAGTTTTGAAAGTGTTATTCTCACAAGTAGCAGTTTTATTTTTATAATGTCACTCCTGTTGTTTTATCCATTGTAATTAAGGCAGGGAGTTTATAGCGAAAAAATAACGAAATTCAACTACAATTCTTCGAAAGTTTCGTTAAATTTGCCTATATTCTGTTAAGTGTAATTCCAACAGTGAATAAACTTCAATTTCTAAATTTTTTTATTAAGTTAACCGAATACTATCATATTATATTTTTTCTTGAAAGGGCTGATAGGGGTTCAAAGGGTTGGAAGGCATGAATGAAAGCATTGATAAACTCTTTCTTCAGGTTACAAGTGCATACATCTAATTCAAATTCTTGTTCAACGCAGAAGATGTTCAATGCAGACTAGTGTGCTCAAATGTAATTAAATGATTGTTTTATACGTAGCTTTTGACGACAGAAGGAATAAGATCTAATCCATATCTCTTGGGCTAACCGTTCTCGAGATAGTTTGGTGTTTTCGTATTTATGCCACGTCGCCTTTGAAAATACGTTCAGTCGCCAAATGGAAACAAAAATTGAAATAAAACTGCAAATAAAGTTGTAATATCAAATAAACATCCATGCTATTTTGTGCTATTAAACTCAATTTAATGAATTTTAAAAGGAAGAAAGACAAAATGCATTTAAGTTTGTAAGGAAAGCCATGTACTGCCCCCAATGGATTTTTAAATTTGAGGTGGAAGAGAATTTGCAGTAATTGACCTCATTTTGGGAAATGGTAGATTGATAGAGAGATGCAGGAAGAGGCGCAGACGAGGGGAAGTAGAAATTGAAATACCGCTTTCACTCATTCTGTCAGCGGTCATTTTCGTTCACCACTCGGTGAAAGATTCTCTGTTCCAGATTTGCCTCCCCAAGGCCGTTTTTTTTTACCACAGATAAAGAAAGCATATGCTGGGGCCGAAATTAGTCACGGGCTCATTTCCTTTACACAATGAACATTTTATATCATGTTTTTAAAAAACTGTTATCACTCCTTAACGTCACTTCTGGTTGTGAAAAATACGTTTCATCTCTGTTTGAGTGGAAAAGCATAAAGCAATTTGAATTAGTTGTAAATATTTTGGGGTCCATATAATTACGTAACGAGAAAGCGAAATCACTAATTTGGCAGTGCCAGAGTTGGATCCCGGGAACAAAGCGCATAAGGCCAGCTTTATAGCGTTGGACTAAACATATCTCCAGCCCAAAGCATTTAATATTGCCTTATGAACGTTCGCTACAGTACTATCTCTTTCTCCCTCTCTCTCTCCCTATCCCTCTCTCTCTCCCTCTCCCTCTCTCTCTCACTCTCCCCCTCTCCCTCTCCCCTCTCTCCCTCTCCCCCCCTCTCTCTCCCTCTCTCTCTCTCTCTCCCTCTCTCTCTCGCTATTTCTCTATCTATTTCTCTTTATCTCTCTATCTTCCTCTTTCTCCCAGTGAGTTGTCGATTACTGAAGTCGACGCTATAAAGCTATAAGGTATGCATATAGGTTGTAGATAAAAAGCTCTATCAATAAGATGAAGGGAAGGAGCGGTTACGAGACCACGAGAAGGCATGCTGCAGTAATGGTGTTGCACGTGGCCGATGAAGAAGTGGTCCTTCGTCCAACTTGTCCAATTTAGGAACCTAGATGTAAAATTGTGGGGGATAGTTAAACTAAAAGTTGCGTCCAGGTGGTTGACATAAAAATATAAAAATGGATACCTAGGTGATGTGTACAGGTGATGAAAAAATTATAGCTAGAAGCAGAATCAAGGTCGCTCAATTAGGAGCAGAGACTCAAAGAATGTGCATATTCTGATGATACGTACAGATGGTTCAGATACTATAGCCACCAGCAGAATCAAAATCGCCGAATAAGAAGCTAGGAGGCGAGGTGGGAAATTTTGGAAGGGGGGAGCTTACTGAAGTAAAAGTTACGCTCTCAGGGATTTGCCACAATAAAGATGGAAATCCAGGTGACATGTACAAATTGTGCTGAGACTATAACCACCAGCTGAAACAGAATCGTACAATTAGGAACGGAGATGTTAAATTGTGGGGGCTAGTTTAACAAAAAGTTACACCTAGGGGGTTGACACAAAAATATAAAGATGGATATCCAGTTGAGATGTACAGATGGTGCAGAAACTGTAGTTAAAAGCAGAATCAAGGTCGGTCAATTATTAGTCAAAATGTGAAATTGGGGGGGGGGGACTACTTGAAGTGAAAGTTGCATCCAGGGGTTGGATAGGATATATATATGTGTGTGTGTGTGTGTGTGTGTGTATTTAGGTGACATGTACAGATGGTGCAGAGACTATATAGCTACTATCAGAATCAAAACCTCTGAATTAGAAGCCGAGATAGGAAATTCGGGGGATACCTCAAGAAAAACTCGCGCCCAGAGGTATCTAAGCAACAATGGTCTTCAATGAATGTTGAGACAAAACCAGCAGGTGTTGGATAGTTTCCGGGGTGGAGGGGGACAAAATTTCTTGGAATAAACATCGGATGAAGGGGTCAGGTTAAACATTTAATGTTAACGTTTTTTTAACAAATATATTGAGTTTTTCAATTGTCAGGTATTTTTATATCTTAAATAGATGAAAGAGTAAGACAACTCGGTAAATCAAGTGACGCCTCAAATTGAATGAGCGAAACAATACATTTCTGAAAGCGTTACTAAAAATAGCCTATCGACCACGGGTGTACCACAAATACGTTATTGTAACTTTTAAGCAATTAAGAGGGCAAATCTGTTGGCACTCCTCACTAGATAGCACAGAACTGCCCTGAATCAGAAATGACAAAGTTCCAGAAGGTCTGAACCACACTCCCCGTCAAACTGAATGTCCCAAACAACACTTTTACTCCCCATGAACAGAAACGAACAAAATATCATAAATAACCCGTCACTTATTCAACTCACCGAAGTAAAAAAAGTATGTATCGAATATTTTTTGAATTTCTATTTTCTGAATCTAATGCTAAAGTATTTCGTTATTATCCAAAACTGAATAAATTTGGTTAATATAATTAATAAAAGAAATCAGAATTACATAAATTCAGTAATGTGTTTTCAAATATTTATTAAACATTCAAATTTATTATTTATAAAAAGCGAGAGAGAGAACACACATTCTTACGTGTATCAACAGAAAATAGAAACCACATTATTGAAACTAAGCCATTTTAAGAATTTGCCCTGCATGCATTCACTGCTATTGATGGAGCGCCTGATATTAGATTATAACATTGTAATGTCTGTTTTTTATAAATCAAATTCCTAATGCCGCTATATTAACATACCATTCGTTCCATAGGAAAAATCCTCTGGAGGAAAGCGAACCTGATCAAAAATCCCTTGTCTTTCCCTGTAAAACTGTAATTTCCCTCTGGTTTGATGCTATGAAAAGCATACGAGATAGAGCTGTACTGCTGCCATGTAGTGACAATTCCATCTCTTATTTCCAATAAATTCGCCTTTATTTTGAAATAATATTCAGATATTTTCATTAAAAATTGTAATATACTTATATAACTAAAAATCATTAAGGTCGCGCGTCCCATCGCCCTCCTTAATAACCGCCACTGGCGGAATCCTGTCTCCTATTAAAATATGACGGCATAGGTAAAGAAAGAAATGTCAGTTTAAACTACGCTACGAATGCGAATGTTATTAATAGTATATAATTATAAAAGGCAGTCAAACGTATCCAATAAATTGGTGAGACATATTTGAAAAGAAAATTTTTTAAGAGTTAAAAAAGTAACAAAACAAGCCAATAAAGAAATGCGATTTTGTTTATATTTTGATTTTGATTATGAAAAACTTCAGATTTGCACCATCGAAAATAAGACAATGTGACAAACTTAAACGCCAAAATCCTGATATTTAATTTAAAATTACCATTTTTATTTCAAAACTTTTATTTTGCCCAATTTCCTTGCTTCCCATAAAATACAAGGTTGTTAGGAAAATCCTTAAACACCCTCAATAACAGGAGAAGGTTGTGAATGTATCACACCTAACTGAGAATTTAGAAAGTTAGGATTAGAAACTCGACAACAAAGCGAGATAGACGAAAAAAGAAACTAATTACAAACTTGTAAAGCATTGTCTAATAAGTAGGAACAGACATCAGGAACGCACAAAACGCATATATTGAAGGTAATAAATCCCTGACAGAAATTCGCATCATCAGAGTCTGTAACACGATGGCACTTGCAATGCATACCAAAGTACACATTAATATAATTTTTCGAATTCAAATGCATATTGTTCCTGTCAGGAAGTATTTGGAACAAGCTGTATATTACATTCATGTGCATGTAAATGTTGATTATTTTAGCATTCTTGTACATGACAGCCATTTGCCAATAACTCTATTGTGCCAAATAAATACCTTCATCAACAGCTTTATTGTTTATTGCTAATCATTTGACAATGCTTTGCAACTTTGCATTTTGGCGTTTTCCCCCTTTCTCTCTTTGTTGACGCATTCATTATTCCGCCTTTTTACAGTAACCGCTAGAGGGCGTTACAATTATTTTTTCTTTGATCGGACATGGTCCACTTAACTATAGACAGATCCAACGTGCACACCCACGGACCTTTCCTTGCAAAGTTTTTGCTTGCTTAGAGACTATAAATCTCAGAGATATCGCGGGCAACAAAAAATGAAGTACGGGTCGCCGTTGCAGACCCTTACTATATAGTAGATGTCACGACATAACCAAAATATTGTCACCCTGAGCAAATAAGATAAACCTTTGTCAATACATTACCATAGAAATGTCATTACAATTCCATGATGTCATTAAATTTTATGACATTTTTTTATTTCAAGATCATAATCTTCTTCAAGCGGATATAAAATATTATTCCACATAGCCAGTATTCTTCATTTGACTTGGACTCTGGAAGTATTAAGATAGACATTGATATATACTAATACGTAAGTACTATTTTTAATCTGGACGAAATTTTAAGCCTGTCAAAGCCAGAGATAAAAAATTAAGTTGCAATTTTTTCTTCAAATAAATTTAATTTTGTTTAATTATGTATGGTACTTAGCTTCAAAACAGTGTTTCACTCGAACATTGATTCAGTTAGGGTCTATCCCATTGTTGAGTTTCAGACTTTAATGCACCCAGTGGTGGTGCTTAAAAAGAGTTCATGGAGACTTTTTTCCGGAATGGGAATAAATCAAAAATTAAGGTTTCGTTTATAGTCCAATGGTCGGTACCACGCTGACTTCCAAACGTTAATCACGCGATGCAAATTCTCAAATAGCGAACGCATCTGTGCATTTTTTTTGAGTAAAGCTTCCTGTCATCCATATGGATGTGCAAATGTCATATGATGTTTCCAATAGCGATTTACCCCTCGAAGAATATGAAAATTAGGAGTGGGAGTGAAACCAACTCGTTTATGCCCAAGAGTTTCAATGCTCAAATTTTTTTTTAAGAATGCTAGGGCTGAATTTGGATTGGAATAACTTTGTAATGACAAAAAGAATACGTATGGAAGGTTTTTAACGCTGGCGTGCTGCTGGCAGGTTTGAAGCAGGATAATCCATTAAGACAGTCGTAATTTTCTTTTCTGTGGACCTTTCTGTTATTTCTTGTTTTTGGAAACAATTCCAAACAAATGAGACAGTTATGTAGCGATCCAGATCGTATTAGGGCTACAACATCCAGATCGTATTAGGGCAACAACGAATATACCTACAACGTTCCAGATCGCATTATGGCTACAACATCCACGGCTGATCAGTACAATATTTTCCCAATTCGTTGAAATTTTTTTTATTTATTTATTGACTTAGAAACGTGAAAATTTGTATAAATATTCCGCTTAACATTACTATATACAATACCATTAATTTTTTTTTCAATTTTGTTATAATTCTGTATTTTTCTTTTAATGTAATTTTTTTAATGAACATTTGAAAATGCTGCTTGCGTGCCATTTGTTCACATTTTTGATTCATTTTACATTGTGATCACTCAAAAACACATTATCAACACATTTGGGTATTCATTTTTAAATCCCTTAGAAAGTTAATTTTTTAAAAATATTTTTCTGCATTAAAACTTAATTTTCATCATTTAATTAGGTTATTCACTTGTAATTACCTCAATAAAGTCCAATTGTAAAATGCATACCCAGAGTTCATTAAAATGTATGAGAGGTATCTTCTTGCCAATTTTCATGCATCTCAGACAAAAATTAAGACGCGTGGAGCATTTTAAAAATGTAAAACCTTTGAAAATTCCGTTTCGAAAAAAAAATGCATTCAACCTTTTCCTTACGGGTAGGACAGCGTCCATCCCAAACGAAGAACCTCCCAAAAAGACAGGTATTTAACATACCCTATCCCAAATAGTTCGACCCCCCTTTGCAGGCATTGGCGTCCATGGAAATCGCCGACAGAAACATTGCACCTGCTGCTATCCCAAACAGTTCAACCCCCTTTGCAGACATTGGCGTCCATGGAAATCGCCGACAGAAACATTGCACCTGCTGCTATCCCAAACAGTTCGACCCTCTTTTCAGGCATTGGCGTCCATGAAAATCGCCGATAGAAACATTGCACCTGCTGCAGCAGGTGCAATGTTTCTGTCGGCGATTTGTGATGATCGAACTGTTTGGGATAGGGTATGTCAAATACCTGTCTTTTTGGGAGGTTTTTCGTTTGGGATGGACGCTGTCCCACCCGTAAGCAAATGTTAAATGTATAAAATAATGTTATATATTAAAACTTTTTTTAGTCGATTTTTGCTCATTTCAACGTCCACCATCCCCTTAAATCAATTGATTACCGTCGAAATTTTGACATGCTCGATGCGAAAGTAAATATGCACTGTATTCTTCCTAACAGACAACGAGGCGTAATTTTAGGAAATAAAGAGACTTTTTTCCTTATCATATATAGCTCAGTAGGTCCACCTTACTATAGTTATTATTTGATCAGTATATTCTTAGTTGTAAAGTGTGCCATTGATATTTATACAAGGTAGGATCAAAAAGTTCGGAGTCTGTACTTATATCTCCAACCCTGATAGGAGGAGAGAGGAACTATTTTACCGTGGAGTAGAGGCACATGTGACAGCAGGTGCAATGTTTCTGTCGCCGATTTCTCCAAACGCTGGCAGAATTTGATATTCGCACGTTGTTCTTCAAGCGCCATTTCCTCTTTCGAAAAACGTGAACGACTACATTTCACTGACACGCATTGTCTTGAAAAACACCCGTTTCTTCCTTTTCACATCTCGCGTCAAATATGCCTCTAAGCCACGGTAAAATAGTTCCCCTCACCTACAATCAGGGCTGGAGATATCAGCACAGTCTCCGAACTTTTTGATCCAACCTTGTACATCTTAACAAGTGATATAGTCGAGTGATTAAAATTTATTCATATCTCAGCGTGCCACCAGAATATGAAAAATAAAGATCAACTATGCATACAGCATTGATTATGAAACACTTTTCAACTAAAATGCAATTTTCTGTAAAGATCTCTAAATTGTGATACATTCAGCACTGACATTTTTTTAATTATCACAGTACTACAATAATTTGTTAAACTTGGAAACTTAAAACTTCATCAAAAAAGGCAGTGTTATAAATCCGTCTGCTTCTCTATGTAAAATCGATGAATGTGTCATTCGTATCAATTATATTTCAGACTCCAGAGCTAAATAATTTTGCATGAAAAAAATTCAGCAATACAACTCATATTTCAATCCCTTGATTTGTTTACATTCTGCATGCTATAGAAATTAGGCTTCGTTATAGGAATAATCAAAGTTTAGTAATCAAAAACATTGTAATTGCGTTATCACAGAATTTAGATACACAGATAATATGCAAAAATAAAGAGATTTTATGACGGATGCAACACTAAATATAAATTTAAAAGATCTTCAAACGTCGCGATTTTCACACAGGCGAAACAATAGATGTCATATTTTGTTTTGAAATGAGTCACCTGATCATTTCTTCATATAATATGGATGTAACTATTATTTCAATTTTTATTTAAAAACTACCTAACATATTTTGATGATTTTTTTTCACACATTTCTTGTGATAATTTTAATATTTCCTAAAATTTTCGAAGCAATTCGTGAATTTTAACTTCGATTAAAAAATGTGTGAAAAATTAGGCCCCATTGGATTTAATGTATTTCAGTTTTTCAATCCGGGTTGAATCCAAAACTAATTGGGTGATATTGTTCATTTTCATTCCACATGTCGCACATGTCATTTTCATTCCCATATGTCCCACAAATATTAAAATTTCATTTTAATAAAGTCGTTTTTACGGCAGTTATCGTGCGAACGGACCGACAGATGAAAAGAATGAACAAAGTCATAAACACTTTGAAACTATGTTGGTTGGAAAGTGTTAAAAATTGACAATGATATCTTCCATATGAAGCTCAAAAACCAGGAAATTATCTTAATAAGCCTAAAAAAAATTGATATATTGTAAAAAATTATGAAATGTCAGAAAAAGGGATCAGGGTGAAATTTTTTAATCCGTCTTATATCTTCGCATGTACGTCTTGCAAACAAGGTTGGCAAAATAAATAAATAGAAGAATAAATGTTTAAACTACATCAATTCTTAACTTCATCCCAGTAATTCAAAACAAATGATATTTGTGCTGTGGGAAATGTGAAGAGGGCATTATCTTTTTTCATATTTTACATATATTAATTTAAAATTTAATTTATTTTAATTAATTTAATTTATTTTAAAAATGCTATCAAAGTATGATCCTTGCACAAGGGCTATCAGTTGCACATCTCTGATTAAAGTTTAGATTTTGCGGCCAAGTTATAACTAAGAAAGAACGGCAGCCCCCCCCCCCCCCCAGATGCAAAATTTAGGATATTGTATAAAATTACTGAAATAGTCATATTTTGAGCTTGGAGGTAAAAAAACCAGATGGGTTTTAAACATTTCGAAAGCATGTACCAAGATGGTAAAAGTGGGCCGTGGTGAGATTTTACCTTACTAAAGTGATCAGCATTATAAAAAATAAGAGAACCAATACACAAAGTTTAGCTCCTTCATCTTGTAAGCACACGAATTACTTTTGAAAAGGGAAATAGAAATAATAAAAAGGATTCGTAGATTTTGATTTAACGACGTCTATATCATATTTGTTCAGAACGAAGTATGTCAACAACACAAGTTTTAACGCCTATTGCGTGATATCCTTCCCGCCTGATAAGGCCCAGATATTTTCTTTTTTACATAAACTTATTTATGACGGGTCCAGCTTTCTAAATCGCACACATTCGGTCAAAAGAGTGTCAGGGGGGATATTTGTGGAATAAAAATTGTAAAAAATTGCGGATATTGCGCGACACGTTTTGGAAAAGCTTTTTTTTTTTTTCAGAATTTTTCACGAAATAACGCAGTTATTGCTTATAAATAATATTTTAGTAACCTGAATGTGCTTAAAAATAGCCTATAAAAATTCATTTATGCCCCCTTGTCATCCATTAAACAAAAATAGAATATTTTTAGAGAGCACATTTTTATTTTTACTTTCTCGTGCTATTGTAGAAAAAGTATTCCGAACCCATTTCGCCTGTTGTTACACTTACTAGTTTATCCCAGTTTAGTCATAAAAGCAGTAAAAGTGTTTTTAACTTCCGTGAATATATCTTCTCCTATTGTAGTACTTTTTAAGCTACATGTATTAGCTAACTCTTCAGTAATATTAAATTCATTATCAATTCTCCTAGTGAATATTAATAACTGTGCAGTGTAATTACTTTCTATTAATATCAAAGCATAATAATCAAATCACTTTGCTACGCGTTTGAGTTGTTCTAATGGGTTTTCCCCCAATTCTTTTACACGCTTTGCACCCGTCCGAGCAAAAAGGTCGACTTCCTTAAATATTGATTCATTGGCATTCTCAAATTACACACAAAAATGCAGAAATTAATTTACAAAATTTAGAAACGTCTAACCGAATACATATATCAAAATAATTTAGGGACCAGCATAAAGTAGACGAACTGTAAAAGTAAATTTTCGCTCATTTTATGCGCCGAAAAGAATATATAAATTTCCTCCCCCACCGAAAGAAAGATCGACCAGCGCAATATTCTTATTGGCTATAAAAACACAACAATTCGTGGTTTTTTGTATTTATTTTATTTTTAAACCATAATAATAATCATTGTAATAGTAATTATAAAATTTTATACTAACTTTATTTTAAAATTTCATTTTAAAATTGAATATTTTATTAATACAATGTTCGTGAGCCACAAGAAATGCAAAAATGGTAAGAAGAAAATTTAATGAGATAATTTTGTGTCGATTTACTAAGGTAAATAACACTATATAAAATGTATACTAAAAATATTCTTTTCGATGATAACTTTCACATATAAACATAAAACTTAAGGATCTTTTACATTTATTTAACTTTCACGTTTATTAAAATTTACATTTATTAACTTTTCCGGTGAGTTTTTCAAGGGAACTCACTAGTATTATTTTTAAATGTGTTGGAGTTTGAGTGCCCTCTTGACTTCCCTCTTACATTATATGTAGGTTTACTTCTATCGATGGCAACTTCAGAATTCAATAAATATATGTTTTTAGTTTTCCTTCTCAAGTTATTATTTTAAAATATATATTTTCTGTTTCCTACCCAGACCATTCGACCTACTCGAAGATGTTGAAACCCAGACCGTCCGACCTACCAGAAAGGTGTAAGGTAACTGTTTGGACGGCCCGGAAGAACCACCCAATTTAAACAGGAACCCAGTGGGGGAGACATTCACAGGGACCATACCTTCCTTCCCCTACCACTAACCTCTCGGAAGTACTTACGGACTCAAATGTTTAGCGTGATCGTACTTCGCGTGAACACGGCGCCACTTTTGGCAGCGGAGTGAATCGAACCCGGGCCTACCGAGTGCGATTCCCGCGCCCTAACAACTGGGCTACCGCGCACCTACTCGAGGATGTAAAATTACTGGTGTGAACGGCCAGGACACAGGACAGGGCCACCCAATTTAGACCGGCACCCTGAGAGGGTGGTAACCATAAGAACCTTACCATCCTTCCCGTAACCCATCACCTCTGGAATGAACTTTCAGAATTGCTGATTTAAAGTGTTAATACTCCGCGTAGGCATCAGCGTGAATAATTTCTTTTTTATTCTCCGATTCTAATAGCTATAAAAGAGTACTAAATGATGCCTTAAAATTGCATATAAAGTTTTGTAACAATTGGATATTATCTTCTGCATAGAGATTGACCTTAGAATTTCATAAAATTGAAAAAAAAAAAACGTCAGTTGGTCACGAATGTATGAGAATTTTTTTTGGCTTATATTGGTTTGTAATAAAATTTGAACAAGTCTAACTAAACATATTCTATGAGTTCCAAACGCTTTGTACCCCCCCCCCCCTAAAAATTTATTTAATGAAAAAAACTAAAATTCAGGGGGGGGGAAATAAAGAATTTTTCTTTCTTGAATATCAAGGTCAATCCAGATGAAGTCGATTATATCCAACTGTTACAAAATGTTATACGCGATTATAACACATCACTTAGTACCCTTTCATCACTATTACAAACCGATATTGGACAAAAAAAATCTAATTCATTCGTGACCCATCCTGTTAGACAATGTGATAGTTTTGAGCGACGGGGATCGAACCCAGGCGTACTGCTTGCGATCTTAATGCCTTAACCACTGAGTTTTCTCTGCGCCTTATAACATATTTTGCAGCAGTGCTTTAAAGAAAAAAACTTAACTTAAATGGAACACAAAAATATTTTGTTAAGTTGGCAACAGATCTGTTACTTGAACTTTTTTTGCATCCATTGAGTTATTCCTATCATTTTTCAGCATTGACTATACGGCTGAATATCTGATAACTGTCAAAATTCAGGTTTCCAAAAAATATTTTTTTAACTTTAAGTTTCTCAAACTTACTTAGAATAAGTTCTTGGAAATGGTTTTTTTTGTAAGATTTATAATGGATGATAGAACTATTTAGCATAATTAATGGGGTTTTAATGCACATTCATTATGTTCTCATGTTAAAAATGACAGTGAGAGTAATGGCCATGGGTTTCTTTCTGTTTTCTACTGAAGTCCAAACTAACATCGAGAAACAAAGCATGTACTGCTGCACTGTGCATAACTTACTTTTATGCATCAACGCAAGACCACAGTATTTTGAAATTGGAATTCATATTAATAATAACTAAATGCAAATAACTAATAAACTAATTAATAATAACTGATTGCAAATATACTCACCAAAAGTGATGGAATTATGTTTTTCACTGTTAATAACAAAGTACCAAAACTTCAAACATATGTGGAACAAACTTCTAAATAGTGTTCTTCAACTCAGTAACGTCGCCACAATATTTTCGTTTCTTATCAAATAAAATATCTTGTTTCCCATTTCTCCAACTATCATTTCTACAAACTAGCAAATGCATAGGCGCCGACTTGTAAAATTGCTGGGAGTTTCGGAAATTTTAAATCAAATGATCCATGCATTTTTCAAAGTATAATTTAAGTTTCATTCAGTCAGATGATCAATGGGGCGCGACAGCCCAGTGGCCCAGTGGTTAGCGCGCGGGAATTGCACTCGGTCGGCCCGGGTTCGATTCCCACCACTGCCAAAACTGCAGCAGTGTTCCCGCGGAGCACTATTACGTTAAACAAGTGGATCCGTTAAGTCCTTCCAAGAGGTTGGTGGTAGGGGAAAGGAATGTACGGTCCCTGTGGATGCCTCCCCGACTAGGTTCCGGTCTAAATTGGGTGGCACTTCCCAGCTGTCCTAACAGATACTTTATACCTTTCTGGTAGGCCGGACGGTCTGGGTCGAAGAAGAAGTCAGATGATCTGGCACAATAAGACGTCTGAAATGCTAAAATGGAGTAAATTATAATTATGTACAGAAAAATATTTTTTTTCTCTGGATAATTAATTATTTCCTTTATTTTGCATTTGTAGATGCAACATTATTATATACAATATACAGATACTGTGTGAATTTCAAACTGAATTATCTTTATGAAAATAACAAAGAATGCACCATTTATTTTCAGGTATTTTTACCAATGCTAGAAACATCAACAATTTTCTCTTTGAATCATTTCTGAGTTAAAATCTTGTATTCAGAATACAATAAACAGTCT